>VDFB02281492.1:553042734-553642734 GCA_007258455.2 Sequoia sempervirens
GTACTATAAAATCTAATATTTCAATCCAAAACAAACAACGTGAGTGTGGATAAGAAATAAATTACCTATTTAGTTTATTGAGATAAATTATTTTCAATAATCTATTCTAGAATTTCGCTAGTAATCTAATGTAAAAGAGCTCACTTAAAATAACTTGTAAATACAAATAAATATTTTACTAACTAAATTTTGAGTTACTTATTTTTGTACATAGAATACTAAAGCCTCATATTTAAACTAGATTCCTAATCTAAATAGAATTATTTATAAAATAAGAACAACATAAGGGATAAATTTAATGTTAATTAATGTTATTAAACTTAGTGGTAATTAATTATATTAGCATTGTAGAAAAGTCTAAAAACTTGGATGAGTAGGTTGTAGAATAAAATATACAATATATTTAAAAAGAGTTGAATCTTATGTTGAAAGGATCATGAATAGTTTTTTATCATAGGATTCCAGTGTATCCACATTGGTGCCAATATGATTGCTTAGGAAATTTTCAAAATGCTCAAACACCCAATTTAACTTTTTGATTTAGAAAAAATCAATGATAAAATGCATGTGCACTTAGGAATGTAAATATATCTAGTGAATTAAATACATGTGAATTCTAGTATTTTTTTTTTTTTGAAATTAAAATTGATGGATAAACCAACTATTTATCCTAAGTATGATAAACTAGAAAAATATGAAGAGGCATAAAAGTAAAGTATTACCCAAAGTCAAAAGATGATTAGATAAGAGATCCTTTAATATATATTTTAAAAAGAAAAATAATTCTTTGCAAAGGAAATCCTCCTTGAATCATGCTTTACCCAAGAGAATGGAAATTCTTGGGTATTGAAGAAAGAGAGAAAAGATCTTGCAAAAGGAGAAGCTCAAGAGATAATTTTTAACTCTACTTGTTTCCTTAAAGAAAAAGAAGAAGGCAAATGTTTAATTTTCTTTTCTTTTCTTTCCTTCTTTTTACTTGAGAAGTTATGGAAATATAATAATATAGCTATTATGCAATAGACATATAAAATAAGATGTTGACATGGATCTTGGATAAAATCCTAAAAAAATATTAGATTTTAAACAATAAAATGTGAAGCAGAATCAAGGAGATATTTTATCCAAGAAACCCAAAAATGGGTTCCCTTGTAAAGGAGTTCAAAGAGTATCAATCCTTGTAGCCTTAATAACATGAAAAAATAGCAATAGTAGATCAAATATCCACAAGATATTTAAAAATATGGATGAAATAAGTGTTGCAGATTATGGTGTGTATAATATATCACAAGTAAGAGAACATTATAGAATTATAGAGAGCAATGGTGAAAGAGTTATCTTAGTGTAGACATGCAAAATTAAAATTATGCACTTAGTTAATATTCATCCGCTCATTAAATTAATCGAACTTAGCAAATCAACTCACCAAGTAAATTAGGACTATTTAATTCATTCCTAAGGTTATTCATTTAAATTAAATAAATCAAACATCAACCTTTTAATTAAATAAACCAAACTTTATTTAATTAAATCTCCAAATGCATATTCCATCCCTTTTTTATTTAAATAAATCAAATATTCAAGTCAAAAGGGTCAAAACATCTTAATAATCATTAAGCTAATCTAATCCTAATTAGTCTAACCACCCATCACATCCTCTAGCTTTTCCCACTTGCACAAATAAATCAATTTCTTGATTTATTAAAATCCTTATTTTCTTTCAACTTGGCATAAAAATAGAATAGTCCCTCAAGTTTGAAAATGAAGACAAGTTGACTTGTCCCTTCCAACATTGCATTAACTTCTCATTTTCATGTCCCCCTCTCAACATTTAATTCACAAATTCAAATTTGAATCTACCTCTCTTGGGCACATTGGCCAAAACTTGCACATTCCTCAACCTATGACAAGTTGACAAGTGGCCTCATCTCATTTGTCCAATCTTTATCCCACATTGCTCTCTCATAAGCATTCTTTCAACTTGAGAATCTTTAAATAGAGGCTTCATCCTTCAACAAATCCTCCACAATCTCCACAATCATTCATGCAAAGTTACTCTCTTCAATTGAGAGCTAATTTTTCCCATTCATCATCTTAGCATTCCATATCATTCTTCATAGCATTTTCATCATGGAGCTTAAGCAAGGATTGGGAAAGGGCTTCTATCCATCAAAGCACCAATCCACTATAAGATGCTAGTTTGATTATTAGAATGATGTTTTTCTATGTTTTGCTTGCTTCTTGTGCATTATTCTTGTGATTAGATGAATCTTATAGGGAATCTTTTGTTTTCTTTGGTTTACTAACAATGCTAAGGGCTTTTGTTTTTGAGCTAATGCAGATTTAAGGTTCTACATTATGGTGCTAGAAGGAGGGTTGTTAATCCATCTACATAAGTTATATTTAGTTTCTAACTTCCTCGTTAAAGTTGTTTTTACTATTCTCGGTATGCCATTAATGGAACCATCCTAGTAAGAATACAAACATCTGTAATTCGGTCATGAGAAATTCTTTCTCTGCCTTCTATATTGAAATATAGCATCTTCATGAATACTTATTGAAATCGATGCTTGAAGATGTTTGCTCACTAATGCTTATTGGAATCGATGTTTGTGATTTAAAAGTTTTTTCCTTTTCATTTGAATATTGATCTGTACTTTAAACGCTGGTATTTCATAAATATTGTGTCAAGTACAAGAAGAAGGAATGGTGATCACGTGGGGTGCTTTTCCCTAGAGTGCTTTCAATGCTTTGCTTATTGCAGACTTCATCTTGGTACAAGTCTGGTTCCACTGATCTCAAACCAAGTTAAGGCCACACAAATATCACTATTTTCTTTGCTTTGGCATTCAACGTATTGCTTTGTAACATCTCTGGGATTTTATTTTAGCCAGAATATTGTGAAAAACTTGCAGTCAAGAGGAGCTTGCATATGAGAAGTGCACAAATCTATATAGAGGGGGTGCATCTAGGATGCAAATGCTTTTGCCTCAAATGCCTCTCAAACAATAAATGCTACTGCTATTCGCACAAATAAGTTGTGAATGAATCCGCTAGATCTGCCTATCACCTTTCCTGTCACACACTTATGTGAATGAATCAGAGCTGATTTGAAAGCCAAATACCATTGTTTGACTTCGTTGATAGCATTTATCTCACACGTATATTCATAGTTGTTCTAGCTTATCCTCTTGTCATTAGACTCGCCTTATTTCTCCTGTCCAACTCTATAGGTGGCAACCCATTTCAAAAAGTGACCTTCATCATAGAGATTGTCTTTAGCATCAATCTTTGTGTAATGGGAGGACATTTCAAAGTTTTAATTTCTTCCACTATTTCTACGCCATCTAGCCAGTCAACATATGGCTCAAGTTTATTTTCATATTGTTTCTAATGATACTTAGAGACTTTTATAAAGGCTGAAAGAAGTACTAATCAAATCAACATTATCGATAGGAATTTGGACTCGTTTGGCTACTTCATGATAGGAAAAAGACATTATAAGCTGGAATAGTAGAGTCGTTCACCATCATATTTGCTTCCTTGAGAAGGGTAGGTATTTCAGATTAGATGTTTGCTTTGATATGGATTTGACAGGTCAATTGTGGAGGGTGTAGAAAATAAAAAAATACGAGCTCATTTCTACTATTCGTCCCTTTTGGAGTGGTGTGTTTAATGCATTCCATGTGACAATGTAGATCATGTACATATACGATGACAAATGAATATCCCTCTCGAATGTTTCTCTATTTTTTGCATTTTGTTGATTCATAGTTATTAATATTTCTCCAGTATGTACCTTGATCTCTAATGCATAAAATTTTGATGAAATGATGCCTAAACGATATGATGACAGCTTAACAATAAAGTTGTACAGTTTCCTCATTATTAGAATCTTGCCCGTAACTTTCAATCTCATAAACATCCTTAATGGCACGATGACCAAATAAATGTTGCTAGAGATTGCGCCCAGACACCACCAACTCGCATTAAGTTTGAGTGGATGGGCATAGGGTGAAGCGACGTTTTTGAAGCATAGGAAATTAAATTTCCCAACTATCATTACATCTAGGCACAGCTAGAGAGGATGTTGGAATGGTTGGGGAAATCGACGTTACACCTACTAATTGCATTTAAAGTCTTTTTGTTTGAAGGAATTCTGAGGTGAAGGGATCAAATCCCTACAACTTTGCACCTGATAGCTACATTTGTTTAAAAGATTCAAAAACTTGGGCACGATTTTCAATGCTAAAGCTTCAAAATCTGAAGGGGGCACTTTATGGAAAGAAATTAGCGTCTCCCTGCACCTTTTCAGAGTCATGATCCCTGTGTCTTTAGTCCAAAATCCTTGAAAAGAGGCGTGTGTTTTGCAAACACATCATAAATAACATTGGTGTTCATCTCATTTACATCACTGTTTTTATCATAAATACTTGTTCCTTTTTCATGTGCTTTAGTGTTTTTTTTTCTTGATTGGGTGGGTGAATATATTCTATGTTGACTTCATCTTGTCAAAATCATTAGAAAATGGTGTAGGCATTTAATTTTGAGATGTATATGCTTTTTCCTTTGACTTGATAGGAAATCAACAAATAAGATTGAAATTAAAGCCACATGTTATTTGCTAATGTAGTATGCTAGGTATTAATTGGATTGATTTGGTAAATCCACATCTCAATAATATGCTAAATGGATTGTTTTGATTCACTCATGATTCAAATATTCTCTTATGTTATATCACTGTACTTATGATTTATTAATCTTCTAATAAATTTCATAAATATATATTATTACATTTATTATGATTACCTTGAGATAGTGAAAGTTTTTAAGAGATATATTCTTTATGATTGATTTATTAAATCAATACCTCGAGCAATGTGGATTACGTAGAGAAACTTTGATGAGAAGAAAAAAATGAATCTAACAAGTGTGGTACCTTCTCGATGAAATGAATATCAAAGCATGGTCCACTTATAAATTCTTTTCTTATTATCATACTCATCCAAATCATTTGTTCTTTCAAATAGAAATCATGTTATTGTTTGGAATTAATAATCAAAGTGAATTTAATGTTCTAAATCTCACATGATTGTCTTTTTTTTGTCTTTTTAGGTACAAGGAAAACAATGAAAAATGAAGGAAGACAAAGAAAAGTGAAGAAGGAAAATGAAGCATGAGGGTGATATTTTGAAAGATCAAAGTGTTCTTAAACACTTTAAGTGTTTGTTTAAACACTTCTTCAAGAAATTGTTATCTTTTCTTTCTTAGAACACTAATTTCATTTGGGTTTAAAAAAGAACCTTTCAATTTCTTCTTGCAAAGGCTAAAATGAACATTAGGAATGCAACTTACTAGATTTTGTTTCTTGGATTAACAATTGAACAAAGTATCTCTCACTCATCTTTTGGTGCTTAAAAAGAACTCACATTTTTCTTTGTGGATTTAAAAAGAACAAGTGCAACTTTGTTTTTCGTGAAGGCTTACTTAAACTAAAGGCATTGAAAAAGGACATATGCACTTCTCTTGCGCTTTATAGCGATCTTGAGAATTAAAAGGCCTTTTTCATGACTTTAGGGTGAGATAAAGCAATCACCTCCACACTTCGATTTGGGTTTAAAATTGAACAAGATCTTGTGCGAGTGTGAGTGGGGGCATTATCACATATATTCTCTCTTTGTTTCCATCAAAGATTGATCGAGTTACGTATTTTTTCTTTACTCACTTTTGTTTTATCCTAGAGGGTTTGCCTTGGGGAAAAAGAACTCACCCAAGGGAATGACTCAAGTGATAACACTCTAAAAGCCAAAGTATTTCCAGTATATAAATGTGGGTAGTAGATAGCCAATATCGTGTTAATTCAACAAGATATGGATTGAGGGACTCTTGCCGGATGGGTCAATCTCATGAACATAAGAAGTCCTTAATAAAACCATGTGTAGAATTTTAAATCCTTTATCTATTTGTTGGTGCAGAGCGGTGGTGCATTGCCCCACACTTTCGGTCTTTAGTAGAAAATGGAAAACATGCCATGGAATTTCATGGGTGTTGATACTTGGCTGCTCCATATAAGTGAGTGTCATGGAGGGGAGCTAGTGGGGTCAAGCATCTAACCATTCGCTAAAGATAAGCATAGATGGACTTGTCCAAGTGGGGATCCAACAAATACTATCTTTCACAACCATAGGGTTGTACTTGTTCTTGTTTGAAAACACAGTGCTTTGATCGAAAACATTTGAAAACAAACATTCAACATGATCCTCAAAATTTCAAACCCTTTAGGAGGAAAATACCATTGACCAAATTCTCGTGTTATTGCTTGCCCTTGGGATTACATCCTTAGAGGTTTCTAATCAATTGAATTTACATCTCAATTTTCCCACTAAAGTTAAACAATAGGTAACCCTTGCCTTAATTTCATTAAAGTTCCGCATAATATACCTTGTGAAATGAGATGAAGTTGAGACATTGGACATTTAGTTTGAAAGCTAATCCTAAAGTGTTTGTGGTAAAAAGAATCCATTAAGCAAATATTAACTCAATTGGACCCCACATATGTGCTTGGCATCTTTTGGTTGTATGGTTTTCATGCAAACATTGGTCTTTTGATTTTGAATTACTCTTAGAGAAAGTCATGTTCTTCACTATCTTGGTCTCATAAACAAGTCCTTCCTAGGTTCATTTAGGATCAAATTAAACACTTCATCCATCCAAACATATATCATCCCATCCCACCAAACAACTTTAGAGCTTTGGAAACATCATTCTAAGACTTGGGTAGATCGTCAAAATAAAAATCATCTTGTTTAGTTAGGTGTATGGGAATATATCCTTTCTCATACATTTAATTGAATTAGCAATCCTTTGAACAAGTTCATCCTAAGATCACATCTAACATCTTAGGGTTTACAAGTTCATTATCCAATCAAACCAATCAAAATCAAACCCTAAGTCTAGCATTGATCCAAAGTCCCTAAACATTCAAACACTCACATCATTTACACCTTTCATCCTTCATCTCATCATTAGTCCTAAGAACCTTAGAGGTCACTTTTGCAACAAGATCAAAACACAAGGAGAACATGGAATACAAACTTGATCCATACATCATGAGTAATCCAAATCAATTGAATTTTCAAAGCCTTACAATACCGATTGATTATCAAAATTCACACTTATACAATCCATACATGGGATCATTACCTTCTACAAATGTCAATGGAACAACAAGTGTGAGTATGCCCAAATCAAAGATTGGAACACATTTCCTGATGGTAGATCTAAATCCAAATCTACAAGTTTGTCAATCGAACAATCAATGCATGAGACTTCAAACGAACAACGTCATCCCACCAAATCCCTACATGCCAAATGAGAATGTCCCAAGTACAAGTTTTCCAAACATGAATCCTGCAAACTTTGGGATGAATATGTTTGCAAATCATATGAATATTGTTCAAAATCCAAACAAGATGTTAACGACTCCAAGTCAAGGTAACACAATGCAAAATCAAAGTTACCTAAATCAAGGCAATGTGATTCCTAACACCAACAATTTTCAATTTCAACCTATCATGCCAAATCTGAACATCATCCCAAATTAGAACAATGTCCAAAATTGATTTTTCCATGATCCCATTCAAAAACCACAAGTATGCATCCCAAATTTTCTTGAACAAAAACCAAATCAACTATATCAAGGAAGTCAAGATTGAAATCGAGATCAAATTTGGCAAGATCAAATTACTAAACTTACCAAAATAGTTGAGTCATTGTGCCAAGAGACATCTCCACCACCATTACCCAAATCAACATCATTCCTTGGTTTAGGGCTTCCCCCTTTACCTAGCACCAATCACTCCATCCAAATCAATCCACCTAACACCAATCAAGCCATCACAACAAATCCTTTGAATATACCATCGACATTGCACCAACAGATGGTATCTAATCAAATGACAACATCAATCCTGACGAATCAAAACACAGTCTCCCAAGGACCTATCACCTTGGTCATTCCGACCATTCCTATCACCTTGATCATTCCATCCACCCCTATCACTCCCATCATATCTCAACCCATCGCTACCATAATTGCTCCAAGTGTATCTCAACAACTTGGCACTACATCCAACACAATTCCAAATCCACCACCACTACCACCAAAACCAAAGGCAACAAGACAATATAACATTACGCTAAAAGCTCACCAGGCCTACCAAAAGGCCATCCAACAATAACTAGCCACGCAATAAGCAAGACAAGCTCAACAAGTGCAACAAACCTCTCAAGCTACCCAACAAACACAAGCACAAACACAAAAAATGATAACCTTTGAGAACAAGGATCAAGATCAATCCATCACTAAGAACCTTGAAGCTATGCCTACTTCATCCAATGATCAAATCAATGTATATCAAGAGTCACTTTTCAATCATGATAAAAATCCTCCAACCAACCATGATCCAATTCAAGAAATGTCAACATCATTTGACCCTATGGTTGAAGACATTGGAAATCCCTCCACCACAATTGTTGAAAACAATGTTCAAGACCTATTCGTCAATGAGCACCTTGAAGATGTTTCCACCCCATTCGATGATCAAATCACCATACATCAAGAGCCACTTTTTAGTGATCTATTTCAAGGAGTGTTAGGATTATTTGATCCTATTGACATAATGCATGATCTATTGACCTATGATCATGTTGAAAATGTCTCTACATCACCTTATGAGTTAGAGGACATATCTCAAGAATTCATTCCAAAGCATGATCAAAATCTTTCACCAAGGTCTAGTAATGGTCCTTTCCAAGACATGTTGACCCCTTTTGACCTCATGGTTACAGATACTAAAGGAACCCTGAACTCGACACTTGAAGATAGAACCAATTACCATGCCTAATGATGATGTTCAAGAACCCTTTGTAAGCAATCCATCCTTTGAAACTGACCCATGTCAAGAAATTGATCCAAAGCATGTCGAAAGCAACTCCGAAATCATTCAAGATCAAGAATTTGTGTCTTCAAGATACTACAATAATCTAATGGACACTCTCATATCTATGGAAGATGATCATATCCATGTAGCGCATAGTCCTCCATCTACCCATGAGATGCTTTCTATGGATGGACACGTAGATGATCTTCAGCTAGAACAAGATTCTATTACACAAAAAGAGTAGATTATTAATTCCTACACTCAAACAGAGTTGTCAACAATAGTATAAGATATATCGCAAATGTAGAATAAGGACATCATGATTAAATATATTGAACATTATCCACTCAAGGAAGCAAATCAGACAGAATAGTATAATCGAGAGTTAGCAGAGTGGCAAATTGAAACAATGTCATCTATAGTGGTTATTTCTCAGAGCATGTTTACTGAACAAGACATCTCAGAATAGGTAAAATCAAAGCATGAAGGTACTACTTCCACAATACTGGGGGCAATGTCATCTCAAGAAAACATCAACATAGGAAGCACAAAGAATCCTTATGATGAAACCGATGTCAATACTACAACCAGCCACATCATGAATCTTCATCCACCCATCACCCCATTCACGAATTGGGACCAACATCAAATGAAGGATGTGAATCAAAGCACAAAGAAATTTATCAAAGCAAAAGAAGATGAGAAGCAGGAAGGACAAATCAAATACAAATGGATACCAAAGAATACAAAGAAAGATCATCCCTATCAAACTCCATCAATCAAAGAAACTATGGGGAAAAATAAAAAAGGGAAAAGTATCCATCAAGGATGTCCATAAAAGCAAAAGTAGAATTTTCAAGCAACGTACAAAGTATATCAAGCAGTTGGTCCTAATTCCACATACACTTTCGTATCCACCCATCATTTCTCATCTTCCCAAGTTTGGAGAGTCAAAGATTCCAAGCTGTCAACCAATCCATCTCCTATCCCTAAACACACTCCATCCATGCCTCCATGCATGATATCTAATTCTCAAATTGACCATGTATTGGTAATGACCCTTCATCATAAGGATTCTAAAGGCACTCTATCACTATGTACGCATAGGGACATAGTTAACCCCGATATCAATAAAGCAGATCAAGAATCCCAAAAGTTGCATTCAAGTGAACGTATCTTAGCAAAGCAGCTTCTTCAAGCAGGATATCGATGGCACATTATGACAGGGGCATCTACGTCAGCAACACCTTGTGATTCAGCATGAGCTTAAAATCTTTCGAAAAAATCAAAAAAATCAAAAATATGAAAATTCAAAAAAATCGGGAAAAGGATTGAAAATAGTAAAGAGAAAAATCGTCCTCTAGTGAAAACCGCATGTGCAGTGCTTTCAACAAGACCATGATGAAAACCTGGCAAACAGGCATCATGTGTAGAATCAAGCATCTACATGCACCAATTTAGTTGAAAGCATCTCATCCCATCCATAATAAATCTAGCATTCCATCCACCTCAGCAAGAATAAATCTATTTATCCATGAACCATTTTCATCCATTTGCATCTATCATCCAAATTATCTTGATCTTGTTGAAAGTTTGGGGCACATTTTATGCTTGCTTATGGTAAACATCTTGACATGGGTCATTTTCATCGATCCTATCCTACCCAATGCTATTTGAGCCATGAAACATTATCCAAATGACCATCCTTTATCCAAACACCTTATCTTATTGCAAGATAATCCTTGGCATCGTTTGCATGCTTACCATAGCCATCCATCCATACACTTATCCAAGCATCCATCCATAACATTCCATACATTGCTAGACATTGGGGGTAGATATGTACATCTTGTTTCAGGAATAAATCTTGATCTATATCCTCCAACTTATGTGGTGATCCGAATAGTGGAAAACGTGAAATCAAATTGGTCAAACATTTGTGATCCAAAATCCAAATCACTAGCCCATGGAATATTTTGACAAGAAGACATTCGTTATCAAGCTTCATCTTTCATTGAACATCAATCCAAATAATCGCTATTAGTCGCATCTAATGCACCCTTCAAATGTCACATCAAATCATTCGAACAACTTTTGTTCCAAATCAAGCTTCATCAATCAAATCCAATCAAAAAAATCATCTTAGAATATCCTTGTGTTGCTTAACACTATCCTTGCATTGTTATGTATCCTCAACAATGTTATCATCATGAATCCGGATCAATCATATCCTTGCATTGTTGTGTATCCTCAACAATACTATCATCATCATCAATCCATCAATTCGATCAGTCAACCCTAGCTTGATTTTCAACAAAATCCCAAATAGATCACTAATATCATCACACATGTTCATATCCAAATCATCCAAAACATCAAAAAATCCAAAAACATTCAAAACATCGAAAAATCCAAAAACATCCAAAATCACATCAAAATCCAAAAACATACAAAACATATCAAAAAATAAATAAATCAAAAAACATTCATAAAAGTCAGAAAACATCAAAAACATGGAATTTGAACTACATTGTCTTTGAGCTTAAACGTAGGCAAGGATCATCTTTGATTAGCCCCCGAGACATAAAAATCACAAAAAAAATATTGAAAAACACAAAAATCAAAAAATAAAATCAAAAGCAAATTCATAAAATCTCACAAAATCCAAAAGACGTTCAAAAAACGCATCAAATCAAAAGTTCTCCAAAACATTTGGAAAAATCAAAAATCAAAACATTTGTAAGATCTTGAGAAATACCAAAAATAGCCTCAAAACATTGTAAAACATCAAAGACATCCAAATATTTGAAAAAATCCATCCGTCTCATCTCACTTTCACCTGCAATAATCAATCATCCATAATAAACTGATTGTCACCTTCATCCTTTGGCAAAACAAATAGAAACAATCACAACAATCAGCAAAAGTAAGCTTCAAATCATAAAATCAAAAGCAAACAACAAACCTTTAAAACAAAATCAAACTCTTGATCATTTTCATACATGTCAATCAACTTATCAACCCATCATCATCCTATGCAATGCATGTCCTATGATATATCGTTCTGACAATGGGCATCATTTTGGATATCACCTTGGATTCTTATCCTATCAAAACAAATCCCTTTGGCTAGAGATATGAAGAACATTGGCTTGTTTGTGTACTTGATATTTTCATTTGATTTATCCTATTGCGCTCATTCCAAGGACCTCTTGATGATATCCGAACGAAGGATTTAGAGAGATAGGAATGGGGCAACGATCATTATCTTTTGTCTGTTGTGCTTGATTGGACGTTCTTGTAAAATAACTTGGCGAATACTTGCTTTGTTAGGTACGTCCTAGCAAGGTTTATGTATGTCAAGTGTGAACAAGAATACTCCTATTTGTTTTTTGAGTCAAAGTCCATTTCACTAAGTACGACACCATCCTGGTTCTTTATACCTTGATGCATCGTACCTATGTGTGTTATCAAACATAAGGTAAGCAGCCCTTTTAAAATCCCAATCCTTGATAAGCAAATCATCATCATTTACCATTATCATCATCTCTAATAAAGTCTCGTCAGATCATGGACTTGTTGGATCCTCTTGTCATCATATCATTTCTGATGTCTTCTTTTCTGCACTAACATCACATCATGAATAGTTAATCATTATCACCAATGCATCAATCATGCATCCATCCTGCATCCACAAAACTGTTAGCATACCACATATCATTCATATCATACATAATAGGAAACATCGATCATTTCACATGCATTGCATTTGCATCATCATCATAATATAGATCTGTTAGTCTCAGCATCTGCATAAATCATACATTCATTGCATAATCATATAGGAATTATCACATCATCCATCTCATTTGCATTATCATCATAACCATCCATACACCCATTTTGAACATCTTTATCGTGAGATCAACCCTCAAATTGAATCTTTTCACTCGATCTCTTGAAATGTACTAGTGTACTTCTTTTGCTGGGGCATCCAAAAAAAAAATCATAAATTTTTTGAATTTTGATCACGACAAGTTTATTTTTTGAACCAACTCAACAAGTACATTGCTTCAAAGAGGGGCAAAATGTAAACATGAAAAATTAACATTATGCACTCAGTTCATATTCATCTGCTCATTAAATTAATCAAACTCAGCAAATCCACTCACCAACTAAATCAGGACTATTTAATTCATTCCTAATGTTATTCATTTTAATTAAATAAATCAAACATCAACCTTTTAATTAAATAAACCAAACTTTAATTAATTAAATCTCCAAATGCATATTCCATCCCTTTTTTATTTAAATAAATAAAATATTCAAGTCAAAAGGGTCAAAACATCTCAATCATCATTAAGCTAATCTAATCCTAATTAGTCTAACCACCCATCACATCCTCTAGCTTTTCCCACTTGCACAAATAAATCAATTTATTGATTTATTAAAATCCTTATTTTCTTTCAACTTGGCATAAAAATAGAATATTCCCTCAAGTTTGAAAATGAAGACAAGTTGACTTGTCCCTTCCAACATTGCACTAACTTCTCATTTTCATGTCCCCCTCTCAACATTTAATTCACAAATTTAAATTTGAATCTCCCTCTCTTGCGCAGATTGGCCAAAACTTGCACATTCCTCAACCTATGACAAGTTGACAAGTGGCCTCATCTCATTTGTCCAATATTTATCCCACATTTCTCTCTCATAAAATTCTTTCAACTTGAGAATCTTTAAATAGAGGCTTCATCCTTCAACAAATCCTCCATAATCTCCACAATCATTCATGCAAAGTTACTCTCTTCAATTGAGAGCTAATTTTTCCCATTTATCATCTTAGCATTCCATATCATTCTTCATAGCATTTTCATCACGGATCTTAAGCAAGGATTGGGAAAGGGCTTCTTTCCATAGAAGCACCAATCCACTATAAGATGTTGGTTTGATTATTAGAATGATGTTTTTCTATGTTTTGCTTGCTTCTTTTGCATTATTCTTGTGATCGGATGAATCTTATAGGGAATCTTTTGTTTGCTTTGGTTTACTAACAATGCTAAGGGATTTTTCTTTTGAGCTAATGCAGATTTAAGGTTCTACACTTAGAAAATAATTATAACAAATTAGTATATATAAAAATGAAAAATGACTATTAGAACCCTTTGACAAACCTTATCGTTTTCTTTTAAAGAGGAAGGGAAGAAATCCAAGAAGAGAGAAAATGATTGGAAAATTTTCACTTGGGGAAGTCATGGCATCATCACTTTGTGTCCAAAAAATCATTTGGGAGTCATCAAAATATCATTTTTTTACTCCTATATTAGTATATATAATTTTCTCTTCTATGAATGCAAATACAGTTGTGTTGATGTCAACATGGGTTTCCAAAGTTTAGGAGCTAGGTTTTTAAAAACTAGGATTGAAATGAAAAATTATACTTAGAAAAACTTAATATTATATAGAATCATTAGGTTTAATGAAATTTGGAACTTTTGCATGTTGGGTGCATGGCTAAAAGAATAATATATTTTTAGATTGTGCTATATCACTGTGCCATAGAAAAAAGTACCCTTTTCTTGACATGGGATTAATTCATGATAAAATGTACTTAATGAGGTCTTAATCTAGTGGTGTGAGGAATTTTATGCATTCACACTTGGTCTTGGACCCTTAATATGCATTTAATGATGTCTTGTAAAGGTGTTGTAAAGTCTTGTAACAGACCTTCATGCTTTTCTAGGCTTAATGAACCTATTTCTCCCTAATTCAACATTATAAAACATATTTAATTGCATTATTACATCAATATAGAAGGCTTATAACTTTAACTTAATGATAAACTAGTGTTGTAATGTGTCTTGCACATTCACATTGGTTCTTGTTCCTTCCTAGGCTATGTGGACCTCAATTAACCCATATTGTGCATTTTGAGGCTTAAATTGATCACATACCTAACAAAGTTGCAATTTAAACCTTATTTCCTTATCTCCTGGCTTCCTAGCTCTAAAATTAGCCCTTGTGGGATCCATTCACCATGCATGGTGAATTAGTTCCATCCTGGTGGGACCCATTCACCATGTGTGGTGAGTGAGTCTCTTGCTTGTTTGTGTTTGTAGATTTAGGTTGAAGCCTTGGAGATCATTTGTAGTGCAAAGTTATAAAAGTTGCAAAGTTGCATTGCAAAGTTCTCATCTCCATGGAAACTCACCTATAGGCCAAATTTGGAAGTTTCAGAACTAGAAATCTGAGGAGAAGAAGGTGCAGACCGAGGACCCAAGGATCACTTTCAAAGATTTCAGAAATTCTAGATGAGACTAAGTTGCCACCTAGGGCGTCTTACTCCTCCATAGGGTATTTTTCAAAGATTCTTCGAGATTTTGTTTCAACATCCGAAGATTTAACATTTTCCCTAAAAAATAGTAGCGAGACTAAGTCAACAGTAAGGGCATCTTAGTCCTCCATAGCACATTTTGACAACTTCTTTGTATTTCTAGAATACTTTTGACATTTCCAAACTTCCTAGGTACACATACCTTAACTTGGTGTTACTTATTTTCATTATTTGCACTCTTCATTTAGAGTACATTATTAGGTTTTCTGAGTTGAATGTTGGTTTGTCTTTTCCAAGCTTTCTCTTAGTGGTGAACTCCTTAAAGTTTAAAGAACCCCCTCCTAGGTCTTCCTTGTTGAGAATTGAATCACCTTGAGAGGTTGATAGTCAATCCAATTAGGGTTCCTAGGACCTTCTCGAATGTTAATGGGAGAATAGGGGTGTTCTATGACCTAGGTTCCAAAGAACCCATTTTCCTATTTTTCAGATGGATATTGAATTACCACAATAAATGATGAAGAATTATGCCCTTGAATGCCTTAGAAATTCTCTTGTAAACTCTCTTGACACTCTTCTGAAGTCTTGGAATTCTTAACTCTTGATAGCTTAGGTTGATATCATGAAGGATTAGTGAAATAATGATTTTAGACCTTTTTTATATAGGAAATCCATCCAGCTTACCATTTATTAGATCCTAGAGGCCGACATTCATGAAATTTGAACTTAAAACCCTAATTTCTTGCTTAAAACCCTAAAAAGGGGCCAAATAGGACTCATACACCACTTGTGGCATATAGGTCCTATCTAGATGGGACTCACACTCGTAAGCTAGCGTATGGGTCCCACCAGGCCTTTTTAAGTGGAGGAAATGTTGGGGAGTTCAAAAATTGAGTATATTTGTTGATTATGTTGAGTTCTCAGTTGAAATAAACCTTGAGATGCATAATATAGGGTTTTAGGGGCATATTAATGATGATATGAAGGTCATAAAAGCAAGAGGGCCCAAAAATCAATGTGAAGGTGTAAATAAATACACTTTACAACATTAAATTAAGAAAAAATTAGGTTAATTTAGCTTAAAAGGGCCCTAAATCCAATGTGAATATGGAAAACACATTACAACACTAGATCAAGGTGTCATTATGTTCATTTAAATGTTAATCATTCCAAAATTAAATGATAAATTTTACCATCTCCAAGAAGGGAGTACAATTTCCATTGTTACATACATAATGAAAATCTTGTATCCCTAAAGGCTTAACAGGGACTCATTCACCAGGTGGTGAATCGTTCGTGATAGACTCTTCCAAGAAACTTTGAATCTGATCTTTAAGTTTCAGATCTGCACTCCTCTACAACTTGAAACTCCCTCTTTCGGATTTGAATGAGTTAATAATTTAGAAAAAAAGTTATGAAGCTTGTTGGTGGATAAGGGTTTTCCTCAGTCAAACCCCAAGTTTGGTAATTAAACCTTGATGATGAATGAAAATATGAAACATGAAATGTGTGTGCAATCCTAACGTTAAGTGTGTCTAAGATTAAGATCTCTTTAGAATGTAAAGCAATCCTATTCAAGTGTGTTAAAATAGGTTCCTCAAATGAAACATGAACAATGCAACTAACCTACTTTAGAAAATCCCAAATCCACTTAGGAAACATGTCAAAAAGAGGTGTCCTTAGTCAAGGAGGATCCATTCACCACCTTGGGTGAATGGGTCCTAACACAGTTAACTAGGACCAATTTCAAGGATTATGAAATGTTATGCAAAAAGGGTGTCCTAAGACATAGTGAGGACCCATTCACCAGGTGGTGAATGGGTCCTAGGTCATTATCCTAGGACTCAAACCTTGCCAAATTAAGTGTTATGCAACATTATTAATGAGAGTTAACATATATCCTTCATAAAATACAATTAATAAGGCATGGATTTGAATTTAAGGGGCCAATTAAGCTCTAATTAACCTCAATTAATTAATAAAGCCCTATATTAGTGTGAAAGTGTAAGAAAACACTTTAAAACACCCTAAATAAAGCACAATTAAGTCAATTTTATCCAGAAGGGCCCTAGACTCAATGTGAATGTGAGAGACACATCACAACACTAAACCAAGGTATAATTAAATTAATTTAATATTGATTATTCCCAAATTAGTGTGAGAAGGGTTACTTTTCTGACACTACATGTATATGTATATAAATACATACATACATATATGTGTTTGTGTGTGTATGCTAATGATTTATTTTTTAATTTGTATGTGGTCATGTTTTCTTGGTGGGTTCCCAATTTTCACAAATATTCTAATTTTAAGGTTATCCTTTTTTACATGCTTCATTAAAAAACCCTATTTATTTTCATGACACTATATGTGTTTGTGTACTTTCAATTCTCAATTGAACACCATATTAAGCTTAATTTTTAAATTTTTTGTACTCTCCAAAATTGTGTTTATATTACTTGTGTTCAACTTTGGAAGTTGACACATCAGCATACATTTCCATCATGTTAGTATATATATTATGTACATACATACACACACACACACATATATACATATATAGATATATATAACTATAAATCATGAAACTATATATGTATCTCTAAAGTTTTGGTTGCCAATTGACACAGCAACATAGATATTTATTTTTATATTCATCTAAGTTTTTTTTTCAATTACTCTCATTTCAATTTCCAAGTGAAAATAGTAGCACATATTTTCTATATACTACATGTTAGTATTTTTCTACTTTCCATTGCACATAGGACACAATAGCATACATACATATGATGAACTTTGTAACTTATGTTTGTGATTTTTGGCTTACCAAATAATTTATAGCTTCATAAATGTACTCAAGAAATATAATTAATAGAGCTTTTACAATTTGTAACCCCTATAATTTTATGTTTTATTTCATAAACCCCATTTTATTCATGAAATTATTTGATTAGGTGAATATTTTAGACACTTTCTAAAATAATTTTATAATTTCTCATTATGCATCACTCTTACCTACTTGTTGTCTCCATCATGTGGTATTCCCATTGTATACTCTTCATGGTTTCAAGTAATATCAATCTATCATTTCTCCTTTAATTTTGCATACAATGGTATTTGTGAATCCTTGTTTCCCTAGTACTCCCATCTTGCTCACATCATTGTGCAAACCATCTAGGGTTACATTATGATGACCCCATTGACTTTATACGATGATATATTAAAACAATATTTATAAGATCATAAAGTTTAATTCTAAAAACTTATGTTTCCATTCAACAACAAAGTCTCTTTATTCAACATAGCAACATACATATTCATTTAAATATATACTCACCTATCTAGGATTTTCTTAATATTTTTGTATATATTTTTATAAATGGTATAAATTATATTTTAGTCATATAATTTTCTGACAAGTGTAAAATATTATATTTTTGGTTTTGTTATACCAATTCATTAATAATGAAACAAGTAATTCTATTATTCGATTTATGTGCAGTTTCAATGAAAATCATGATAGGAGGTAGAAAGGGAAAGAGATCAATTATGGAAGGTGCATAATTAGAATGACTCATGGAATGAAGTTTACTACTCCACAATCTGATGATCAAGATACAACAATCCCCAACCAAAAAGATATTTTTTGAATGTGTCGATGATACAACACATGGTTTAGGCTTTGAACTAGCTATTCATAATACTCAATCAAGTTTAGAACAACCTATTGGTGGTGGTCAATCAACTAGTGTGCACTTGGTGTCCTCAAGATTCTCCATAAATCATTTGTCTCTTCTTCACATGCAAAGTTGATGCAAGAGCATCCCTGGTTATAAAGCAATCCTGTATCATCCAAAAATAGTTATTTTTCTTGCATTGCATTCAATAGAAGTTCCATTAGTTCATTCCATTGTATCATTGTTTCTTAGCTCACAGAGCATGATATAGCATCTACACATTGACATATACTACACATCCAAATTTTAGATCATTTGCATTTTCCTACTAGAAGATATCACTCTTAGAATTTCACTGTGTTACCATTTAGAGCATTTGGGGGCTGACCCAGTTGAGTTTCTTAGTGCGGACATATTCCAGAGTATGCGGAGCTTAATTGAACATCATATAAGCACCTTGGGTTCATTGGGACCTATCTTGAAGATTCAAAAGATAATTCATTTCGTGTGGAACTAAATTCTTCATATCTTGAGGCTAACATTCATATAGATCATTCATTGGTTTATTAACCCTTGTGCTCGATGCTAAATTATATTGGAGCTTGAGAATCATATTTATAAGCATTTTAATTCATTGTAGATCATCATTTATTTATTCATCATTAGATAGATTCAACGATTTTCACATAAACCCTTCGAGGCATATAATAAGGCGTGTTGGCTAGTGGTATGTTGCAAGCCTTAAAGGAAAGGCCTATAAGCCCTACATATTTTCCCTTGTGGCCAATGTTGCATGTAAGTATTCTATATTAATGATGATTCATGTTTACATATATATATATATTTGTGTTGTTTCCACTATGTTTACTCATTGTTGCACAGTTCAGACTATTCCTTCTTAATCCCTATTACCATGACTGCACCAAGTTTTTTCCTGTCGTGACTACACCAAGTGGTATCAAAGAAAGTTTTGATTCATGAAGGAATTCCTTAAGGTGAAAAGATCACTAACCTAAGGCATACTACATTCAGTTTCAACTGATCACCAATTGTGAGGTTGTTGAAACACTTGTACCCAAATCGCCGAATTGAGGCAACTGCACTATTTAAATAAGAGATATTCTTCCAAGGAGAACACCTTCTATGATGAATGTCACTAGAATAATGGATGAAATGTTAGAGATGATATGTGAAATGTGAGTTAGCTTAGATGCAGTTGAAGAAGATCAAAGGTGAGGCCTAAACCCTAGGAAGAATGATGAAAGTGATGATGAAGCAAACTATTTTACAAAGATTGTTCTCAAGAGTGGATATCATTAGATTAGAATCAGAGGACATGAATGGCAGACTACATTTAAGACAAATGAGGGATTATATGAGTGGTTAGTGATGCCTTTTGGATTGACCAATGCACCGAGCACTTTCATGAGATTGATGAATGATGTAATGAAGAAATTTTTAGGTAAGTTTGTCATTGTTTAAATTTGGATGATATTTTGATTTTAAGTAAGACTATAGAGGAACATCTATGGCACATCTAGCAAGTATTACAGAGGTTGGGAGAGGAAAATTTGTTGATTAATGTCAAGAAGTGTAGTTTCATGAAGATAGAGTTTGTATATTTGGGATTTATTATTTCTATTGAAGGATTAAAGATGGATCTAGAGAAACTAAGAGCAATTTTAGATTTTCCTACATCGATAAACATTGGAGAAGTAAGATCATTTCATGGACTAGCTAGTTTCTACCAGGAGTTTATCAGAAGTTTTAGTAATGTTTTTAACCCCATGATGAACACAATGAGAGGAGATAAGAAGGATTTCAAGTGGATGTCCATATCACAAAAGAGTTTTGAATTGTTGAAACAAAAGGTGATAGAGAAGCCATTATTAGAATTATTTGATTTTTAAAAAGTAATCCATGTTGGTTGTGATGCAAGTGGAAATGCAATTGGAGTAGTGTTGAGTCAAGAAGGAAGACCTATAGCTTATGAAATAATGGAAATAGGGTTCTCCACCTTTTAGGAGATGGAACACAAGGGGGGTAAAGGCCTCCTATTTCACTCAAGTTTCACTCAAGTTTACATTAGAGATCTCAATCCAATGATGGAATTGGGGAAAGAGATCTACAATAAGGCATCCTAGAGTATTCAATTAAAGACTAAAAGAGGGTTTAGGGTCAAGGGAAGTTGAATCAGATGCATATGAGATGGGTTGAGTTCTTGTAGAGTTATACATTTGTGTTGAAACATAGGAGAGGTAAGTCAAACAAATTTGGAGATGCATTATGTAGAAGAAGGAATTTGCTAACAAAAATGAGGGTAATGGTATTGGGATTTGAAGAATTGAAACATATGTATGAAGATGATGTAGATTTTGGTGAAGCATGGAGAGTATGTCAGGAACTAGTAGTGACAGAACAAAGCCAGTGGTTGGATTACTTTATTCAAGAAGGTATGTTATTCAAAGGAAATCAATTACAGTGTATACCGAGAAGCTCAATGAGGGATAATTTGGTCAAGGAGAAGCATAGTGGAGGTTTAGCATGACATTTTGGAGTAGATAAGACAATAGATTTGGTGAGTGAACATTATTTTTGGCTGTAGATATATAAGGATGTGAGGAAGTATGTTCAAACTTGCAACATTTGTAAAGTTGCAAAAGGGAGAAGTCAAAATACTGTATTATATAACCTTTGACCGTACTGAAGAGACCTTGGGAAGATTTAAGCATGGAATTCATTTTGGGATTACTTAGAACACAGAGAGGATATGATTCTATTATGGTTGTAGTGGAATTGTTTTCTAAACTAACACATTTTATTCCTTGTAAGATGACGAATGATGTGCATGTTGTTGACTTATTTTTCAAGGAGATTGTGAGATTGCATGGATTACCTTAGACCATTATTTTAGACAAAGACACCAAATTCTTTGGATACTTTTGGAGGACATTGTGGAAGAAGATGAAGACAAATTTGAAGTTTAGTTTAGCATATCACCCACAAAAAGATGGACAGACAGAGGTAGTGAACATAAGTTTGGGTAACTTGTTGAGATGTTTGGTTGGAGATAAGGTAGGAAAATGGGATATAGTTTTACCATTGAAAGATTTTTCATACAATAATTTAGTGAGCTGAAGTATAGGGAAGAAACCATTTCAGATTATTACCAGAGTAAATATTAGAGGTGTTGCATAATTAAGAGACATCATTATGGAGAATAAAAGGAGTGCAAAAGTATAAGAGTTTGCATATTTCATGAAGACATTGCATAATCAAGTCTGGAAGCATTTGGGAGATATGAATTTAGTAAGTATAAAGAGAAGGCATATGAAAAATGGAGAAACATAAGAAATTTGGTGTTGGAGATGAAGCAATGGTATATTTGAGGAAGGAAATATTTCTAATTGGCACATACAACAAGATAAAGATGAGAAATTTTGGGCCATGTAAGATTCTAAGGAAGTTTGATGCTAGAAATGCATATGAAGTGGAGTTACTAGAGACATTGGGTATATCACCTATTTTCAATGTTGTAGACATCTATGAGTTTTATAAAGGAGAATCAAGTGGTAGTAGTGATGAAGTAGATTTGAAAGGCAATTACCACATTATGAACTAGAGGAGATTGAGCACATTTTCTATAATAGAACTAGAAGAAGCAATATAGAGAATATCTTATGAAATGGAAAGGTAGACTAGCAGAGGATTCATCATGGATTTCTCAGGCCGAGGTGGGTGGACCATCTTGGTTTTCCTCTTAGCCCTGGAAAGTGGTGGACTCACTTTTCTTCCAACCCTGGGTGTCTGATACGGGAGCATCCTTGGTTGTAAAGTAATCTTGTATCAACCAAAAATAGTTATTTTTCTTGCATTGAATTTAGTAGTAGTTCCAGTATTTCATTCCACTGCATCATTATTTATCATCTTGAAAAGTAGGCTATAACATCTACACATTGACATCTACTATACATCTAAATTTTAGATCATTTGCATTTTCATACTAGAAGATATTGCTCTCATAATTTCATTGTATTACCATTCAAAGTGTTTGGTGGCTGACCTGGTCTATTTTCTTAGTGTAGACCTATTCCAAATCATGTAGAGCTTAATTGAACATCATACAAGCATCTTGGATTCGTTGGGACTTATCTTAAAGATTCATAAGATAATTTATTTTGCATGGAACTAAATTCTTCATATCTTGAGGCTGACACTCATACATATCACTCATCAGGTTATTAACCCTTGTGGTTGACAAGGACATATATTGGAGCTTGAGAAGCATATTTATAAGCATTGTAATTGATTATATATCATCAATTATTAGTCCATCATTAGATAGATTCAATGTTTTTCACTTAAACCCTTCAAGGGCATGTAATAAGGCCTGTTGGCTAGTGGTATGTTGTAAGCCTTTAAGGAAAGGCCTGTGAGCCATGGATATTTTCCCTTGTGGCCAATGCTCCATGTAAGAATTCTATATTAATGAAGATTCATGTTTTCATATCTATTTTTTGTGTTGTTTCTATTGTGTTGACTCATTACTGCATGGTTTGGAATGTTCCTTCTGGAACCCTCCTACTATGACTACACCAAAATGTAGTAGAAAATTATGTCTAAATTAACCATACGTCCATTAGGATTGCAACAATCAAGTGGGGAATCCCATCTAGTACTTTGAGGGCATTGTTGAATGGAGTTACCAAACGAAAAGGAAGGATCCACGTTCATTTTATCTAAAGAGGAAGAAGTTGAAGTTTTCCCATGGTACAAGGACATGGTTGGTATTGGTTGTGGCCTTCAAGTTTCTCAACTAAAAGCTAATGTGTCCCAAATGATCAAATCAAGGCCTAACCCATTCACAGATGACATGTTCGATAGGTCATTATGGGTTTTTTTTTTACTTAGGCATCTAGATTTGAAAATTAGAACAATAGAAGGGGTGGGGATAGATAGATAAATAATGCTACGACCCTCCATTGTCTTATCCTTTAATGAAAACTTGGAGAATTTATACAACAACAACCACTATGGGTCTAGCAAAATTTAAAACTATGATGGAATATGTGTATAGGCTAGTAGAAAATGTGGCATGCAAGTAATTACAGGGATGGGTTTTAGATGTGTACCCCACTTAATCTGCAAAAGTGAAGAGTGGATCATAGTAACTTTTTTTTTCTACCTAGTTCAATCAAAGATACATATCAAGACTATATTTCCAATTGTGAGTCAGGGGCATACATGGAATCCCAAGAACATACCTAGATGAAAAAAGAGTTATTTTTTAATTGGTAAAAAAAAATTATACATCAATCCATAGTGTGGTTTCACCCATAAATAGATCTCTTCTTGTCTTTGATCCATGGTCTACAAAGAGTATGCTTTATAACATGTACTTTACTTATTTTTGTCTTATTTCACTTACCAACAAAAGGGAGCAACATACATGACAAGTAGATCATATTTATATAAATAAAAATAATAAATGAAATAATAATAAACTATAACACAAATCGAATAAACAATAAAAATATAGCACATAATGTCTATTGGGTCATTACCAAAGTAAAGTCTTGAAATACTTTACCTGAAATATTTGGTTATGATTCTAGGTGCTCAGATAGTAACCTCCCACCATGCTTCACATGCCTACCAAAACATATTTATATAATTGAGGGAGTAACAAACATACATCATAAATATCCTAACAATAGTGCATGCACAACCATCAATTATTATAGAAGGAAAGCAACATAATGACATATCAGTAAAAGGACAAATAATTACATTGTACAAATCTAAGGGCAATCCATTTGAGTAAAATATCCCAAATTATGTAGTGTGTTAAAAAATATAAATTCATTGAAGTTTCCACGATTGACATTGTTGCATCATCTAACAACACTCTCACATGCCTACAAAAAAGTTAGATAATTGAGGTAATAATGAACGAACATCAAAAAATCCTAACAATAGTGCATGCATAGCAACATATTGGTCAAAAAAGAGTGAAAAGATCCCATATTTAAATAATTTAATTAATATGAATGGGGGTTTTCAAATATAACCATAAAATTATAAGAGTTGTGCATTATACATGCTCTTTTTATTATCTCACTATATAAACTGAATGGGATCATGGAAATGAAACCCTAGACAATTTGTAAAATGATGTAAAAAGGATAGGATTAGTGGAGAAAGCCAGATTCACAAGTACCCTTATCTGTAATATGAATGGAGAAATGATATATTGACATTACCTAAAACAATGGAGAGCATCTAACAAGCATGTCACACGATTGTCATTTAGCAAGGAGAGTGAAAATCCAAGAAAAATTATGGAGGAAATGAAAAAGTGTGGGAAACAATCCCATGCACGGATGTGAATTGGATTTAATTGGGTTAAGAGATGGCTGAGGTTTGTGCCAATGAAAGTTTTTTATGTGACATTAGGAACATTAAAAAGTGAGTGTTATACATAAATAAGTGAGGGGTGAAATTTCTATTTCAAGATATAATTGCAAGTTTATATGGATAAGAGGGGGATATTTTTTAATTTTTTGTGTTGGTCAAAGCAAAAGGTAATTGAGGAAATAGGGAAAATAAATTGGATGTCATCTCCAAATAACCACTTTTTGACCTTTGTGTGCATAATGAACCCTCTTGTGTTCATCAAAATTTCCCAAAAGTTGATACAATAGTTATAAGCTCTTAAGTTGCATACAAAGAAACCCAAATAAATCATGACAATCTAATATGTCATTTAGGAAGTCAGGGTGCATGAAGTTAGCTATAATATTATAAGAGAGTAACTATGTAGCAAAAGAAAATTCATGCCTAACTATTTGTTCTAATTGTACATCATGATCCAAACCATTCTCCTTATTATGATTTTTTCCCATCATGTACTAATAAAGACCTCATGATTAGATGAATTCTAAGCCAATGTAGGCTTGAAAAGAGGATTTCTCAAAGAGAAAGGATGATGATGATGATGAGGCATTGGCATAAACTAAATACAAAAATCTATATTGCTTCTGGATTTGATTGTGTTGAAATTTTCTAGCATCATCATCACTTTCTTCTCCTCTTGCTCTATCTTGATGATGGATCATAGAGTGTGATCCAAAACATTAATGCTAAAAAATTTCAACACAATTAAATCCAGTACAAATACAAATCTATGATATGGATTGTGGAGTCTTGATATCATTAAATACAAAAACCATGAAAGAATGCAATGATGAAACAAGGTAAGGGTACTAATATAAATCTCATAAAATTAAAAGGTCTCATATTTAAAAAATAAATTAGAAATTAGAAATAAAGTAATAAAGTAATAAGGCTAAGACGTAAGAGGGTGTAAGATCAAATGAGGTCACCAAAATGAAAAGAAAAATAAATAATCTTTTGGTATTTTCTAATAAGATCTAGTGGGAGGGGCGGGAGCGGAATCAAACAAAAACAAATGATTCATTTACTCTAGGATTACTAATCAACAAAAAAGTATGCTACCAAAATAAATGCTCAAATTTAAATAAATAAAACAATGATACTTAGCTCTAAGCTTGATAAATATTTCTTATGACACATGTGGCTAATTTATTAACACTCTAAAATTTTTCAAATGAATGAACATTGAAGACAATTGAACTATATGTTTGATGTCTAGTTCTACACCTATGTCCATAGATATAAACTCTATTTATAGATCTAAATTTTGATCACACAACCTTTTGCTTAAAACTATGTTAAAAAATAAAAAGAAAAAAAATAAAAATAAAAAAATCTTATGATCACACAACCTTTTGCTTAAAACTATGTTAAAAAAAATATCTTATGATCACACAACCTTTTACCAAAAACTATGTTTAAAAGGAATTTCTTGAAACCTAAGCTAGTAAGAAATCAATCTTTGATCACATAACTTTATTTGATTCTCTTCAACTTTGATCATAAAGTTGAAGGCACTAGTCGTAATCCTGCCCCTGCCCATGTTGTTGGTCTAGTAACATGCGAGGAGCAAACAGATTTAAATAGCCGACGTCGCAGTCAGCCGACGATAGGTTACTCTATTATTTTTGAGCTAGTGAGCCCACTACTACTGTCTACCAAGGCAACCTGGTCTGCACATAATTGCTTCGTGAAGCTGAGGTCATTTCCTTTTTCTCTTTAATCTTTCTTTCAACGGGAAGCATTTATAGAAGAGAATTTGGATTGCTGGAAACTAAGAGCAAACCCGGGAGATATGGCCAACATTTTAGAACTACTGGCTGACAAATTCAAGGAGTTTCAGGTTTCGCAAGAGTTTGACAAAGAAGGCCTAATAGAAGCACATGAGAAAACTTTCAAGGGTATGCAGCAGAGTGAATCAATGGGAGGGGACAGAATGGGGTGTACGTTGCGGAAACCGTCGGAACATTGGCGACCTTTAGTTCCACTGAAAGGGCTGCGGCCCATTCGAGCAAGGGAGCTTGAAATTGATAAGCGCCATAAAGGCCGTGTTCTGTTCGGAACGTTGTGTGCTAATGCGCACAGGATGGTGGGCATTATGACTATCTTTGAAGACCAGTATGGTGATGCTGTTCGGCTTGCAATATATAATGCTCCCCTTTCCACAATAGAAACGGAAGCTCCGCGCAAGCTTTATCCCAAAGGCTCCAAGGTAGCAGTCAAACAGCCTTACTTCAAGCAAGGCGCCCCAGATGGTGCTCTCATGCTGCGCGTTGATAATCCTCAAGACGTCGAGATTTTGGCTTCCTTCCCAGAAAATGCAGAAACCTTTTCGGGTAAGGATTTGCTTGAAATGCACAGTAAAGGAAATAAATACTTCCGGGATGAGGATTGGAAAAGGGCAATAGACTGTTATTCCAGATGTATAGACTTGGCCCTCTCGCGCGACAAAATTGAGCACCAAGTTCCTGGTGCTTCCAACATCCAGGAGAAAGTAAAGGAGGCCCTTCTGTATTCTTATTCTAATAGGGCAGAGGAAAAGGTTAGATTGAAGGAGTATGGGGATGCTGTACAAGACTGTGACAAGGCGTTAGCCCTTGATCAACACCATCTCAAATCCTTGTTTCACAAAGGCCGTGCTTTCCATTATCTCAGAGAATATAAATTAGCTTGCCAATGCTTTGATAGAGCTCTAGAGCTGTCCCCAACTGCCAACGACATCCAGTTGCACAATGAAAGATCTATGGAACTCAGCTGTCAGAACCAGCAAGGTAAGTTCGATCTCTCTCCCTATTTTAGAAACATTTGTAACGCGGCTGAGTTGAGCAATTATATTGGTCCAGTGCTCATTAAAATATCAGTAGGGCGCGGCAGAGGATTTTTTGTTACTGACAATGTAGATGTTGGAGATTTTCTGCTCGTGGACAACGCCATCGCATCTTGCAGCACCAAGATAACAAGATTGAAAGGAAGCCCTGAAAGAATCATACTTGGTATGATAGAAGTGAGGACAAAACTTGGTCATCTTAAACGGGATTTAGAGGCTAAAATCATTTCCTCTGCAACGTCATCTCCAAGGATATTGCAGCAGCTAGAGTGCCTTGCTGATACAGGTGAAATGAAGGTGCCACCCATGGATTTGTTCCGGATAAATAATGCCAGCTGGAATAACTATGATGTTTGCAATGAAGGTTGGGAGCTAGACCAGCATAAACTTTCCAAGATAATGCGGAGTGTGGGGTGTCAAATAAAAACTATTGAATTAAATAGTGACATGTCAAGACAAAATGAGCAATATGGTTTGTGGGCACTTCCCTCTTTTCTCAATCATTCCTGTTTTCCCAACGCCAATTGCATTGTTGTGGGAGAAGCCATGTTTATCATAGCTGCAAGAAAAATTGCAGCTGGAGAAGAAATAACAATCCCGTACTTTGACACTTTTGAGCCGTTGTTCAGACGAGAATGGATATGCAGGGGATTGGGATTTAAGTGTTATTGTTAGCGGTGTATGTTAGAAAGATCCTTAGTATCAGCCGAAGCATCACCATTGCAGGAAATTGCTAAATTCATTTACACTATTGACTCCACCACCACTGATCTTAAGTTATGGGAAATTGCCATGCGAGTGGAAAACACCATAGATGTCTTGACCACTGAGGAAAAGGAGATGATAAGAGCATCTTATTTCCCGCTCTATTACAATATTTTTGGGTTACACCGCATTCATCCTTATGCCAGGACAGCTTTGCCTTCTTTGAGGGAAGTATTCGATGGCTTCCAAGAGGTTGTTCCAGGGTATTGTAATTTGTTTGAGATGTTTGCAAGGTGTCCTGTTTATGCCAAGAACGAAAACGAAACAGACAAACTTCTTTTTCGAAAGGCAGTGGAAATATGCACGACATATATGGGAAAGCACGAAGAAGGCCTTCTAAAAGCTGTGTTGAACTCCGTTGCAACAGACGTATTCAGACCGGGGCTTACTGTGTTCGGCTTAACTAAGGTCAACAGCTAAGCTCCTGTTCTTGCAGTAGTAGCTGCGGTTCCTCGTTCTTAAATTTATAGTAGATATTATATTTGACTTGTGCATCTATAATACAGAATATGAAAGTTGTGTTGCCTGTCTATATGGGTATATGTTAGTGTAACAGAAATTTTGCTATACTCTGCTTTACGCCCTTTTTCCAATCTTTCTACCGAAGAAGAAATACAAAATAACTCGTATTGTTCATGTAAAATGTAAATGAATATATATCATATTTCCCTTAATCCAATTTTGTGGTGGTGTTTCTCTTATCATTTTATTTCGCATATATTATAGAGGAAATTGCAAGCAAATTGATATAAACGATTTTACTCATGGTTAATTTCGAAAGTTCTTTTTACAGGTTTTATTTAATAAAAAAAATTAACTTATTAAGATGTATTTTTCATATTATAAGTTTGACTTCTTTGCCCTCCAATTTTGACATTGTTTATATAATATTTCATGAATATGTATTTAATATTGTATATAAGAATTTAACTATATAGAATTTTTTAAAATATATTTATTCTTTTATAAAAGCTTATTTCATTATCAATTTAGAATAGTTTATAATAGTGTTAGGTTATTGAAGAAGTCAACAATTTGTTTATTATAATTGTAAAGGAAAATTCTAACTAAAAATTGTAAGCTTTTTTGGTAATTTTACAAATAGTGATAGATGAAAATAGAGAGATTGAATAAAGAAAAGCAATAGTACCAACAACATTTTAAAATAAATCTTTTTAATTTAAAATTGAATTTTGGAGTTTATATTTGTCTGTGTAGGCCTCAATCTATGAAAAAAAGAATTAAAATTATAATAAAACCCACAAAATGTCATCGTATTAATATTAGAGAAAGAGATTAATTTCTCTAAGATGTATCACCAATGATAGTGTGACCAGTAGCATCACTCAACCTCAAATTCCTATCTTCAGTGGAAAGAACTATGAATATTAGAGTATTAAGATGAATATATTCTATTTACAAAATACATGTGATTTAGTAGAATATGATTTCTCTAAACTAGCTAACTAGACATGCTAAAATATTTTAGAACAAGTGAAAATGATCTTCTCAAGGATAATAGAAACAAAGTTACAAAATTATTGTTCTTCATACAACAAACAATGAGCACATAATTTTTGTAAGAATTGCAATAGTAATTAGGTTTATATTGGGTCTACATTAGAAGATTGAAGAGTAGTGGAGAAGTTATTAAGAATATTATTAGTAAAGTTTGATCTAAATTTAATTGTAATATAGTAATAAAAGAACTTGTGAAAATTGTCTATTGAAGAGATTATGTGATCTTTAAAATTTTATGAGCAAGTAATAAATAAACAAAAAAGTATGTTTTGAGTATAAGAATTCAAATCACAAGTATCATTAAAGGAAAAAGTATAAGAGGATAATTTTAATCAATGTTGATAAACATTGATATAAGAAGATAAAGCATTAGAGGAAAACGAGGAATATGATTCATAAGAGGTCTAACCAATAATTATAATGATAGAAGAAGGAAAATTATAACTACCATAAAAGAAGTAGAATAGGAAGGAATAATGATCATGCATAAGAAAGCAATCAAAACAATGTTAAATTGAATATGTAATGTTTTTGATAAAGGAAAAAACAAGTTTTGCAGGGACCCGAACCCATAGAGTTTGCAGAAAAAAGAATAAGCATTAAAGTCACCAAAGACAAAAAGGTTGCATCAAAATAAAACCCAAGAAACACATCAGCCACCAACCCAAGGCCATCAAGGGCCACCAAAAAAACCTGAATAAAAAACCATCAAGAAACCCCCAGCTAACCTAAGAACTTAAGAGCTTTAGTAGCCTCAGCTTCACGAATGTTCATTTCCTGAGTGCCCTTCTTCAGGACCTAAACCATCTAGGGTGTAGGAGGAGTCTTCCTCCTCATACTGGTTCTCATACGCTTAGAAATACCAACATCTTTAGTACTATTCTTGTCCTTATTCGCAACTAGATCCACAACCAGAGAACCCTGCTCTGAATTCTCTAGTTTCTCAGACATTTCACTAATAATGATGGCATTATGTTTTGCCAATTTTTCATTATGCTCCATAATAGTTTTCATAGTATTTATCATTTCACCTTTTTCATCTTCCAGACATTTGAATTTACCTTCATTATCCTCAACCTCCATTCTCATTCTATCCTCCTTCCTCCTACACTCTGCAATAATAAGGGAGCTAACTTTACCTTCCAAATCCTCCAGCTTGCCATTGAGGGCTCTATTTCTAAGATTAAGGTCTTTAATTTCATGGAAGTCCCATTTCATTATTTTGAAGTAATCCACAACACCACTTTTGGCAATAGCAAGGATATCCCGAGGAAACTCATAGTCTAATTTAAAATAGTGGTCCTTAGGGTTTAGGTCTCTTGGGAATTTCGACCTATTTTCTCTTTCCAAAGTAGGGAAGGACAAGTAAGAGTTCTAGCTTGTGTTAGGGGCCTCCAAAAAGTCCTCTTGGGAATCCTCAGAGTAAGAGACCATTTTATTAGTAGGGGACTCTTTTTGGGTGGGCTTGACACTCTGACCAAAGTGGCTAGGGTTTTTAGCTTTCAAAATAGAGCAGCCAGTGTTTTTGTCAACACTAGGATTCTTGGGCAAGGGATTACCCTGCAAGGTTTTCTTACCATAATTTGGGGTTAGGGGACTTTCAACATTCCACTCAGGATCAAGCTCCTTACCATCCTATGAAACACTATCCTTGGTATCCTCATCATCTGAGCGAAAAACCAAGATAGGGTTGGATAAGGCCGACATGTTTTGAAAGTGTTCATAAAGGAGCCTAATAAGGCCATAATATGAAATAGAATACCTCTTAGGATCCTTATTATGATCATCAAGGCTATTGCTCATGGAACAATACAAATAATAAGGTAAAGAAACCATTACCTTGTGATGGAAATGGTTGAGCAAGGTGAAGTGGTAGCCATCAACCCTGGTGAATCTACCATCCAAAGTAATGTATTCCATGATGATTTTGAGCACATTGCTCCATAGAAAATTAATCATATCCACTTCAAATTAGTTGTTGAATACTTTTATTAGCTTGATATTTTCTTTGTCTTTCCTAGGGAGTCTGATAACCACTTCATCAAAGACCCTTCTATCATGAAAGAATTTAATTCCCTCTATAGACATGCTAGTTACCTCTCCAATGAGCTTCTCATCCACTTTGACCTTCCTACCAAACAAAAATATTTCCCCATTCTTCCATTTTTTCTCAAAGTACTTGGTAGCCTTCAAATCAGGCCCATGAAGCTTCTCAATGAATGAGAGTAGCCCACCATGTTTAATTTTTTCCCATACCTTTGGATTCCTCTTATGCATTTCGTAGGTTTTCGGCTCCACTCTTTTCTTGTCTCCTCCCATTGTCACAAAACCTAACTACCAGAGCAAAAAATTTGAAATGAAATGTTGTAGCCAAACTAGAGAATCCACAAAACATGCCACCTCTTACTGCTAGTTAAGAAATTAAAAGTGGCCCCATCAAATCTAATGATGTTGAATTACTTGGCCTTATTCAATTTCATCATTAAAATAAATTTCTGCTTTCCCATGTGTGATATTATAATTAATTAAAGCCTTGACATCAGTGTCGAGATCACAGAGATTCTGCCATGTGACTAGCTCTAATTGTTTAACCCCTTCATTAGCAAAGAAATTAAACACACTATTGGCTTGCCAAAATGCATGAGTAATTTTAACTTTATCAAAATTAGCTAAGAGGGACTTAGCCTCTTCTATCCAACTCTTGATAGACCATGATGGAGGGGACTTCCCTAGGAGGCAATCAATAATGTTTTTTGAGTCTCCTTCGAGCCATAAGTATTTAATATTCCTACTAATAGCCAAAGTTAATCATATCAAAGGTTCCAATAGCTTCAACCACATGATTAGTTTGAGATCCAATGGGAATAGCCACCATCACTAAAAACTTACCATTAGAATCGCTAATCACACTTCCACTTCTAGCCATCCCAGAGTTTCCCTTTGCCACACCATTAAAATTAGCTTTAGACCAGCCACACAGAGGAAAAATCCAACACACCCCTGTCTAGTCTTTTTTTGTAGGCTTAGAAGCCCTGAACACATCATTTTTAATCTTCCGCTCCTTGGCTATCTTTAAATCATATGGAGTGCAAACCACTGCCTCATTTTTATTCTCTTGTTGAGAAATGATATTATAGTTTTCAACAATTAACTTGAAGGTCTTTTCAAATAGATTGTTCTCCAACATTTCCTTGTCTCTAAAGAGTCTATTATTTTATTCTTTCCACACACCCCATGCTATAGAAGGGAAATTTCAATAATCTTTGAATAAAAGGATTCAAAGAGGGAACTTTCCATTGACAAAAGAAATCTTTAATAGTATATGGAAACACCCATAATATATTCTATAGATTCATAAATTTACTCCATATGGTGGCAGTAAATAGATAGTGGAGAAACAAGTGATTTGCAAACTCCACCTCATTCTCCAATAGATAAAATCTATTAGGTATCTGGAATCCTCACTTACAGAGATTGTCAACTGTGAGCACTTTATTTTGAAGAAGGATCTAGAGGAAGATATTGAATTTAGGAGTCAAATGTTTAATCCATGCTCTAGCCTAGAAGGGAATGGGGAATTGAGAAAAGGGAAGTAGAGAAACAACCAAAGAAATAGAGAAATTTCCTGAAGGGTTATTTTTCTAGACTAAGATGTCATCTTGTAGATTTGAACCCATCCTAACAGCCAACGAAGATGAGTGGATCAGAGCAAGCTCAAGGCTAATCTGGCATAAGTCCACCTAACTCCCATCATGCCAATAGTCCTTGACTTGAGTTCCAAAATTCCTTTTGCAGATATTAACCCAACTATTAAATCTCTCGTTGTTAATAAGGGGATCCCTTAGCATCCATCTATCCTCCTATAAATTAGCTTAATTTCCACTTCTTATATTCCATCCAACACCTAAATCCACAATCTTTCTCCTAGCAATCATGTCAATCTAGCATTCCAATCCACAAGGCAAAGATGGAGAGTCTAGAAGAGCCTTAAGAGATCCATAATTGGCCATGTATTTACTTTTTAAAATGTCTTTCCATTCCCCATTAGATGAGAAAGATCTCCAAATTTTCTTAGCAAGAAGCATTTTATTCAACATTCTAATATTTCTTAGATCAAGACCACCCATCTTCTTTGGCTTACAGACAAGATCCCACCCAATAAGAGACATTCTCTTTCTTTCTTCAACCCCTAACCAAAGAAATATTTTTTGGATTTTTTCAATAGCATCATTATATTTAGCAAGAATTTTGAAAATACTTAGGGCATAAATCAGACAATTCTGAAGAGAAGCTTTAAGAAGTTGAATTTTTATTGCTTGACTAAGAAGGGCTCCTTTCCATCCAACAAGCTTTTTGCTAAACCTATCCACCAATGAACACCAAAAGGACTCATGAGTTTTAAGGCCTAAAGGAAAACCAAGGTAAATGGAAGGTAAGGAGTCCACTCTACAACCCAAAATTCTTGCTATCTTGACCTATCTATGATCAAGAGTATTGAAAAAAAAAAGAGAACTTTTCAATCTATTAATTGACTGACCAAAAGATCTCTCATACTCATCCAAAATTATTTTCAAATTCTTAGCTTCAGTCACCGTGGACCTCCCCATCAACATAGTATCATCAAAAAATTATTGATGCGAGTAAATTAGATTACTAGAAGAGGGCCTTAGATCCACCAAAGGACCCTGGTCAATCAGTCTTTTCAAATTATTGCCAAGACATTCAACCATAATAGTGAACAAAATAGGGGAGATAGGATCTCTCTATCTTAAACCTCTCGAGTTATGGAAAAAATGAGAGGGGGATCCATTCACCATAATAGAGATGGATGCAGTAGAAACAAGTTGCTCAACCATTTGAAGAACTTTGATGTTGAATCCAAACTTTCTCATGATCTTAAGTAGGAATTTCCATTCCACACGGTCATAGGACTTCACAATATCTAGCTTTAAAAGAAAACCTTCAGTTTTGGATTCCACAAGGGAGTGGATATTCTTATGGACGGTAATAATAGAGTTGAGGATTTGCTGACCAGGGACAAAACCATTTTGCTAGGGAGAGATTAGAGAGGGCAATAATAATAGAATTCTCGGTGTTAGAACCTTAGAGATGATTTTATAGAAAGAATTATAGATTCTTATGGGCCTAAAGGCTTCAAATTCCACCACTCCAGGTTTCTTGGGGATAAGGACCAAGAAAGTAGCATTTAGTTTCTTTAGGAGACTTTGTGATCCAAAGAACTCTTTGATTGAATTTACAACCTCCTCTTCAATAATCTCCCAAAATCATTGAAAAAAGAACATGGGAAAACCATCGGGGCTAGGGGCCTTGTTCCCCTCAAAGGAATTTTTTTTAATTAATTTCTTCCCTTGAATGAATAACAACTAACATGATATTTTCTTCCTCCTTGATTAAATTATGGATGGCCTCTAAGAGGTAATCTTGCTCTCCAATGTTAATTCCTTCATTAGCTTAGAGGACGTTACTAAAGAAAATGACAACTTGTCTTCTAATATCATCCTCCTCCTTGAACCAAATGCCATTACTTTCAATGTAAGAGATTCTATTGGCATCCCTGTGTTTTGACATAGACAAATGAAAATACCTAGTGTTTTAATCCCCAACTGATAGCCAAAGAGCTCTAGATCTTTGTCTCCAAAAGTCCTCCTCTCTAGCGACGGCTTCATGCATTTTGACAAGAACCTCATTTTTTTTCTTGTAATCATCAATATACCCTTCCCTCTAGATTTTATCCTAAATCTCCACCAGCTCCATTTAAAGCTTGGATTTGATTCCAAAGATGTTGCCAAAGGTCTCTTTTTTCCATTTTCTTATTTTACATGGAGCTTCCCTTAATTTCTTAGCCACTTTGAACATGGCAGTCCCTAAAATATCAATATTCCACTAGTTCCTTATTTCCTCAAAACCTAAGGATGGGAGAGCCAAATTCTTTCAAATCTAAAGGGAAATTTCTTCTTCCCCTTAATTAGATCTTCCAAAAAACTTATTGGAAAGTGATCAAAACCCACCCTAGATAGAGCTTTTAGGGAACAAAAATAATTTAAGAACCACTAATCAAAAATAAATGTTCTATCTAACCTTACTTGGATCAAGTCCATACCAGTTCTTTGATTTGACCAAGTAAAGGCAACTCCCTCCAAATCCAAATCAATCAACGCCTGGTTGTTAATGAAATCTAGAAGATCCATTCTACTTTATAGGTTAGCCTGAGAACCTCCAAACTTCTCATCATCTTGAAGAGGGGTATTACAGTCTCCCATAACCACCCAAGAATCATTGTTAAAAATCATGTGAAAGGTAACAAGCTCCTTCCAAAACAACCTTCTAGCACCTATCCCATTAGGGGCATAGATGTTAGACTTATTCTAGCAAAAAATGTCCCTTATATGGGTAAATCTTATGGCCACATGATTAGAGATTTCCAGTAAGGGTTCTCCTTTAATGAGATGTTCCAAAATGTTACAATACCTCTAGAGGCACCAAATGAACTATTTCCATGGGCACCATAGAATTGAAACACTTTGATCTTTTCCACCTTCTCCTTATGTATTTTGGATTCTTGAACAAGTAAAATGTCTGGTATGTGGTCCTTAACAAAATTGTGCAACACATCTTGCTTATGGGGGATATTTAGTCCCCTTATATTCCAAAAGATGATCTCCATATCTTATTAGGGGATTGGAGAATCTCCAGGATGGTATTTTGAACACCGTCCACAATATCCTAAAAACTACCATGCTCTCTCAACCACTTTTTTGATCTTCCTTGGTTACTCTTAGTAGCTCCATAATCTGCCTTAGCTCTAGTTCTAGTGGACACTCCACTTGGAGTATTTTTTTGTTTTCTTTTTCTTTTTCTTCTTGGACAAAGAGTTGGATTCATCTCTATCAATTTCTTCCTAGCTTTCCAACTCTCTAATCAAGTCCCATATCTTGTTAGACATCCTCTGTTGATCCAAGGGGATTGCATCCATTAATCCATTGTTGCATTGGGATGAATTTTCACTTGAGATCCCTTGAGTTGGACTCAATTTTGCAAAGGTATCCTTGACAAAATTTGGGGAGATAACATTTCTGGGATTTAGAAAAGAGTCCAGACTAGAGCAGAGATATCCTCTAGAGGAAAAGGGAGGAGGAGGAAGACCAAAATCTAGTGTTAAACCCTAAATAGGGATATCATCCAAGCCTAGTCCCCACAACTCCTTAATTTCAGGCTCTGAAATAGGGTTTTTAGAGGAGGCCCGAATCAATGAAGCATTTCTAGTTCCACCCAGAACATGCTCTCCATCCTCCTTTATTCTAGATAAATTCTCATGCTTGTTTTGTTGCGGCTCCTAGACAACTCGATCTTCTTTGAGACCCACCACTTCATTAGGATATGGGACATTCACCTGATCATCATGCTTCAAACCCCCATACTCACTAGAATGGGAGTTCTCTTTATTCACTTTAGCCTCCTCTTCAAGCCTCTTTCTCCAAATAGGCTTCAGAATGGGTATAGATTTATCTTTCTCCTTGCTGGCATTAAGAGGGCATTTCTTCGCTCAATGCCCAAATTTTTTGCATTTGAAGCATGCAAAAGGAATTGACTCAAACTCAATAGTTTATGTCTAGATACCAACTTTGACTGGATTTCAATAGAGGCTGGAAGATTAACATTCTGGGATACTCCCACACAAATTATGGCAAACAAAAGCCTTTTTCTAGCCACTGTCATGGGATCTATAGACAAAATCTCTCCAAAAGAGTTAGCAATTCCATTGAAGACATCCTCATTCTAGTATTCCAAAGGAAGACATGAGAGTCTAGCCCATAACATTCTCAAAGACAGAATCAAAAATGTCTAGATTTGAAGTCCATTTCTTAAGGGCCAAAGAGGATTACCCTATAACCAAGGGACCACCACTCCTGACAGCCATCATATCCTCCTTGCATGTAAATCCAAAAGCAAAGAAACCTTTAGGAAGCACACAAACTATAACTTTTCCATTTTTTCTCCATTTATTCTTGACGAACTCCCTAACCACTTCAATGTTTGGTCTAGGACATAAATTTTCCAACCAGCACATTGTCCATTAAAGCTATATTATGATTAATAATTGGATCATGCACATAGATGGTGAACTTACCTTTACTCAAGTCAGATATATTGCACACTGTAGGGAAAACCGATTTCCCATTAGGCTTAACTCCAAATAGAGAAGACCATGGTTTACAATTAACCGCTTCACCTCCAATGGCCCCCACCACACCAATAGATTTATCACCTTTCTATCCTTCAAAAAAATCCCTAGGGCATGTAGGTTGGATAACCTTCCTCCCGGGCCCACCAAAATATTATTTCTCTCATCCTTCTCATCTGAGTCATCGTTACCTTTGTTTCCAGTAGAGACTTGCGCCAATTCCACTTGCGATTCCTCAGATCCTACTCCACGCCCTACTCCATTGTTTGAAGATTCAAAATACTGCTTTTCCTGTTGGTGCTCCATTTAACACTTGGTTAATGTTATAAAAAAATTAGGTATTAGTAACAAATTTAGGTATCACTTATGAGTGTAGAAAGATGATGGAAATAGGGAAAAAATTATTTTAAATGGTGATATCAATAAAAAAAGATGAGTGACTTTTTGTTAATGACATGCAATATTGCTAAAATTAGTACAAAAGATTTTGGGTGTTTGGATAGTGGATGCGGAAAACATATGATAACAAATAAAGGTAAACAAATTCAAATTTTGATGAATCAATTCAACTAAAATTAAATATATGAAATAATAAAAAAGTCTTAGTAATCTAAAGTCTAATCTTTCAATCCAAAACAAACAAGGTGAGTGTGGATAGGAAATAAATAACCTATTTAGTTTATTGAGATAAATTATTTTCAATAATCTATCCTAGAATTTCACTAGTAATCTAATGTAAAAGATCTCACTTAAAATAACTTGTAAATACAAATAAATATTTTACTAACTAAACTTTGAGTTACTTATTTTTGTACTTAGAATACTAAAGCCTCATATTTAAACTAGATTCCTGATCTAAATGTAATTATTTATAAAATAAGAACAACATAAGGGATAAATTTTATGTTAATTAATGTTACTAAATTTAGCGGTAATTAATTATATTAGCATATTAGAAAATTCTAAAAAATTGGATGAGTAGGTTGTAGAAGAAAATATACAATATATTTAAAAAGAGTTGAATCTTATGTCGAAAGGATCATGAATAGTTTTTTATGATAGGATTCTAGTGTATCCACATTGGTGCCAATATGATTGCTTAGTAAATTTTCAAGATGCTCAAACACCCAATTTAACTTTTTGATTTAGGAAAAATCAATGGTAAAATGCATGCACACTTAGAAATGTAAATATATCTAGTAAATTAAATACATGTGGATTCTAGTAAAAAAAATTTGAAACTAAAATTGATGGATAAACCAACTATTTATCATAAGTATGATAATCTAGAAAAATATGAAGTTGCATAAAAGTAAAGTATTACCCAAAGTCAAAAGATAATTAGATAAGAGAACCTTTAATATATATTTTAAAAAGAAAAATAATTCTTTGTAAAGGAAATCCTCCTTGAATCATGCTTTACCCAAGAGAATGGAAATTCTTGGGCATTGAAGAAAGAGAGAAAAGATCTTGCAAAAGGAGGAGCTCAAGAGAGAATTTTTAACTCTACTTGTTTCCTTGAAGAAAAATACGAAGGAAAATGTTTAATTTTCTTTTCTTTTCTTTCCTTCTTTTTACTTGAGAAGTTATGGAAATATAATAATTCAACTATTATGCAATAGACATAAAAAATAAGATGTTGACATTGATCTTGGATAAAATCCTACAAAAATATTATATTTTAAACAATAAAATGTGAAGCAAAATCAAGGAGATATTTTATCTAAGAAACCCAAAACTAGGTTCCCTTGAAAAGGAGTTCAAAGAGTATCAATCCTTGTAGCCTTAATAACATGAAAAAATAGAAATAGCGGATAAAATATCCATAAGATATTAAAAATATGGATGAAAGAAGTGTTGTAGTTTATGGTGTGTACAATATATCACTAGTAAGAGAGCATTATAGAAATCTAGAGAGAAATGGTGAAAGAGTTATCTAAGAAAATAATTATAACAACTTAGTATATATAAAAATGAAAAATGACTATTAGAACCCTTTGAAAAACCTAATCATTGTCTTTTAAAGAGGAAGGGAAGAAATCCAAGAAGACAAAAAATCATTGGAAAAATTTCGCTTGGGGAAGTCATGGCATCATCACTTTGTGTCCAAAAAATCATTTGGGAGTCATCAAAATATCATTTTTTTACTCCTTTTAGTATATATAATTTTCTCTTCTATGAATGCAAATACAGTTGTGTTGATGTCAACATGGGTTTCCAATGTTTAGGAGATAGGTTTTTAAAAACTAGGATTGAAATGAAAAATGATAATTAGAAAAACTTAATATTATATAGAATCATTCGGTTTAATGAAATTTGGAACTTCTAATTATGGGTGTATGGCTAAAAGAATAATACATCTTTAGATTGTGCTATATCAATGTGCCATAGAAAAAAGTACCCTTTGCTTGACATGGGATTAATTCATGATAGAATGGACCTAATCAAGTCTTAATCTAGTGTTGTGAGGTGTTTTATGTATCCACACTAGGTCTTGGACCCTTAATATGCATTTAATGATGTCTTGTAAAGGTGTTGTAAAGTCTTGTAAAGGACTTGCACGCTTTTCTAGACTTAATGAATCTATTTATCCCTAATTAAACATTATAAAATATGTTTAATTTCATTATTATATCAATCTAGAAGGCTCATAACTTAAACTTAACGATAAACTAGTGTTGTAATGTGTCTTGCACATTCACATTGGTTCTTGTGCCTTACTAGGCTATGTGGACCTCATTTAGTGTTGTAAAGTGTATTTAATCACACTTTCACATTGAATTATGTGTTCCAAGCCCTGATTACTCTTAACATCATCATTAATAGGCCCATACTAATCTATATTGTGCATCCTGAGGCTTAAATTGATCACATACCTGACAAAGTTGCAATTTAAACCTTATTTCCTTATCTCCTGGCTTCCTAGCTACGAAATTGGCCCTTGTGCAACCCATTTTCAATGCCTGGTGAATAATTTCCATCCAGGTGGGACCCATTTTCCATGTGTGGTGAATGAGTCCCATTTAGCTCAATTTTGACCTTTGAGTGGGAAAAAAGTGAAATTTTAGTTTAATATTACTTCATGTCAGCCTGTGATGAGGTATTAATGGGTGAAATAGGTGAATTTCCTATAAATTCAAGTCTTTTAACCCTAAATGACATCTCTTATCATTATTCATTAATCAATCTTCCATTTCAAGTCAAGGAACTTAGGGTTTTATCATTCCAAGCCATTAAGATAACAATTTTTAGACTTTCAAGGGTAGATCCTTCATGTTTTTCTATGAAATTTCAAGATCAAACATCATGTCAAGGTAATCAACTCCATTATTGCATGTTTCAATACATTCTTTCATCATTTTGGTTTAATTACCTAAAAGGGGTTTGACCAAGGCAAATCCCCATGCCCTAACACTCAACATTTATCTCTCTTGTCTTGTGTGTATGCAGATTTAGGTGTCTTGGAAGGTTGGAAATCATTAAGAATCAGGTTTCAAGGTTCTTCAAGTCCCCTCTTCATTAAACAAGTCAACATATCAACAAAAAGTTACTTTCAAGCAGTAAGCCGATAGTTTCTGAAGCGAACACTTGTAGAAAGCCAAAGTGCAGATTGGAAGCTCCAAAATTCACCTTCGAATATTCAAAAATTCAAAAGTGAACTCATTATCCATGAGTGGAGAATGAGTCCCACTTCTAAGTCAATTTTTATTTTTCTACATTTTTAGATACCCTTTTGTCAGAAACATGTTTCGACATAGTTTTGTAGAACTAGGACTGATTAACCCAGAATGGTGAATGAGTCCCACTAGGCTTGAAAATCAGCATCAACAACATTTCAAATGTCATTTATAGTCTTCATCCACATTCCAAGTGCACACTTTCAGTTTCGTCAAGTTATGTTACAATTTGCATTCATTTCTAGGTGATTTTGCATTACACAATGTGTTTTCAAATGAGTTGCATTTCAATAATTTTACATTCTTAATAAATCAATTTTATTAATTAGCTGCATCTAGATCATTGAATTTAGACATAATTTTATCATAAATATCCTATATTGAGTGAACCACATAGATTTTGAGTGTGAAATCTATCTCTTTTCATTAGGTGAAAGACCCTAATTGAGAAAAAGAGACTTATCATCCCTAGCCCTAAAATATTTCATTCATTTTGGTGAAATTTCTTTTCAAACATCTTATTTTTTATTTGGACTCCATTTTCATCCTAATCTTAGCTTGCATTGAAATTGCATTAGAGTTGCATTGGTTAATTTACATCTAGGGTGTCAAATTTTTGCATTAGTAAAAAGGTCATTTAGCTTGCATTTTTGCATCTAATTTCCTTACAAAAAATGAAATTCTGCATCTCCATCTTAGTTTTTCATCATACAACACCAAACACATCAAAAACACTTCAAGATTTCTAAATTTTTTGCAAAAAACCAATACTGGGACTCATTCGCCATGTTTGGCAAATCAGTCCCTATCTATATTTTTTATTGACTATTACAGCATCAAAAACCTCATATCTATGCTTCCTAAGCCTTGTAGTATCATATAGTATAAATTTGGAAAGTTTCTAGAACATTTTTTAATGCATATAGCTCAAAAAAAACATTTTGGATTACTCATTCTTCAAATCATTTCATTTGTACACATCCTTACATCTGAAAATGCTTCCATTTCTACAATTTTTCATAACATTGATAAAAGTACTTTTCACTTTTGCATATACAATATTTCTATTCATAAAACTTTGCATAAGTTTGATAAAAGTACTTTTCATTCTAGCATGTACATTTTTTGCATTCTTCAAATCTTCCATACATTAGATAAGAGTGTTTTTTATCTTTGCATATACTCTGCTCATATTGTTGAAACATTGCATGAAATGGTTACATGTGCTTTTCATTCTTATTCAAACAATCCTAGTACCTTACATATGTAGACATGTTAAGAAACATTTCCTATCTACTCCCTATGAGAGTGTTTTAGTGAAAGAGACTAAAACCTGGGCTATTCCTAATGATAAGATTTGTTCTTCTCATAATATCTCTCCTCTTGGTGACAAAGATATTTTAGTAGAAGAGTCAATTCATGAGATTTTTGAGAACCCTAGTTGTTTCTCTCCTTCTACCTCTCTTAGTGGACAAAACATTCACAATAAACATAACACAAACTTAGATGATCATGACATTACAATTTCTTTTTCTCCTAGTATCTCTCCTGGGCATGTGCAGGATCATGATGGGCCAAAAAGTGGCAATATGATGGGTATGTGGCTGGTGAAATTTTTTTAACCCAAAACTGATGAAACAAAAAGGGTTTTTAAAGGAGACTCTTAGCTTTCCACCAATATAAATTATAATTTACTTTGAATTTAATAAGTAATTATTATTCATTTTCTATTCAAATTACGACTAAAGTCCTAATTGATAGACTGATTGAAAAACATCTATAGCTTTCAAATGGTATCACAATTTTTGAATCCAAAATATGCATCACATTCTGTGCTTCACATACTATAGGATTTAAAAAAGAAAAATTGAATTTCATGAAGTTTTGACCAAGTTAAAGTGGTCAGACATGCGTTTTTATATTTTTTAAAAGTTGTAATACAAAATTCATAATTAATTATTTACTTGGAAAAAATTACAAAAAAATATGCATCACGTCGGGACATGAGTCATCTACTTATATCTAAAATATTATAAAAAAATATTATCATTTTATTGTGGGGTATGTGCAGAATCATGATGGGCCAAAAAGTGGCAATATGATGGGTATGTGGCTGACAACTTTTTTTCTACCCTAAATTGATGAAATGAAAAGGGTTTTTAAAGGAAATTCTAGGCTTTCCACCAATATAAATTATACTTTATTTTGAATTTAATAAGTAGTTATTATTCATTTTCTATTCAAATTACAACTAAATTCCTGATTGATAGACTGATTGAAAAACATCTATGGATTTGAAACGGTATCACATTTTTTGAATCCAAAACATGTGTCACATTCTATGCTTCACATACTATAGGATTAAAAAAACAAAAAATGAATTTCATGAAGTTTTTACCAAGTTAAGGTGGTCAAAAAGACGAGTTTTTTATATTTTTAAAAAATTGTGATAAAAAATTCATAGTTAATTATTTACTAGGAAAAAAATTACAAAAAAAATATGCATCACATCAGGGCATGAGTCCTCTACCTACATCTAAAATATTATTAAAAATAATTATCATTTTATTTTGGTTAGGGTGGTCAGACAGACACCTTATTTTTTCCCTAGAATTTAAGTACTACTACATTGACATTTCAAATTTTCACCAAATAGATTTAAAAAAAAACCTAGTAGTTTAAAAACTACATTCAATTTGCTACAAATTCTATTCTTACATATTTTTGAAATAATATAAATAACTTATTCAAATTTTTACATTAAGTTGCCTAACTCGATTTTTCTAAATTTTTGCCACTTAAGGGCTTTGTTTTCCATGATGATCCCGCACATACCCGATGGTTAGGGTGGTCGTGACACCTACTTCTTCTTCTTTTCCTGAAATTTAAGTACTCTGTATTGAAATTTCAAATTTTCACCAACTAGATTTTTATTTTTTAAACAAACCTAGTAGTTTAGAAACTACATTCAATTTGCTACAAATTCTATTATTACATATTTTTGAAATAATATAGATAACTTATTCAAATTTTTACGTCAAGTTTCCTAACTCTAATTTTTTTGATTTTTTTGCCACTTAAGGACCTATTTTCCCATGATGATCCTGCACATACCCTCCTTGTTGTGAAGATGATACTTTGATGTTAGAAAACCTATTTTGTGATGATCATGAGAATCTTAATTGTCCCCCTTCACCTCATAGAATTATTCTTAAAAAAGATAATACAACCATAGATAATCATGGCAACAACATTTGTCCTTCTCCTAGTATCTCTCCTAATTGTGAAGAAGATACTTTGTTGTTAGAAAACACAATTGATGACGGTCATGAGAATCTTCATTATCCCTCTTCCATTAACAAGAAATTTCTTGGGAAAGACAATTCAACCATTGAGAATTCTCCTACTTGTGATGAAGTCCTTTTCAAAGAACCCACCTTAGAATGTCAAGAAAATTTAGTTTGTAGTTCTTCTAAAACCCTCCTCCTAGGAAGGATATCGTAATGCATGAAACAAACCACAATAATGATGTAGACTCTAACTTGCTAAGGGATGTTAACATTATTCAACCTCAACTCATCCTTTACCCCCCTTCACATAAACCTCCACCTCAAAACAAACCTAAACTTGTTCTTTCCCCACCTAAGAATAAAGTATCACAACAACTGAGTTATAATACCATTACTCATACATATAACACTTGAAATAATTTGCAACCACCACAACCAACCCCAACACCCTTACCTTTTCCTAATCCTATCCCCCCTAGACCTATCTTATTAGGTCTTCCTAGTGAAAAGGAGTATAATTTTGTTGAATAACTAAAGAATACTCCTGTTAAAATTTCATAATGGGACCTTATTCAAGACTCCCATCACTATCACAACATGATCCAATCATCCTTTCAACAAGTCCCTATCCCTTCTAATGCGCAACCAACTGACAGGGCATCCATGATCCAAGGAATAAATGATGATATTGTTTTCCACCAAAGTAAACTCCCCCCTTTGGAAGTGAAAAAAAAAATGATGCTTTCATGGTCATTGCTCAATACAATGGGATAGGGATAAATTGAAACCTTATTGATAATGGTTCTTCCCTTAATGTGTGCAGTGTGAATTTTCTTGATAGATTGTGTGTCAACAAGTCACAAATAATACTTGATTCTGTATTTATTTGAGGATTTGATAATACAAAAAAGCAACTGCTTGGTATAATTACTTTTCCTGTTACAGTTGGGGTGGAAACTTTTCAAACTCCTATTCATGTCATTCCTTATGAACTTTCATATAATCTTCTTTTAGGTAGACCATGGATTCATGAGATGAGTGCAATGCCTTCAACCCTTCATCATATCATGAAATATGTCTATAAAAATCACATTTATCAAGTTGAAATAGACCCGAAGCTTGAAAGTTGCTTGCATCTTGAAAGAGGGGCTACAAGTTATCTAAAAACATTGATTCTAACATCCAATATTGAACCTCTTGAAATTGAACAAAACAATGAGGAATCAATGTCTAAATTATTCGATGACAATTGGTGATCCTTAGAATTCACACCATCATTTATGAGCGAATACATACTCACGCAAAAGAAAGATGAGAAACAATAACAACCAATAGTAATGTCAACAAAAAACTTGGATGACCTTTCAAAAGCATCTACCTAAACCACTTTGGACAAAGAAGAAAACTACACAGCTACCTTTGACAATGCTTATGACCAACCAACACCCGATCCAAAAGAAATGAAGAAGCTTTATGGAAAAGGTTATGAACTCATGAAAAAAATTGGATATAGTGGAAAAGGATGTGGTGCTTGAGAACAAGGTATCCACAACCCTATAGAGCCTAACACACAACAAATGACTCATGGTCTTGGTTATTGTTCCTTGATTGAGACAACCAAGCCCTCACTCAACATCAACAATCTCATAAAACACACTCCTAAATCATCCATAATAGTTTTCCATCCTCAACTCATCAACACTAGTGGTCTTGCAAATTATCCTTTACAAAATATAAAAAAAACACCTACACCTTCCCTTCATGACAATGTCATCACACAAAACACTCACAAATTGAATTCGTTAGATTTTACAACCTCCTATAAAGGAGAAACAAAATCTCAAAATCTAGAGAAACTTGTGTAGATATGACAACTCATGTACTAAGCAAGATGTATCTTTGACACAAACTACAAGACCACTTTCTACTATTGATCAAGCAGGCATCTTGTTGAGACTCCTCCAAGATGACTTGATCTCTCTCCCACCAAGAACTCAAAAGAAATGTTATTCCAAGACTTCATTTTGTGCATACCATAGAGTTCATGGTCATTCCACTAATGAATGTAAAGCTTTGAGTCGTAAAATCCAACATTTTTAGGATTTTGGTGTGCTTCCCTCTATGGGGGCACATAATTCCTCTAATTGATATTGATTTTCACTCTAGCATGCATTTCATTCATCATTTCAACTCACCCTTGTCCTACACTCAGTGGGGACAAGGGGTTATATAGCCTTATCCTTGTATGTCACTTGTGGTTTCCTCCTTTGGCTAGTTGTTAACCTTTCATGAACATATACGAGCAAGCTTAGGATGTGGATGACATGCCTTAGGTTGATTCGCATGTGACATACTCCCATTTTCATGATTTAGCTTATTGAAAACATATGACTTGGCATAGGGATTTCCAAGTAAGCTCTCATGTTCTCCTCCTACTTTAAAGAAATTTCTCACAGTACTGGTACTCACAACTGCTTTAAAGTGGGGGCATACATCACCACTCACATTTCATTCTGCGATTTATTTCTTGTGATGCATCCTTTTCTTGGTGGAGTCATTGGGCTTGATTCCCTCCAAGAGCATGATATTTATTTTTGACACAACCTCTCTTGGAGGCATTAAGCACAATGTCCCCTAAGATGAGACCTTGCACGAATTAAGAAAAATCCCTTTGAACAATCCTTACACTATTTTGAATTAACAATGTCTATGAGTGTTAAGCATACAAAGTTTTTCTTACCTCATAGAGCTCAAAAATCATTTTCCTTTATGGCACCTTATTAAATTTATCAGGAGGTATAACTTTGGTATGGTTGAGTGGGAAGCCTATTCCAAGGCACGACTTTCCCCCTAGCCACCTATGCATTTGAGTTCATACCAACTAGCATATGTTTCTCCCCCTTTGGGATTTCTCACCCCATAGACAATTAGAAGTTTCATGGACCCATAGTGAGTATGTTGTGGATTTATCACCTGGTGGACAACCAATAGTTTTGTCGCCCTAGAGTGAGTATACATTTTCTTTCCAAAACAAACAAGCCTAGATACAATCCACAACTAGTTGGAAAAATGATTTAAGCTTGTTCAACCACTTTTATTTTCATCTTTCTTGTCCTTTCCATTGCATGATTATGTATCTTGATGGTTTGACTTAGGATCTTGAATCCTAGGGCTATGCACAACCTCCTTTGATCTTTGTCATCCTTTTCCATTTGCATCTAAACACTGGGATCTCTCTTGAATGTCTACTTTAGTGTGAGTTTGAAGCAATTTCATCCTCTAACTAAAGTGGGTGCTAAATGTGTCATAGAGAAAAGTACCCTTTGCTTGAAATAGGATTAATTCATGATAAAATGGACTCAATAAGGTCTTAATCTAATGTTACGATGTGTTCTATGCCTCCACACTAGGTCTTGGAACCTTAATATGCATTTAATGATGTCTTGTAAAGGTGTTGTAAAGTCTTGTAAAGGAATTTCACACTTTTCTAGACTTAATGAACCTATTTCTCCCTAATTCAACATTATAAAACATATTTAATTCCATTATTACATCAATCTATAAGTCTTATAACTTAAACTTAATGATAAACTAGTGTTGTAATGTGTCTTGCACATTAACATTGGTTCTTATGCCTTACTAGGCTATTTGGACCTCATTTAGTGTTGGAAATTACATTTAATCACACTTTCACATTGAATTATGTGTTCCAAGTCCTGATTACTCTACACATCATCATTAATAGGCCCCTATTAACCCATATTGTGCATCCTGAGGCTTAAATTGATCGCATACTTGACAAAGTTGCAATTTAAACCTTATTTACTTATCTTTGGGCTTCCTAGCTGTCAAATTGGCCCTTGTGGGACCCATTCACTATGCATGGAAATTTTTTCCCATCCAGGTGGGACGCATTCACCATGTGTGTCGAATGAGTCCTATTTGGCTCAATTTTGAACTTTGAGTGGGAAAAAAGTGAAATTTGAGTTTAATATTACTTCATCTTAGCCTGTGATGAGGTATTAATAGGTAAAATAGGTGAATTTCCTATAAATAAAAGTATTTTAACCCTAAATCACATCTCTTATCATTATTCATCCACCAATTTCCCATCTCAAGTCAAGCAACTTAGGGTTTTATCATTCCAAGTAATTAAGATAGCAATTTTTAGACTTTCAAGGGAAAATCCTTCATGTTTTGCTACAGATTTTCAATATCAAACATCATGTCAAGGTAATAAACTCCATTGTTTCATGTTTCAATACATTATTTCATCATTTTGGTTTAATTATCTAAAAGGGGTTTGACCAAGTCAAACGCCCATGCCCTAACATTCAACATTTCTCTCTCTTGTCTTGTGTGTATGCGTATTTAGGTGTCTTGGAAACTTTGAAATAATTAAGGATCAAGTTGCAAGGTTCTCCAAGTCCCCTCTTCATTCAACAAGTCAAAATATTAACAAAAAGTGACTTTCAAGCCCAAATCTAATAGTTTTAGAAGTGGACACCTATAGAAAGCCAAAGTGCATATCGAAAGCTCTAGAATCCACCTTTGACTATTTATAAATTCAAAAGTGGACTCATTCATCATGAGTGGTGAAGGAGTCCCACTTCTACTACATCAATTTTGAGTTTTCTACATTTTTAGATACCATTTTGTAAGAAACAGGTTCTAACACAGTTTTGTAGAACTGGAACTGATTCACCCAAAATGGCGAATGAGTCTCACTAGGCCTAAAAATAAGCATCAATAGTATTTCAAATGTCATTTCTAGTCTTCATCCACATTCCAATTGCACACTTTCAGTTTCGTCAAGTTTTGTTACAATTTACATTCATTTCTAGGTGATTTTGCATTACACAATGTGTTTTCAAACAAGTTGCATTTCAATAATTTTACATTCTTAATCAATCAATTTTATTAATTGGTCACATTTATATCATTGAATTTATATATAATTTTATCATACATATTCTAGATTGAGTGAACCACATAGATTTTGGGTGTGAGACCTATCTCTTTTCAATAGGTGAAAGACCCTAATGGAACAAAAGAGACTTAGCATCCCTAGCTAGGTAAACCCACAAAAGTGGTTTACAATTCTAGTGAGGAAGGAAAACTCACAAAAAAATACCCCAAGAAAAAAAATGTGATTTTGGGGGTTTGTACGAACCTACTGGTTCTAGCAAACCCATTTGAATCTTGCTCACGAAAAAAACAAAAAAAAATGCATTAGGAAGGGTGGTTTGATTGAACTAGTGTTCAAGTGAACCCTAGTATGAGAGAACCCATAGGGGTTTGCTCCAACCCCTAGGTATTTGTATGAACCCCCCTTATTCCTCATTATCCCCCTGAAACACAATAAAAACCTAAATTTTTTCACTTTGGAGCTCGGTTTGAACATGAAAATGGTGGAGACTTCACAAACCCAACTAGAATCAAGTAGTCATCAGAATGAGCTATCCAACGAATATGATTTTAATATGTTTTTGTTTTATTATGTATTTTTTTTAGTTTTATTAAACATAGGTTTCTTATCGAAAATGAAGGTCTCTATTCTGCACGTGGAAAAATAGTAGATTATCAATTTTCTTTTTTGAAAAATATGAGTGCACCAGATATTGAAGTCCTTGATCCAACCAAAAATAAATAAAAATTACTATATACAAAAAAATTTATGCATTATACGGTCATGCTATGTTTGAATTGTAATTGGTTTGACTTTGAAACTTGATTAAAGAAAAAATATTCAATAAAAAACTATCTAACCAACTGGAAGCACTAGATATCCAAGTTACAAATCTAAATTTGAAAGAATTATAACTTTATCCTTCATGGAAAAAAAGTTATGCATTATACAGTGTGTGCCACTTTTTAAAAATGTTGCTTTTTGAAAAAAAATAGTTTTCGAGGGAGATAGAAAAAAAGTGCAATCTGATTCCAAAAAATTTGACAAAAATATTTTTAGAATCTACAGAAAAAATTTGATGAAACTGTAGTTTGCATCATCTTCAAATTCCTCATGGTTTAGCCACTATAGGTGCCCGAAAGTGAAGATTTAGTTAAAAAAATTATTTCAGTGTCTAGTTTGGCCAAAACTTGTAAACCACTATTGTGGGATCACCCAACCCTAAAATCTTTGGTTCAATCAAAATTCTCCACTAAGAGCTACTATACCACATTAACATAAGATATCTACAAATTGTGTTATATATTATGCTATAACAAGAATTACATATTTCATATAATCAGGAAAGTACAAGGTGATATACCACAAAAATATTTATATTGGCGTATCTTAGTATACGTAAATCACATTATTGTAACTAGAACACAAGAAGGTTGTATCAATATCACTATCAAATTAGATGGGACTATGGATATTTCTTTACTAATAATTGTGAGTAAGGAACATATGAATTCAATGAATGAACTAAACACCAACATAATTCACATTCATATCACTATCCAAGATCATTGTCATTATTAGTGTAAGATTTAACTACATGGTTAATAAAAATGCAATGTCCAAGGTACATTTATGATATATGCGAACTAAAATAGATAACAAAAGTACAACCAAGAACACACAAAGGGAGACTTAAAACTTGAAATGATCCAAGTGCATGGTTGAAAATGGTGCTCAATACATTGTCACCAAAATTTAAATGCTAGGCCTTTAGTTGGAAATGTGGGTTTTTCACATGGGCCATTCATTCCTTGCCCTATTCAACAATGCTACATGTAGGTGCATATTCAAATATGTTGACCCATACAAAAGCTTTCAAAGGAGGATGTAGTTGTTCCTTATCACTCAATTCTTATAGGAAGAAATGAAGTACCCAACATGAATAAATGGAACATGTTGGGTTGAACCCAACTAAACCACTTTGAAATGAAATAATTTTAGGTGAAATGTCTAGCCCATTTAAAAAATAAAAAACTATTTATCTCGTGTTGGTTGAAATAGTTTCACTCAAATATGTTTTAGCCAAAATAATCTTTCCTAAATATTAATTCTCCACATATACACTAGGTGGTTTAGAGTGAAACCTATTTGACTGATATCATTTCAATTGAAACCCTATCATTTGAGACAATTTGTTGGCTTAAACTATGACATAGGTTTGTACTTTTACCCTCTAGGAATGGTCATATGAATGAACATTGTGGATCATTGAATTCCATATTACATTTCTAGGTTCACACATGTTCCCATAGACCTTAACCCTACTCATGAATCTAAATTGTTTCAAATTTTGTGTCACAAATCTATTTATCTTAATGTTTGGAATGTTCATTTGGAAAGGTGTGGTGTTAATGGAGACTATTTAGGAGATTGTTTAGCTACAATAGTTCACCTTTTGGATAAAAGCAAGAAGTTGGGTCCATGAAGAGGGGAAGTTTCAGCCAAAAAAATCTCACTGGAAACACATATGCATTATTAAAAAAAAGCATGTGTTATGCTTCAGGTACCTGAGCCTAAAAAAATGTGTATGCGTTATGCTTCGGGTATGCACTGAAAAATTGTGTGTGTTATATAGTGTGTACACGCTTTACAATGCATATAAGTCATTTATTTAAAACATTAAATACCTTTTATAAAATGCGTATGCATTATAAAACATGTATGTGTTATAACAAGTATGTTTTTTGTAGTGCATACGCGTTATAACACATACACATTTTGTAACGTGTATGTGTTTCTAAAAGGTATTTAATTTTTTAAATAAACAAGTAAATAAAGAACACAGATGTGTTTTGTAATGTGTATACGATTTTAAAATTTTCAATTTCCAAACCAAATGCTACCTCATTTTTAAGCTCAAGAAAAGATTGACAACCCGACCCTTAGCCTTTGACCCACAACTAAAAAACTAAGGAAGGTTCAAGAGAAATGTCCAACTTTGGCAATATAGTTGATGGACTTCTTTTCTAAATTAATCTATGAAATTAAAACCCATTATAGAACACAATCTCTAGTTTCCAAATATATAATTTTTGTTAAGATTGGATTATGTTTATTATTTTTTAATTAATTTCTAAGCAAATTGGTCCATAAAATTGAAATATCAGGCTTTTTTTGTTTTTTAATAAATTTTTTTGGTTAATGTTTTTGTAAAAAAGTTATATGACATCAATATTCAAACAATTCTCTAAACAATGAAAAAAATCAAAAAATCTTTATTTTAGGTCCAATTATGTTGTCTATACACGTTGATTTTTTAAAATAGTAATTAGGGCCAATAAAAATTCAATATAAAAATAATATTCAAAAAAAAATTACAAAAAAATCCTCATCAATCTTCATGTTGTTATATATCTTTCCCCAAAAGGATTAGAAAAATACTTTTATTTAGCTCAAAAAGTGATTTTCGTATGTATGTGCATGGCATGGTAAAAAAATGACTTCTAAAAAGTGGTTTTTATGCATTCCTATCAAAACTTAATTTCTATCATCTAGAATAAATTACATATTTGGAAACTAGATTCAAAATAATAAATTTCATATTACTGATTTTTTTGAAGATTCATTGTGTAAGTGATTCAAATTTACACTCCAAGTGTGAAAAATTCTTAAAAACAGCAAAAACACTCACTTTTTGAGCTTTTCGTGGACCCAACTTCTTGCATCATCCCTTTTCCCAAACCCTTGTTACCAATTAAATATTTTGGTGAAAATAATTAAAGACAATAAAAAAACATGTATTGATGCTAAGGATATTGTAAGATGGTGATGCAATATTGATGCTCTATGATCATTATGTGATAATTATAATTGAATGGGAACTCCTAAATCACCTAGATAGATTAAAGTGAATCGAGATTTATCTTTAAATATAACACCATAGTACAAAAGTTAATGAATTTCATGCTCAGGTCCACCCATAATGACTAGTTGGAGGGAGTCAACTTGGACCTAAAATCTATATTTAACATACAAGTTCTAGGATTATTTTCACACTTATGAAATTGAACTAAATCAATTCCATGCCTATAGATTTCATTTGAGATAACATATAGATTTCTTGGAGTTGATAGTGAACCCCACAACTCCCAACTCCCTGCAACCAAAATGCTTGTCACAAACAAGAGATCAAAGAAATTGATTTGCTATGCAACCAAGAGAGAAAATATTGAATCCACAAAAGCATCTGATATGCCTTCTATATTGAATGAATACATGTGAATTTTAAGTATTACAATGAATGTGCAAGCTTTATAAAAGCATACAAAAGTAAACCCTAGATGAGGATTTGACTAGATAGTGACACGTGTTCTAATCTCATGCAATGAGACAAATTGTCTTATATTTAATTCAAACTAATAATAAAAGAGAATTCCTAAGTTTAGCTTAAGTGAAATAAAGTAATAAAGTACTTAATAATTAATTATCAAGTGATTATCCTAATTACTCCAACACCCCCCTTAAGATTAACTTAGGGAGAAGCTATAAACGCTGATGTAGAATGCAATGAAGTATGCATGATGGGTCCCAGATACAAGTCTTGATGGGGTACCCATGTACAAATAAATGATACTCTCATAATTGGAGAAAAGGAGAAAACCTCATGGGAAAAACTCCTCTCCAAAAGAGAAAAATAGATAGCTACACTAGTGAAAGAATTATAGAAGGACTCAATGTGACCTCCCAATGACTGATTTTGTCACAAGATTACAATAGATGTCCCCCCAATAGGAGAGAGAAAATGAGGATATTAATCTTCCCATAAAGAAATAGCTCTTGTGCCAATGATGAACACTTGAGGAAAGAATATGATCCACTACCTACAAACAATATTTGTCAACTTTAGAAGAAATAGATCCACTAGTGATTGGAGAAGCCAATCCAAAATAATTGGTGATTTTGGAATCTAAATACAAATGATGTGTTCCTCTGAAAACTACTCATGTATCCACATGTCAAAAAGTGATGATGTCGATCCAAGATCATGTGAAGACTGGTATAGAACAAGATGCAAAGGTGATGAAGATGGTGGGCTAACAATGTTGATGTGGTTGTCAAAAAAGAGGAGATGGATTTCCTCAAAGTAATCGTCCGGATCCATAAAATAGGAGTCTACAAACAAGGATGATATTTCTACAATATACAAATCCCAAGTAGCTATTTCTGGAAGATGTGTGATATCTTGTTGCACTAAATCAATAGGAGTCAAGTATTTGGCAATGTCAAACTGATTAGGGAAAAAAAGGATGATGATGTAGTCTTGATCTTAAGAGTGGCAACATGAAGACAAGTCTCTAAACCATCGAAACATGCAATACATGTGATATACTCAACCTCCTACAAAATATCATCATCAAAGGGTATAAAATATTTATTTGTAAGAGGGATGAGACAATCTACAATAGAATCCTCTAGGTATGGAGAGATATGAGGGTCTTCACGGATCTCCCAAAGTTGTGTCCAAAGTATGTGGGGACATTGAATGTTCAATACAACATACATAGTGTCAAGATCAACACTACAGTACATAACGCATACAATATGATCTCTAATGATTCTCCATGATGATAAACTCCCTAGTCTGTCTAGTGTAGGTATGAGTCCATATAGATAAGTAAAAATATCAAGCCATCTGAAATGTGTCAGGATTTCATTTTGCCAAGACTCATAGTTATCCTTATGCAAGTTGATCACAGAAGGATGAACAAAAAATCCACGATACTCACTCAAATGATAAAATCAAAGACTAATAACTGTGAAAATGATAAAGTACATCAAATAATGTCATCCTACACAAATAGATCCTTTCCAAATGCCAAGACATCCATGTAATTAAGGAGAATGTGAAAACATGAAATACTAAATAAAATGTACATGGGGAAAATTCTAGAAAAGGTGCATGAATAGATCTGAATAGCTCTAAAATACCTTTTGAACACTGCTTGAATCATGAAAATAAGAGATACAGGAAAAAAGTCGAGCTCAAAAGCACAAAATGAAGATTTTACTTTGACTAAGAATAACAGAAGACAATAGAAAAATTTGATAAGGAGACCTACACAAATGGAAAGTACTCAAAACCAGCTTTCTGACGATATCTCATTTTCTCAATTTTGACACCGTATGCCCAAAAAAAAAAATCTCCTTTAGAGAAAATGGGGGCTAGGATGGGGTTGTGCAAGTGACTATATGGATGAAATAGGTAGAACATGGGGTTAAAACTGATAGTCGATTGGTCATTACTGAGAAAAAAGCCTCTGCCTAAAAATTTACTCTATTGTCGGTATATACTTTGCAAGATTAGAATATTCAAAAATATTTGAAAATATTCCAAACATCGTGATCCTCATAGAATGTTTCACTCCCTTCGCCAATTTTTTTTTTGCGACTTCCTGTGCTATATTTTCTCACTGCCTGGATATGCAGAGGCCGATGGGGTTTACAAGAGTCGTCACTTTTTCTAAATGTGTTATTGATCTATGGAGGGGTGGTGCTTTGTATATATTGATGCTACAAGTGGCCCCTAGTGGCCTAATTTAATCGATGCTATGACAATAGGGTATGTTGTACCCTTTACTCTCTTTTTTTTATGTTTATTGGATTTTTTATTTCAAAACAATTTTTTCCCATTTTTACTATTTGGATTTTATATTTCAAAATACCTCCTACTTATCAAATTTTCCAATATGTTTTTTAACTTTTTTGCTAAAACATTCTCAAAAGAATAAATCAAAACTAGAAATAAAATTAATCCACTATACTTGAGAAAATTTCAATGTTGTAGGGTCGTATGGATTTCGTATGAAGGTTCATGTTGCAATTTTTTTTCCTTTTTTTGCAACTTCACCAAAATTGATGAAATGACAAGTAATCTTAGGGTTTTCAACCATTCTAGACTCAATGGTGTGTTGTAAGTATGACTAATTTTGGTGGTGTTGTCATTAATGTCAACACAGTTTAGGATGTTGAAGTATGTGCATGTATATTTGAGATGTTGAGATGTTGTGTGTACATGGAGCTATCTTTATGGTGTTGTAGGTGTGTTGATATGTTGAGTTGCCAAGTGCTTTTGAGAAATAATGGAGACAGAGTTGTGTGTATGCTCAAAATGTGCTTTGGTATGTGCTTTGTATTTCTTCTATGTTGCTCCTATGCTTGTGTGGATCTAAAGTGGTGTTTATGGACATTTGTTGGTGATATCTCCTGAATTGTAGCTTTTGGTTTGTTGGAGAGTGAAATTTGGTGTGTGAAATGGTTTGGCAGAGTTGTTTTTCTATGGCTAGGAGAAATGTTTTTTCTCCATAGTCCTTTGTTGGTTTGTTTCAGATCTTGTGGATCTAGTAGAAAAGGTGTTCATGGTTTGGTGCTCTGGAAGACTAATTTGAAAGTTGTTGTGTGTGTTTGTACAGTCTAGATGGACTGATGGAAGGTGTTATGTGTATGAAGGTTGTTGCATTTATTGTAGATGAATCTTAAGGTATCTAAGATGTGTTCTTGTGTGTGGTGAAGCATGTTATGTGTTATGCATGTTATATTCTTGTTGGGAAGTGTGTACTTCAAAGTTCATTTGTGTTTTCATTAGGTTTGGCTGACCTAGTGTTTACACTTCATGCGAAGAATAAGTATTAATTGAGGAAGCATTTGTTTGATAAGAGACATTGTTTTGGGTTTTGGTTAAGTGTTGGTTTGGTCTACTCTCATTCTCTTCCACTGTAGGAATGTTGAGTTTCTGACCTAATTTGAATTTGTAAAAGGAAGCATGTGAATCCAACCTTGGAGAAAGTTTCTATGGTTGAAGATGGTATAAATACAATTCAAGATGTTATGGATTGATATATTAGACAAGCCACAAGTTTGAGAAGAAAAGAGTGTGTGAAAGTAAGTTGAGGCAACAATACTTTAATGTGCCATATTCCTGAAAGTAGTGAGTTGATGGTGTCTGCAATCTTCTAATCAAGGCTATGAATGTGTGTAATCTATTATGGTGGATCTTTTTTGTTATCTTTTATATCTGTAGGTAGTGAGCCTCTTTGTATTTGGTTTTGGAATTACTTTATATTGTGAGTTAATCCTCACCATGGTTTTTCCCTCATTGGTTTTTCCACACAAATATAGTGTTTCCTATGTTGATATTTCTTTATGTTATTTGCATTTCATGTTCATACTTAATAACAAAAATTAAGTGGATAAGAAATTGATAAGTGTTTGAGATTTTTGTTTGAGTTTGGTGACAACTGATTCACCCTGCCCCCTCTCAGTTATCTTGTGCCTTTTAAAAAATTGGTATCAGATCTTTGGTTCCTTAGAGGAGAGCTTAACCACTCAAGGTAGATCCAATGGCACACAAATTGTCAATCCCTATGTTTGATGGATCTGACTACAGTGACTGGAAAGTGTAGATGAGAGGTTACTTTATCTCTCTTGGTTACAAAACCTAGAAAACTGTTGAGACAAAGTATGTTGCACCAGTGAGTGGTCCTTCTTCTACTGATAATATTTATGCCTCTGAGGAAAATGAAAAAGCAAGGTATGCTATCTATAGTGCTCTATCTAAGACTAAGTAAAAAAAAAATTATTTTGGAACTTCTTATGAAGTTTGGAGAAACGTGGAAGATATCTATGAAGGAAATGGTAGTGAAATTTCCAAAGAAGCTAACAACTAAGCACATATATGAGAACTTGAAAATGGAAGAAGGTGAAGATATTGCAAGCTATTTTCTGAGGGTTGATATTGTAGTGAATGAAGTGAAAATTTAAGGGGGAACCCTAACTGATGAAGATGTGATGGATAATATCTTGATGACCCTTCTGGAGAGTTACAATGATAAGGTTTCATCTATTTTAGAAGTGTATGATCATAATAAGTTTACTAAAGAACAACTATTTGGCACCTTGACTGCATTTGAGATGGGAAACTTTGGAAAAGAAAAGGAGAAGACAAAATCAACATTTAAAGCTACAAATACTTAAGGTGATCTGGATAGTGATGGTTTAGATGAGTTGGAAGCAAACTTTACACGACCGTTGAAGAAAGGTACCGGTAATTACAAAGGTATGCTTCCCTTTAAATGTTTCAATTGTAGGAATATTGTTCACTATGCTTCAAGATGTCCAAATAGAGTTGTACACAAGAAGAACAAAGATAATAAAGATAAAAAGGATAAGAAGTTCAAGAAATTGTATTATGTTAGAGAAGATGTTGGAATCTTCAATGATGAATCTGATTTTGAGGGTGATTCCAATGAGTGCTTGTTCTTAGCATTGGAAAATAAATTTGTGTCTGCTACCTCTAGAAAATGTGCAAGGGAAAGTGGTATGGAGAACAAGAAGGATGAGATAGAAGGTACTCTGGTGACTTCCTTTCATGCTAGACAAGATGAAGATTATTGGGTGATTGAAAATGACTATTCAAATCACATGACCAAAGATAAAAGTAAGTTCCCTAAGCTTGAAAAGTATGATGATGGATTAGTCATGTTTGGAGATGATTCTGGAGCAAAGATTATTGGGAAAGGAACAATTAGTTTTGATGGAATACACAACACTGATGATGTCTATTATGTTAAGGGATTAAGGTATAATATTTGAGTATTGGAAAAATGTATAACAAAGGTTTCAAGCTTGTGTTTCAAGATAATACTCGTGAGATCAGAAAAGGGTTTGCAACTATAGTTGTAGTAGGAAGGACAACATATGGAAAAATCTATCAACTTAAGGATGTTGATAGTCAGTGCCTTATGTCTCAAGTTAATGAAATTTGGCTATGGCACCAGAGGAGGGACATGTAAAATTTGATAATCTGGTTAGGATTAGTTCAAGAGATGTTGTTTGAGATTTTCCTAAAATCACAAAGCCTACTAATACTATTTGTAGAAGTTGTTAGTTGGGGAAACAAACAGGATGCAATTTTAAAGGAAATAGAAATCAACTACTAGAATGTTGGAATTGGTTCATACAAACCTCTGTGGTCATACAAGAATAGGAAATCTAAATGGTGACAGGTATTCCATGCTCCTTATTGATGATTATTCTAGAATGACATGGGTTGATTTTCTTGGGGATAAAGCTCAAGCTCTAGATATGTTTAAAGTGTTCAAGGCAAGGGTAGAGAATGAAATGAACCTAAAAATAAAATGTTTAAGGTTTGAAAGAGGTGGAGAATTCACTTCCACTGACTTTAATACATTTTCTGAAGAGTATGGCATAAAGAGAAATTTTTCTGCTCCTAGAACTCCTTAGCAAAATGGAGTTGTTGAGAGAAAGAACTAGACTATGCAGGGGGATACAAGAACCATGATGAAAGAAGAAAATGTACCTAATGCATACTAGAGAGAGGCAATCCACACTGTTATTTATGTTCTTAATAGATTTTAGATCAGAGGTAACAATACAAAGACTCCTTATGAGTTATGGACTGGCAAGATTCCTAATGTGAAGTAATTTAAGGTGTTTGGAAGATGATGTTACATTAAAAGAGATGATGAGAATATCGGGAAGTTTAATGCTATATGTGATGAAGGTATTTTCCTTGGATATTCAACCAGTATCAAAACATATCGATACTTCAATAAAATATTAAGGAAGATTTTTGAGAGTGCAAATGTGAAGGTTTATGAAGATATGCACAAACTAGTTGAGATAAGTGAAGTTGAACTAGATGATCCTATCTATGGACCAGTACCTAAAGAGAATAAGGAAGAAGAAGAACAGACTGAAGAAGAAGAAGAAGCTCCTGAACTTTCTCCTAAGACTCCTAAGTATGTATAGAAGAAACATCCAGAAGAATAGATAATTGGAGATAAGAGTGAAGGTGTGAAGACAAGTAAAGTGGTACTAGCTGAGGTAAATATATGTTTCCTTTCTAAGATAGAACCTATGTCTATGTGTGAAGCATGCAACATTGAGAGTTGGGTTAGAGAAATGAAAGAGGAATTGTAGTAGATAGAGAAGAATCAAACATGGGAACTGGTTCTTAGAGCTATAAACAATAATTTAATTGGTTGAAAGTGGGTGTTCAAGAATAAGCTAAATGAGAATGGTGAAGTTGTGAGAAAAAAAGCAAGAGTTATTCAAAGGTTGAAGGAATTTAATTTGAGGAGACATTTTCCCTGGTGGCAAGAATGGGGGCCACTTAGATGTTCTTGGAATTTTCTGCACATAAGGATTTCAAGGTATATCAGATGGATGTCAAGTCTACACTCCTTAATGGAGAATTGGAAGAAGAGGTGTACATGGAACAACCAGAGGGATTTTAGTTATTAGATAAATTGGACATGATTTGTAAGTTGAATAAGGCATTGTGTGGAATGAAAACAGGCTCCTAGAGCATGGTATGCAAGATTGGGTAGATATTTGACTCAACAAAGGTTTAGCAAAGGCTCCACAAACATCAATCTCAATTTCAATGTTGAAGGAAACAAAATTGTTGATAGTAGTTGTGTATGTTGATGATATCATCTTCGGAGGAAATGAAGGTATGTGCAAGAGATTTGTAGAGGAAATGCAAAAAGAGTTTTAAATATCTATGATTAGTGAGTTGAATGTCTTTCTAGGAATTCAAGTGAATCAAACTAATAAAGGAATATTCATTTCAAAATCAAATTATGTCAAATATTTGTTGAAGAAGTTTAGAATGGTTGACTCCAAACCAGTCTATATTCCTATGGTGATTGGAGTCAAGTTGAGTAAAGATGATGAATCTCCTAAATTTGATCAGAGCATGTACAAAACTATGATTGGTGGACTATTTTATCTTACTACTACTAGATCGGATATCATGCATGCACCATGTTTGGTTTCTAGATTTCAAGAAGAACATAAAGAAGCACATGTTATAGCTATGAAGAGGATATTCAAATATCTAAAAGGAACTCCAAATTATGCCCTATGGTATCCTCAGGATATTGACTTTACCTTGAGTGCTTACACTGATGTAGATTGGGTTGGTTGTGTGGATGACCAAAAGAGTAAAAGTGGTGGTGCTTTATTTCTTGGAGGAATATTGGTTTCATGGCTAAGTAATAGAAAAGATTTAGTTTCTTTATCCACTATAGAAGCTGAGTACATTGCTGCAACATCTTGATACACATAGGTTTTCTAGATGAAGCAAATATTGAAGGATATAGGAGTAATATGTGATGAGCCTATCCCTATCTTCTATGATAATAAAAGTGCTATAAACATTTCAAAGAACCTGGCAATGCATTCAAGAACAAAACATATATATGTTAGATATCATTTCTTGAGGGAAAAGGTATTTGGGAATGAAGTCAGGCTAGAGTATGTGTCTACAAAGGACTAGATTGTAGATATATTTAATAAGGCTCTTTCAAAGGATAAATTTGAGTATCTTAGGGAGAATTTTGGGGTCATTGGCCCTCCTTCTTCGACTAGGTGCACATGGAGGTGCATCAGTCCATTAGATCTATAGATTCCTTATTTATCTGGATTGATGAATGGGTCTACTCCACGAGGGGAGTATGAATTTTTCATTGTTGTAGTATGAGATGTGTGGGTTCACTCCTAAGGGGGAGAGATCAAAGCTTTTTGATCCTCTCCATTGATGCAAAATGGGGAGAGAAACTCATGTGAAACATAGTGAAAGAAAAAGGGGAAGAGAAAGCCTCTGTCAAGAATATTGAGGGTGCAGGAATGTTTTGTAGGTTGCCTAATCTAAAAAATAGAGAGTACAAGAATGAAATGGATGTTGTCTTTGATGGTTTTTCACATCATGTGTTGCCATCAACGAAAAAGGGGGAGATTGTTACAAGTATGAGTAAGTTTGGTGGTGTTTTCATTGATGTTGTCATTGATGTCAACACAACATAGGATGTTGTAGGATGTGCATGTATAGGTGAGATGTTGTTTAGATGTTGTGAGTACATGGAGCTATTTGTATGGTGTTGTAGGTGTAATGATATGTTCAGTTGCCAAGTGATTTTGAGAAATAATGAAGAAAAAATTGTGTATGTTTAGAATGTGCTCTGGTATGTGCTCCACATTTCTTCTATGTTGATCCTATTCTTGTGCAAATTTGAAGTGTTGTTTATGGACATTTGTTGGTGATATCTCCTAAATTGTAGCTTCTGGTTTGTTGGAGAGTGAAAGTTGTGTTCATCAGTGTTTGAACTAGTTTGGCAGAGTTGTTTTTTTTTTACTAGGAGAAATGTTTATGCTCTGTAGTCCTCTGTTAGTTTGCTTCAGATCTTATGGATCTAGTAGAATAACTTATAAAGGTTTTATCTATGTTCTGGAAATGGTGTTCATGGTTTGGTGCTCTGAAAGACTAGTTTCAAAGCTATTGTGTGTGTCTGTACAATTTGAAAGGATTGATGGAAGGTGTTCTATGTATGAAGATTGTTGCATTTGTTGTGGATGAATTTGAAGGTACCTAAGATGTGTTCTCATGAATGGTGAAGTGTGTTATGTGGTCCACATGTACTCTTCTTGTTGGGAAGCATGTACTTCAAAGTTCATTTTTGTTTTCATTAGGTTTGGCTGACCTGGTGTTTGCGCTTCATGCAAAGAATAAGTATCAATTAATGAAGCTTGTGTTTGATTTGAGACATTGTTTTGGGTCTTGGGTAAGTGCTGGTTTGGTATGATCTCATTCTCTTCCACCATGGGAATGTTGAGTTGCCGACCTAATTTGAATTTGTAAAAGCAAGCATGTGAAGCCAACCTTGGAGAAAGTTTCTAAGGTTGAAGATAGTATAAATACAAGTCGAGATGTTATGGATTGATATATTAGACAAGCCACAAGTTTGAGAAGTGAAGAGTGTGTGAAAGTAAGTTGAGGCAACAGTACTTTAATGTTCCAGATTCCTTAAAGCAGTGAGCTGATGGTGTCTGCAATCTTCCGATCAAGGTTGCAGATGTGTGTAATTTGTTGTGGTGGATATTTTTTGTTATCTTTTGTATCTGTAGTCAGTGAGCCTCCCTTTTGGATAGTGAGTTCCTTTTATAGGAAATGAGCCTTGTATCTAGGCAGTGAGCCCTTGGAAGTGAGCCTCTTTGTACTCGGTTTTTGAATTACTTTATATTGTGATTTAATCCTCACCATGGCTTTTCACTCATTGGTTTTTCCACATAAACATGATGTTTCCTGTGTTGATATTGCATTTTTATTTTCATTTCATGTTCATACTTAATAAAAAAATCAAGTGGATAAGAAATTGATAAGTGTTTGAGAATTATTTTTGAGTTTGGTGACAATTGATTCACCCCCCCTCTTAGTTGTCTTGCACCTTAAAATATGGTGATCCCCATTTTTCCCTAGATTGAGCCAATTTTTTCCTCAAGGATGGATCCCTCAGACTTTAGATAGGAAGCTACAAATTTGGAGCTCTAATACCATGTTGTAGTTGATAGTGAACCCCACAGCTCCCATAAATTCTTGCAACCAAAATGCCTATCACAAACAAGAGACCAAATCAACTAATTTGCTATGCAACCAAAAGATAAAAGTTTGATTCCACAAAAGAATTTGATATGCCTTATGTATTTAATGAATACATGTGAATTTGAATTATTACAATGAATGTGCAAGCTTTATAAAAACATGCAAAAGAAAACCCTAGATGAGGATTTGACTAGATAGTGACAAGTGTTCTTATCTCATGCAATGAGACAACTTGTCCTATATTTAATTCAAAATAATAATAAAAGAGCACTCCTAAGTTTAGCTTAAGTGAACTAAATTAATAAATGACTTAATAATATATAATGAATAATTAATTATCTAATGATTATCTTAATTACTCCAACAAAATATACTTAAAATGAAGAAAAATCCCTAGAAATATTTGTAGATGGAATCTAATAGGATTTAAAATATTTATCAATTTATATTGAAACATACCCTCTATATGTTAATCATCATATTACAAACAACCTAAAAAAAATGAAATAATATAAATATCCGATTTTACCATTAAAAGTATTATAATTCCAATATAATAAATAGAGAAGTGTAAATAAATGATATATTAAAAACTAATTATGATGAGAGGTGACGTACAGTGGTAGCATTAGATGCATGTACATTTTTATGCTTTGTATTTATATTGACATTCTCTTGCCTTGGTGGTTCATGTTGGCAGTTACGTTAAAGATGATGAGTTGCCTTGATGGTTTGTGTTGGTAGTTATGTTAAGGCATTTTATCTTCCACAACTTTGCACTTATATTTTGCATAGTATTGGGGGAATTTGGTGATAATGGTCATTGTATCACATGCTCTAGAGATAGATTTCATGTTTCCCCTTCATTCATGCCTCTCAACCACTAGAAGGTTGTTCCTTTGATCCTTGCCTTGAGACTTCTGTCTATTGTACCAGTAATGATCTCTCTCACCATCATTGTGTATATTTAGGATAGTATAAGTTTTAGTTTGGGAATGGGTATTATGTCTTCTTTAATATCCTTTATTTGAATCTCATTCTTCCATGGGAAAAATATTTATATCATTTTCAAACCTAAAATAAGATCCTTCATGAGCTTTTCATAGGTGATAGTTTCTATAATAAAAAAAATACATCTACACTTACCTTTGCAACAGGGTTGGGTTGGTAATTGGAATAAGCTTCCAAACCATGCAGGTGTCTATCTCTTCAACAAAATGATCAAGTTTAGTTGGGTATTACTTTAATTTTAATTTGGATAATTATTTGAATGTTTGAAGCCTAAATAATCCATTTAAAGTTTTACTTTGTTCATTTTACATGCAATTCTTAAGCTTCTTATGTGTTTGATGATATTCATTCACACAACATTATTACAATTTGGGTGTAATGGTTTAGGCTTATTGATATTTGAAAGAGTTACAGGTTGTGTTGGAGGTAATATGTGTTTCACCCATTTCATCTTCTTACAATAATTGTTTTGAAAGGAAGAATATCCTATTGAAGTTGATGGCTACCAACCCTCTGTTCTTCTACCATTGGTTAGGGAGATGGCTACCTATAAATATTTTCCCCTCAATCTAAGTAGCATGGTGAGTTTATTTGCAAGAGTGGACTAGTGAGGTTGGAAAGCGAATTGGCGAGGTTGGCACAGGCTTTTGTAAATGAATTCCCAAGTTTTGTTCTACCTAATTATACCCAATTTACCTATTCTACTTTCATTTTTTGGGAAGAATCTGTAGAAGGGGTAATTTCAAGGAAATAGTCCAATGCCTAAAAAGATAGCAATGTATGGTAAATCCAAAGTACAATATTGTAGGATAGCTACATGATAGTTTCTCTTTAGAATGCAATTGAAAGTTGGTAGGATGTAAGGCTAATGACTAAAATTTAATATATATACAATTCGTTAGTTTGTATCAATTCTATGATCCAACTACCAAAGAAAATTGTATATGAATGTACTTATGTATTAAATCATAGTCCATTGACTGCAATTTCTCTGCATGCTCATGTAGACCAATGGTGAGTAATAAATAAAGCAAGGTAAAAATAAAGTAATTACTCTATATCAATGCATTGTACGAAACTTAGATTAATAAGGTTGCAATGGTTAGTTTAAGAATGGGTAGATTTGATCAAACTTACAATTCCCAGGCAATCCCAACTAGATTTATAAATAGTTTTTTGTAAATATGTTTTGTTGTTGTTTTGTATTTAGTTGTTTTTTGCTTTAGTTTTTCTTTTTTGGTGTTGCATTCTTTGACTTTACAATGATTAGCAACTTTTGAAGGTGAATAGGTTAATAGAACATCAACTCTAGAAATTTGATCTATCTCCTGACTAGAAATAGTCCTTTATTTATAAATCACCTAAGAATTATTCAATTCTTTATACTCTGGTTAGCATTAATCATTTAGTTGATGTTGAGCTACAAACAGATACATCTATATCATTCTACTGAAATTTGGGATAGCAGTTATTTGTATTAATTGAAAAATCAAAAGACTACCTTTGCTACCACTATAATTCCCAACCTAATAGTGGGGCTTCATTGCTTGCAAGTTGATAAAATGAGCTATTATTGAAATATAAAAAGAGAAAAAAGAGATATCATTGCTATATCTTAAAAAAAAGATATCAACTCTTTAGGCTATCCAAATAACTCTATCGGGGCTATAGACGCCTGACTGGTAGTAGAGCTATGTTTGGGGGGAATTATAGAGATAACCTTGTTAGAGATATGGATGCTTGACTCTTAGCAAGGCTCTATCCCTAGTTGGATTAAAAGGAATTGTCATATTATGTAGGTTAATGCAAATAGTTGCTATTTCTAACTTTACTATGGTGAAAATAATCAATTGCACACACGTGAGCTCAGTAATACTTAATATTGCATACTAACCAAAGTGAAACTTGAATGTTAGAATAAGGATCCAATGATTTATACTTAGAACACTAAATAAAATTGGTACATTAATGTTAGATCTGGAATTGGCTTTCTATTATTTTGTTTAGTTTTTTTTGGTTGCTAGTTATTGTCTGGTCTCACAACACGCCCCATTTTGCTCCTTGGAAAAATGTGAACCCATTTTCTTCTTTCTTTCCTTTGTTCCCTTTTTGTTTTTGTTTTCTTTGGTGTAATTCTACAGCTTGGTTGGTTGTTGATCTCACTTTCAATTTCACTTGGAATTTTTTCTTTATCCTTATATTTTTTTCCCGGATTTGTTGTTTCAGTCTTTTCAAAAAAGTTTAACATATTATCAGAAAATAGAATCCTGGAGTCTTGCATTTGTAAAGGTGAATTGTATCTTCATTTGGTCTTGGCTTCACCTAGTATTTCATTGATTAAATTCGTCAATCCTGGTAATTTCCTTTTTTATCAGATTCTAGTATCTAACTATTCCCTTCTCTTTTTCTTATTTGGAAGTTAGAAACTGGAAAGTCTGTTTTGAAACTTGTCAATCAATCTTGAACTTAGTTCTGAGTCTTTTCTTTCATTCCACTTTTCTCTTTCTGAGTTTAGACCTAAATTCCTAGATCTTGGTGTTTCCTCTTAAAGTCAATAGTAGAAAGTCTTGATCTCGATGATCACAAATTGATCACATATCTTTAATGAGCTATACCTTATAGAGAATCAACCTGACATTTGATTGCCACATATAATCATTGAGCCATATTTCTCCTCTACTAGCGAGCTGATGCAAAAACTAGGTGTTCATGATTTGGACCCTAATCTGTAATGATTGCACCTTTGTGCGAAGAATTAATGTGAAATAATAGATAATTAATGAAGGTGGCGAACTACCTATGTACTTGGCACCACCTCAAGCATGCAGTTGCTTTTGTAACACTCCACTTTGCATCATGTTACAAATTTGAAAAGGACATTGAAAGAAAAAAACAACACTAGTGCACAAGGAGAGGTAAATTTTGAGAAGTCAAGAAACATAGATACCAAGGGTTTTGAAGTTGCATTCTGAAATATTATCATCATCGATTAGAACTAGGTATATTTCAGATATCTGACACTCTATTAGTGATTTTCAAGCTGGAAAGATCTCAAAAATGGCATTTCCCTTTAGAAACTAAAATGTTGATTATTCTTTGATTTGTGAATTTAATCAAAAAATGAACTAAATTTTTTTATAAACTGTAAGTTTTGGTTAAATTTAACCCCAACTCGCACACAAGACACTCATTTTGAAAATGCAAAACACACTAGAGAAAATGAGTACTTCTGACAGAAGGCCAAAAGATGAATTCAAATACTGCAATTCCCAAGCCATACCAATCAATGTGGTGGTTACAGACACTCATATGGGATGGTCTTTCAATATCAAAATCCATTCACGGGTATTGCAAGAAAATGCTTCTTAATGTACCAGGAGGGTTTCACTAGCAATGGAGGCCCTTGAATTAGTTATGCAATGTATGAATTACAACCTAGCCAAAAGGGTCATTGAGAAAGAAGGGAGAATATATGCAAACCTCTCATAGGAAGGAATCATATACACATATGGTCTCCCTATTTACACACAAATGTATAATGATGGTATGAAAGCAAATGGGAAGAAATATTAGAATGTTGAAGAATGAAATAGAGAAATTATGAGTACCCAATGGTGCCAATAGCCAATTACACCATAGACCAAAGTAATTCAGAGGTCTATTCTCAATCAAGAAATGCAAGATGTTATAACTTTGTTGAGCAGGGTAGCTAGTTTAAGGGATGCAAGAAAATTTGAACCCTATATATTTGTAATAATATCCAGCCTGATAGAAATTCTCGTGCAATTGCATTGGGGAAAGCTCATAAGTGACAAGTTATAGGAACAAATAACAACATTTCCCAAAACTAGGTGCTTTTACATGTCATATGTTATTTACTCCTGTTGCATGAGAGCCAGCAAGCAAGGGTTGAAACAGATTTGTATTGTGGGCATGAAGGTAGGAAATAGTTTGATATATGCACATTTACCCCAAATCACCATTCATGGATATAAAGATAATTATAGGAAATTCAATGATTTATTCTCCATGAAACTGGTCAAAACAATGCAAGGTGATAAAGCCAAAAGATTGTCTCTAGAAGCACCAGTGTCATTTGACCAATGGGAGGCTAGTATATTCAATTCCCTACTTACTCCTACATTAGGGTGGAAGGATTTCAGGGACATCCATTCATTCTACAAAGGTACCCAACAGACAAAATTGTTTTGTTAAAATTGGTGAGATAGTTGAAACCCTCTAAGGCTCTTTATAACCATGATTGCAAGAGGGCCTCTTTTAAATTCCCCATTGTGATAGGAAATTACAAGTGTAATGCAATCAAGGTGACTAACTTGTGTGAAGAAGAAATGAGAAAATATAATTTTAAAGATTTCCCACTCCAAAGAGTATATTATGACATTGAAGGAAATATTTCCAAGGCCATAGTTAGATTATGTGCTCATGTACCACACTTTGAATACTATTGGCTTAATTGTGAAGATGAGCACATAGTAAGAAGAAGAAAATATGAAATATTGTCTTTAAAATCTTCCTGGATTCTCAAGATTCATGGCATCTAAGATCAGTTGGAAGAGGATGATGGTCAAGTTTTGAATAAATTTTATAATGAAGATAGGGTATATGATGAACCCATCCTAGACCTAGGTTATGATGATGAAGATATGACATCAATTCATGAGTTCTCTAGACCAGTTTTAGTGTACACTCAACACTGGATTGATGATTTTTGTAAAGCTGTGAGAGAAAGAGGAATCAAGCCCACATTCTCAGAAGACAAAAGAAGAAAGAAAATAGATGAAACAACAATTGAGAGTGGGGATCCTACTAAGAAGAGAAAGAAAACTAGTAAGATGGTTCCTAGTATAAGAATTGAAGAAAGAACCCCCAAAGTTTCAAGACAAGAAATTTCCATGAAACCATCTGATAAGCTGAAAGATAAAAAAATAGGTAAAGATGAATCAAAATTAAGACCCAAAGGTCCATCTTCCTCTACAGTGAAACCAAGAACTAAACTAGTTATTAATGAAGAAGCGGGAGTAATAGAAAATATCGGTACACAAACCAAATCTACGTCTCAAAGGGCTAAAACACTTCTTACTTCTCCTCCTTATGTTTACATGGCTAGTATTAAACAAGAATTAGGAGAAATCTTGTAGTTTTGTAGGAAATTTTTGAAGAATATGAAGCCAAAATTAAAGAATAGATGGACAAATGGGGTGCTATGTGGGAGAAAGTGAAATAAAAGAAGTCTAAAGACAAATCCATGGTACATCAAGTGACAGGAGAGATTCAAGATATAGGTTCTAATCCTACAAATTTTGAAGAAGAAGAGTTTGTACAAGGAAAACTCACCTCAGAGGTAGGAAACCCTAATATCCTTGAGATAGAAATAGGGGAGACTATAGAGCAGGATCTTATTGATGAAAGAATTGTTGAAGATAATTTTTATTCCCAACCTTTTCCTGGGAATGTTCCAAATGTTAATGAACAGTCACAGGTCTTTGAAGAACCAAAAAAAGGTCATGTTGAAGTTGAAATTGAAATTGAGAAAGAAGCTACACAGTTTTTAGGTGATGGAATTGAAAATGAGGAAAACCCTAGTGTAGTAGAGAATAAAGAAAGTAATGCCCAGAGAGATGAGGTTGAACATTTGCATAGATAGGAAAATATAAGTCTTCAAATAGAGGAGATAGTGCCAAACCCTATTAATCCTAAATCTATGCCATAAATTATTGAGGAAATTCCCATTTCAAAGGATGTGACAAATTAAAGAGAAGAAGTTCCTAAATCAAGTGGAAACTAGGAACAAAGAAATGTTACAGAGGTAGAGCAAGGTGACAATAAACCTAATTGATTGATTAGGGAATTGGCTTCCACAACGGAAGTAGAAGTATTTCCTCTGAATCTTAATAGTTTTATACAAGTAGATACTCCTAAACCTAGGCACAGAGCAAAAGAAAAACATATCATAAAAAAAAGTGTAGATGGTAACAAAACCATCTATATAACTACTCCAACAGTTGATAAATATAGACATGGAATAATTCCTGAGTACAAGATAACGAGTATTAATCTTGGACACTCATCTTGGAGGAAAGAGTTAGACGAAATATAAGTGAATTTGAATGCTACTTTTTCTAGAGTGAAAAAATATAAAGAAAAGAAAAGAGAATTGAAAGAACGGGTTGCTACCTTGGAGCATTTTATGAAGTCATTAACTTTATTTGGTCAAGCACAAGATGAACTACCCCAACATCCAGTATTGATCTCACAAGAATAGGTAGATGCAATTGTAGCAATTCACCACAAAATGAATATATTTGAAGAATGGATTGAGTATTTGGTAAAATAGGGAGAAGAATTAATTATAGATGCAAGAGGGAAACACAAGGAAGCATACCACTGGTCAGAGAAATAGAAAATATTTGAAAGTGAATGTAGGTTTTTCTAGGAGCAAGTTATTGAAGAAAGGAGAAGTGTTGAAATTTTGATGCAAGTAAAAATCCAAAAATTAACGCAAGGAAATGTTATCTCAGAACAAGACCTTCCATTTCCAAAAAATGGAAGAAACAATTGAAATGGGAAGGTGACATGTTAATACAATGCATTGAAGGATTCAAAAAAGTCACCATTGAATGTAGAAAATTGATTGATGAAGATTGAGAGTATATTGAAATGCTAGCACGTCAAGGTTATGATCCCCAAACATTAGGATAAGATGGTAAAGAAGCTAAAGCCTTCAAGGAATGGATTGAAAGAATAAATAGAGATCCTATTAAGCTATTAACGAGGGAGGTCATTGATGATATTATACAGTGTAGGAACACTATAGCCAAACATGAAGCAGATAAATTGTAGAGGAATGGTATTATACTCCAGGTATCCGAAGAATATACTAGGCTCAAACTCACTTGGAGGTCAATACAAGGGATTTCAAAAGAACATATGCATCAAGTATTAAATGCTTTCTAAGAGTACCAATTGAAGAAAGATGGACAAAGAATCCTCAAGTCCTAATCTTGAGTGAGGTGATGAAGGACTGGATACCAGAAGTGTGATGGGTTTCGTTTTGTTTGCAATTTTGAGTTTGTAGTTTGATCCCGATCATGGTAGATGTTCCTCATTCTAGTATTTTGAAAAGAAGTTGATAGCCTTGACATATGTGAAGTGTTTCATGCTACAGTATGAACTGAAAGTGTTGTTGCTAAAAAAGTCAAAGCTTTGACTTGGTCTAGAATATTTTGATCAAGCTTGGCGTGTGCCACGTGCTACATTTTAATTTGTTGTTTATGATTCCCTGGATGGACTTTAAGTTGAACTTTTGAGGCCTTTCTCCTATAAAAGGTTTTTTCCTCCTTTATTTTTATTTTAAGTTTCAGAATTTGTGGATGTCGGAAGAGCATAAATTTTTTTCAAGTTTTGTTCTTTTTTCCTATTTTTTGAACCATTTTGGCATAAAACTTTGTATGCGCATAGAAGTTTATTAATATCAGAGCCAATTAGATAGCTACCTATCTCGTGAGTCTTTTGTAGCTAGTTTTATTAGTTCATCCAAACGAGACTGTATGTTGCACCGTTTAAGGGTGCATACAGAACCTACTCGGTGTCCAAAAATGAAACCCCTTTCTTTAAAAGCTCGTACCATTTTATATGTAATCGTGAAGCAATCTGGTGAAGGATAAAGTAGTTTGCTATGTTTTAATTGATTCTTTGGGGCATGCATGGAGAATGACCATGAGTAACTATTAATTTTTAGTATTTTATGCTTTATTTTAGAGTAGATATTTAAATTCTTGAAAATTTTCGAAAATTTGAATAAATGGATGAAATTTTAGTTAAAATGTTTTGTTTTCCATGAAATTGTTGCATGCTTAATGCTAAATCTACTTAAGTGATAGCTAAGAATTTGTTATGTTCATTAAATATTATTGTAAATCTTTTAATTTCATGATGTTATTTTATGAATGAAGTGGAAATTTTGTGTGAAATTCTTATGATTCTTAGCAAAACTAGTGAATCGTATATTTTCCAGTCACTATGGACAACTCTAGCTCTTCTAGGGTTTTTCACCTAAAAGGAGAGAGATAGGACCCAAAAATGCACGGGGTTCATTAAATTAATGTTATATGTGCTGTTGTTATGCCTAAATGAAGTAAAATAAATACAATTGAATGATCTAAATAAATGAAAATGAGTGCAAAAGTGCAATGTAAAGCTATGTTTGAAAACACATTATGTAATGCAATAACTAAGTAAATGAAGATATTATGCATAATAGAAAGAGAAGGGATGAATCTGAGTGCACCTAGATGATTTGTGATGATTTTGGAGTGTTCTCAATGTTGATGAAAATTACTAATTTTTCACAGTGGCACTCATTTTCCTAGGGTGGAAAATTAGACCTCCTAGTAAAATAGTGTTGGGAAATAGTTTCTGATAGTCAGGATTCAGAATCTGACAAAACTCATATTTCCAGTCCTAAGGTGGGATGCATTTTCCACTAATGGAAAATTAGTCCACTCCCAAAATTCTAGAAAATCATAAGAAAACTCTGCAACACTAGATCTAGAAATGTCTGCTTGTTGGGTTGCCAAAGTTAGTTTTGTAGGAAACAGACAAAAAACTCTCTTCAAGCTTGAAATATGCTTTAGTTGACTTGAAACACCTAGTTGACCTTTCTTTCCACTTTTCAACACATAAATGCTTGATAAATTTGCATACCTAAGTCTGCAAACACACATGCAAGAGGGAAAAAATGGTTGAGGGTTAGAAAATAGGGGTTTTCCTTGGTCAAACCCCACTTGTAGTAATCAAACCCTTAATAGAGTAATGAAATGTAAAGGAAAGATAAACCAATAACATGCAAATGTTATAAACTCATCAAATCCTTGATAATGCAAGTTTGAAGTAATGTCAATATATGCTTCAAAGTGCTTGAATGTTGCTTGAATTGATGTTGTAAGATGCTTGAATGCTTGATATTGAATGCATGAATGATAAGATGTGTTGGAGATGTCAAATGAGGTTTAAAATGCCTATTTATACAATCTTATGTCATAGTTTACCATTCATACCTCATCATAGGATAGCATCAGTGAATTTTAATAAAATCCCAAAAATAAATTTAAAATATTTTGAATTTGGGGCCGAGGGGGACTCATTCGCCACCCATGGTGAATGGGTCCCAACTAGGACCTAAAAATAAGTGTCTAGAATTAAGTTTCATTTGATGTTGTTTGTCGAGATAGTATCCAAAAATACACTTAATTAAAGCATATGAAGGCATAAAGGGGTTAATTAAGTCATAAGAAGAGATAAATAGTGAAGTTAGACCTAGGAAAGTGTGAAATCTTGTTACAAGAATTTACAACACTTCAAAAAAGGACTTGATGATGTGTAAAAAGGTGATTTTTAGGTGAATTGTAATGAATAGATTCCAGAAGAATGTAGAAATGTCTTACAACACTTTACAACACCTCCACAAGACATCATTATTTGAATTTTAGTACCTAAATATGCATGTTCAAGCCATGTTGCAACATAAAATCAGAGTAAAACATATCAAATACCATGAAACAAGACCTAAAAGGCCATGAAAATGACAAGGGGCCATTTTTCTACAACAAATTTAGCCCCGAATTTAGTGAGAGAATGAATGTACTTCAAACTCACACTAAAGTAGTCATGAACATCAAGAGAAGAGTTCAAATGCACTTACGTTAGAAAGATGGAATACAACAATCAAGAGAGATGATCAAGCCCCCAGGATGAAGATCCCATGTGAAACTAAACATAAGAACAAAGGAACACATAAGTGTTGAGAATCAGATGAAGCTTTGATCACTAATCCAACTAGTTGTGGATAAGATCTAGGCTGAAAAAAATATTATGTACTCACTTTGGGGCGATAGAACACAGAACAATCCATCCAGTGAGAAAGCCAAAATGTACTCACTCTGGGGCCACATAACTAGTTTTCTGCAAGGTGAGAATTCCCAAAAAGGTAAGATACATACACTAGTTTGTATGCACTCACTAACAAATAGCAAAGTGGTTAGGGGAAAAGTCATTCTACTAGGTGGGCTTCCCACTCAACCATGTTAAAGTTATACCCGTTGATAACTTTAACAAGACATCACAAAGACAAATTCCATGAATAAAAAGACAAAGGGGTACCACAATCATGCAAGTTGTGATATGCAAGGTGGAAAAATGCATAATGTAATGGGTATGTGAAGGATCATCATGGAAAAAAGGCCCTTAAGTGGCAAAAAAATTAGAAAAATCATAGTTAGGAAAATTGACATAAAAAATTGAATAAGTTATCTATATTATTTAAAAAATATGTAAGAATAGAATTTGTAAAAATTTAATGTAGTTTCTAAACTACTAGGCTTTTTTTTTATAAAAAAAATCTATTTGGTGAAATTTTGAAATTTCAATGCAGTAGTACTTAAATTTCAAGGAAAAAATAAGAAGTAGGTGTTGTCTTACGACCCTAACCACAATAAAATGATAATATTTTTTTATAATATTTTAGATAAAAGTAAACAACTTATGTCTCGATGTGATGCATATTTTTTGTAATTTTGTTCCAAGTAAACAATTAATTATGAATTTTTTATTACAACTTTAAAAAAATATAAAAAACTCGTATGTATGACCACCTTAACTTGGTCAAAACTTCATGAAATTTTTTTTTTATTTTTTTAATCCTATAGTATATGAAGCATACAATGTGATGCATGTTTTGGATTCAAAAAATGTGATACTATTTGAAAGCTATAGATTTTTTTCAATGAGTCTATCAATCAAGAATTTAGTCATAATTTGAATAGAAAATGAATAATAATTACTTATGAAATTCAAATTAAAGCATAATTTATATTGGTGGAAAGCTAAGAATCTCCTTTAAAAATGCATTTGTTGCATCAATTTTGGGTTAAAAAAATTTTGTCAGCCATATACCCATCATATTGCCACTTTTTGGCCCATCATGATCCTGCACATACCCTAATGTAAAAATATGTTCAAAAGAGTCTTGTTAAGTTCATGCAAGGTCAATCACTTAGAGAACATTGCGTCTAATGTCTCCAAGAGAGGACCAATCAAAGAATAGTATATTCACAACCTAGGGGATGTAGTGTGTCGCATCAAATCACCAAGAGGAATGCAATATGCTAAGATAGATCACACTTATGAAGGACATCACACCCAATGTCATCCACAAAGTGACAAATGCAACACAAAAACGACAAGGCTTCACTAGGAACCAAGAATACAAATGAATTATGGTAATGTATGTCCCCCACTTAAAGGAATTGCTACACATTGTTCCATGAGAAATTACTTGAAAGTAGAGAAGAAAATAAAAAAGAAAAAAGAAAACAAGACATGAGAGCCAACTTGGAAAGCCCTATGCCAAGTCATATGTTTCGAAGTTAGGTTGCATCATGTCAAGGAAAATGAAAAACAAAGAAAGAAAGGGAGTTGCCCCTTAGAAATAAAAAACACCAAACACATAAGGGATCTATGGATTTGGGGTTAGTATGTTCGTTGCTGCAATGTTTTTATTGAAGAGCTCGGAATTGTCATCATTCCCCAAATTCACATAGAACTAGAAGAATGACACAAAGAGAGCGAAAGCAAAGGAAAAAGAAGTTTTTTTTGAGTCAACATGGAAGAGACATTGTGGTCTCAATGTGTTACATCATCCCCAAAAGGAAAACACAAGCGAAAAGAAAATGAAAAGGAAAAATATTTTGAGTCAACATGAAGGAGACATTTTGGTTCAATGCTTTGCATCATCCTCAAAAGGAAAACACAAAACAAAAGTGAAAGAGACAAAGACCTTTTGGGTCAAAATGGAAGAGACATAGGGTATCTCTATGCTTTATGTCATCCCCAAACGGAAAAAAAAAATAAAAATAAAAGAAAAGGACCTTTTGGGTCAACATAGGGAATCTCTACGCTTTGCATCATCCCCAAACGAAAAACACAAAAGAAAAGAAAAGACAAGGAAATAAAGAACAACAATTAGAAGAATAGAGGTACAAATAGAAGAAGTGTACAAAGAGAGGGAACATCAAACACACATTACGAGGGAACACAATACACACATGAAAAAATAAAAAGAAACAAGTAATTCAAGTTTAAGTCAACCATTAACTAAGTTATTGGTTTCTAAATCTTAAAAGGTAAGAAAAAAATGAATAACATAGTTAAGAGACAAAGACAAGTGCATTACAAGGATAAAGGCTAACAACTACTTGTATCCATGAAGGGGGAAAAAATTAAGAGCCAAAGGTGATGATGGAGATGATCATGCAATAGTGAGAATGAAAAATCCTTCAACTATGGCATGATAAGGCAATGGTGCTTTAAGGGATGATAGAAAGCAGTCAGTATCAGTGAAGTGATACTTATCCAGTATCATGTTCAATTTTTGACATGCTTTTGTTCGATGTCCAAAAATACAATGATATTTGCAATATGGTATGTGGGAATTGTTAGGATGAATGACCAACCTATTTGAAGGTGTTAAGAGTATAATACCTTTTTTTAAAAGAAGTTGAAGTCTCCTTTCACATTCAGGTAGATGATATGTAGGAAACTTTAGCTTCTTCAATTTCTATGGTCATTTTCATTTGCTAGGTTCTCCTTTTTCATGAATAGGAGGAAGGGGACCCATAGGGATCCTAACATACAAATCATTAGAAGGAGGGAATGGTTGTTCACATGGAAGGAGAATATTTAAGTTAGGAGGAGGATTCAAGATCATTATACTAGCATCCCAAAGTCTCCTAGGTTGAAGAGGATGTCTATCAGGATGAGAAGGATCTTGATATCCCAGTCCTATTGTGTTTGCTTTGGTTGGGTTTTGTCTCATAAACTAATGAATGTCATGTTCATGTTTTGTGTCACAACCTTTTTTACTCAAGATAGTGAAACCATTGCCATATGTTGCTTCAAGGTTTATGGAAGTGTTTGTAACTTTATGATCATAAAAGGGGTTTGAGTGTGTTGGGTTAAAGGAACTAGATCCTCTTGATGGAGGAACGGTAGGTCCACCATTGATTTCAAGATGTAAATATGTTAAGTGATTAGGAGGTGCAACAAGAGGAAGATCTTGTGACTTCATGGAGGGATAAAAGGCATCATTGGCTTCTAAGTTATCAAGGCAGTCATTGTAGAATTGGTTCATGCTAGAACATCATCTTATCCAATGATGTCTACATCATGCAGAGGACAATCATGAGGAGTTGAAAGACCATGAGGTATCTCAATTTCATTAAGGTCACAACCAAAGGCACAGTTGGACATATCTACCAATGATTTTAATGAAGTCCAAAACTTATTGAAATAAAATACCATGATGCAAATAAAATAATATGCAAAAAATGAATAATAACAAGATTTTGGAAATTAAAATAGAATGTGGGAATAGTGAACTAAAATGAAAAAAAATCCAGAAAGATGTTTGAAATGTTGTATAAAAAGTGCAAAGGGACCAATTCGCTCAGGGTGGCAAATGAGTCCTAGCATGCAATTTTTTTGTGTTTTTCAGAAATTTAAGAATGATTTAAATGCTTTACAGAAGGAAAGTACAAATGCAAAATGCATTTTTTTTTTTCAATGAGATGTAATGCAAAAAAGAAATCTAAATGAAGTTTTCACTAATGCAACATGAAAGTCCTAGAATGAAATAACAAAGCAATGTCCTAATTGAATGCTAATGCAAATGTAAACTAGGATGTAATATGACAATGAAATCAGAAATCTAAAGTGTTCAAAAGTCATGTTTACCAAAATGAACCATAGATTTTCAGGTCACTATAGACAACTCTAGCTCTTCTAGGGTTTTTCACCTAAAAGGAGAGATAGGACCCAAAAATGCATAGGTTTCATTCAATTAATGTTATGTGTGATGTTGTTATGCCTAAATGAAGTAAACTATATGCAATTGAATGATCTAAATGAATGAAAATGAGTGTAAAAGTGCAATGCAAAGCTATGTTTGAAAACACATTAAGTAATGCAATAATTAAGTAAATGAAGAAATTATATAGAACATAAAGAGAAGGGATGAAAATGAGTGCACCTGGATGAATTGTGATGATTCTACAGTGTTCTAGATTCTGATGAAAATTACTAATTTTTCATAGTGGGACTTATTCCCCCAAGGTAGAAAATTAGTCCTAGTAAAATAGTGTCAGGAACTGGTTTTTGACAGTCGAGATCCAAAATTTGATAAAACTTAGATTTTCATTCCTAAGGTTGGACTCATTTGCCACTAATGATAAATTAGTCCACTCCCAATATTCTAGAAAATCAGAAGACAACTTTGCAACACTAGATCTAAAAATGTCTACTTGTTAGGTTGTTGAAGTCAGTTCTATAGGAAATGGACAAAAAACTCTCTTCAAGCTTGAAATATGCTTTAGTTGACTTGAAACACCTAGTTGACCTTTCTTTCCACTTTTCAACACATAAATTCTTGATAAATCTAAATACCTAAGTTTGCAAACACACATTCAAGAGAGAAAAAATGGTTGAGGGTTAGCAAAAAGGGGTTCTCCTTGGTCAAACCGCACTTGTAGTAATCAAACCCTTAATAGAATAATGAAATGTAAAGGAAATATAAGCCAATAGCATGCAAATGCTATTAACTCACCAAATCCTTGATAATGCAAGTCTGAAGTAATGTCATGGGATGCTTCAAAGCTCTTGAATGTTGTTTGAATTGATGTTGTAAGATGCTTGAATACTTGAGATTGAATGCATGAATGATAAGATGTGTTGGAGATGTAAAATAAGGTGAAAATTTCCTATTTATACAATCTTGTGTTGTAGTTTACCATTTATACCTCATCACACACCAACATCAAGTGACTTTTAATAAAATCCTGAAAATAAATTTAAAATATTTTGAATTTGGGGCCAAGGGCGACTCATTCACCACCCATGGCGAATGGGTTCCACGTAGGACCTAAAACTAAGTGTTAGGAATTAAGTTTCATTTGATATTGTTTTTTTAGAATAATATCCAAAAATACACTTAATTAAAGCATATGAGGGCATAAAGAGGTCAATTAAGTCATAAGAAGAGACAAATAGTGAAGTTGTGCCTAGGAAAGTGTGAAATCTTGTTACAAGACATTACAACAGTTCGAAATAGGACTTTATGATGTGTAAAAAGGTGATTTTTAGGTGAATTGTACTGAATAAAGCTAGAAGAATGTAGAAATGTCTAACAACACTTCACAATACCTATACAAGACATCATTATTTGAATTTTAGTTCCTAAATATGCATGTTCAAGCCATGTTGCAACATAAAATTAGAGAAAAACATATCAAATACCATGAAATAAGACCTAAAAGGCCATAGAAATGATAAGAGGCCATTTTTCTATGGCATAACTAGAAATAACAGTAGTCCCTTTGAGATTAACAACAAATATTACATCAGTACCTGAGAGCGACCCTAGTGCAATCATGACCTAGTTATCAAAGACTTGGGATTGAACTAAAGCCAATCTTTTCCTGTTAATGTAGAATTCCCCTTTAGGTTGTCTTTGTTCCATATATTTCAAGAAGGATAGGCTCTTTGCAGTCTTGTCTGTGAAGAATTTATTCACCCTATTTGGTTTGAGTAAAATCATTGTCAATAGGAACTGGTGCTAGAAGGAGGGCCTATTGTTGTCATTTTTGGCTTTGTTAAGTTTTAAACTAGAATTCCATAGAATCACTAGATCTCGATCTGGTGATCCTCATGTGACTTTAGTCAAACTTACTGGTCAAATTCCATCTAGAGCTCAAAAGTTTGGAAGTTTAAGTGCAACTTCAAAGAATCCTACTGTTGTTGTACCACCATCCCCCATAGTGATGGCATTATTTAATTTGGAGTCACCAATTCAATATTTTGTGTAGAATGATATACCAAAAAATACCGAGAAGTTGTGTCCTAAATATTATTTCCATAAAGATGTAGAAGAACATATTAGTATCTTTAAGGATACATGCTTTAGAGTGAGAATTCAACACAAAGATTTCGTATGTAGGTTGTTCCCATACACCTTAAGGGATGAAGTTTATCAATGGTATATTAGCGTACCTCATAATTCTATTAGGTCATGGAAAAACATGCAAACTCAATTTTTAGCTAGATTTAGAATATCGACTAATCCTGCTTTGTTCTATCATCAATTTTCAAAAGGCTTATTCTAGATTGCAAGCACCTTACATAGTGGATAATTTTTCTGCTATCGCAATTTATTATACAAGAGTAGATCCTTTAACTGCTATGTTTTTGAAGCAAAGAGAAACTACTCCTACTACTTTACCAGAATCCTATGTTGAAGTTGTGAGTGTGAATTTAGAAATGAAACATCTTGGAAATGGATCATCTGCAAATGGTGGAAATGGATTAAATATTGATGCAGGAGTATCCAGTGGTGTAAGGGAAATCTTGCATCACCCAAAAATAGTTAAATTTCAAGTTTCTTGGTTTTGAGATGTTTTTATATTTTTGGATACCCTTTTCATCATAATGAAATTCCCAATTTACAGTTTTTATTTTCTATTCCTGGGTTGAAAGATATTGTAGTTTTAGTTTCCCAGATTTGCATCTGAAAATCTTCCGAGTTAGATTTGATGCACTTAGAGTGCCCGGAATGGCCCCGAAACTTGGAAAAATCGGTGTAGCAAATTTCAAGCACGTTATTGACTACGAGACCTTTCCAACAGTTCAAACGGTTCATGAATTAGAGTCTCGGATCAAAAGTTATGGCCCCAGGAAGTTGGTGCACTTTCTAGAAGATACAATTGCAAATGTTCTTTTGAAATTTGAACCTCAAGTTGTAATTTTCAGTGCCAAACCGCCTAAACTCAAATTTGAATGTTGTTTTGGCTCCAAACTAAAGAGGAGCTCTATTTATGGGTGGGTTTCTAATTTTTGGGTAGATTTTTGGGGACAAGCTCGCATATTGCGAAAGGGTTATTCTGTAGCTTCCTGTAACTTGCATGTGTTGTATAACTTGGGGATTTGAGATCCTCTGCATGTAAGAAGCTCCATTTTCTAAATAATAAAATTATTCTCTTGTTTGTGGGTTATTTTCTATGTCTCGGGCTGTGCCCTCATCAAGTGGTATCAAAGCGAGGTTTTCTTGAGTGTGTGGATAGATCGTTGATTGTGAGACAGTTCGCACTAGGACTGTGGTTATGGGTTGAGGTCAAGAAAGATGCCTCCAATAGTGATGCCTAGTAGGCATGGTGGTGCCAGAGGTGGTCAAGGCAGCAAAAATGCTAGTGGAAGAGATGCACTGGTAGCCCTCTAGAGATAGATTGATGTGTTACAAGAGCAGTTGAGAAGAGGGTTAAACCCGAGGGAGGAAAGTGGGGATGAAGGAGATGAAGAAGGTTTAAATGTAGAAGAGGAAGAAGAAGCAATTGATCAAGACCAAATGCGACTAATAAGGGCCATTTCGAAGATCGAGAAAAGACCCAGAGCAGAAGTCCCTAGTTATTCCAAAAGTCTGAACCCGGAAGAGTTGATCGACTGGATCAACACGCTAGAAGAATATTTTGAGTATGAGGAAATAGAGGACCCAGATCGGGTTAAGTTTGTGAAAATGAAGCTGAAGGGCCATGCCAGTATTTGGTGGAAAGAGGTCCAGTTAGAAAGAAATAGAAGAGGAAAAGGAAAGATCACCAGATGGGATCGCATGGTAGAGAAACTGAAGAAGCAGTTCATACCAGTAGACTATGAGTTAGATATGTTCAAGAAATTGCGAGGGTTGAAGCAAGGAAGTAGATCTGTGAAAGAATATACTAAATATTTTCATAAGATAATTATCAGAATGGGTCACACAAAGGCTAATAAGGAGAAACTAGCCTGATATCTTAATGGGTTATGACCAAGCATTCAAGGAGGTTAAGCCTAGTCAATGACCACCATTAGGATGTGTATCAATTTGCTCAAGGTGGAAGAGAAGTTGAACAAAAGATTTGATGGCAAGCAAAAAGGACAAGGAGGTCAAAGTGGAAGGGGCAATGGAAGACCTTCAGGAAGCCGAAATGATGATGAAAAGAAAAGTGAAGATGTGGGTACCAATAGAAGCCAAAGTAATGACAACTTCTACCACCTTGTGATCAAAACAGTGGTGATCAAAGAGGTAGAGGACGAAAGAGATATGGACAAGGATCTAGAAGAGGTGGTTTCAGAGGAAAGTGTTTCCAGTGTGGTGAAGAAGGGCATCGAGCCTATGAATGTCCACAACACCAAGGAAGGGCAGACAAAAGGCCAGAAGGTTGTGGAAGGGTTGCACATGCAGATGAGGAGGCCCAATTTGAACATTCAGATGATGTTGAAAGGGGAGAAGCCCTACTGATTAGGAGAGCCCTGGTGACTAAGGAAAAGGAACCAGAATAGATGAAGAATCTATTTCGCACAAGATGCAAGTGTGAAGGAAAATGTTGCGATGTCATTATTGACGGTGGGAGCACCGATAATCTGGTGTTAGAGGAGATGGTCACAAAGTTGAAGTTGAAGAGGGAAAGGCACCTGCATCCGTATCAGATTGGCTAGTTGTAGAAAGACCACAAAGTTTTGTTCAATGAGCAGTGCCTAGTAAAGTTCAAGATCGGGAGCTACCATGATGAGGTACTCTATGATATCATCCCCATGGATGCATGTCACATGTTGTTGGGGAGGCCGTGGTAGTTCGATAGGTGAGCTATGCATGATGGCCATGCAAACACTTATTCCTTGACAAAGGATGGGGTTCGTCACAAGTTGAAACCCCTGAAGGAGACAGAAGAAAAGGTATGCAATAGTGCTAGAATTTGTTATGTAGATGGAAGAAAATTTTTAGAAGGTATGAAGCATGAGCATGTGTGTTATGCATTGATTCCTAGAGTGAGTAAGGAGGATAGTGAGAAGGTTCCAAAGAAGTTTTGGGATGTTGGATGAGTTTCAGGATATTGTTTCTAATAATGTACCTAAGGGTTTACCACCAATAAGGAAGATTAGTCATCAGATTGACTTGATTCTTGGAGCAGTTTGCCAAATAAGGCAGCTCATAGAATGACTCTAGCAGAAAATGAGGAGTTGAACAAACAAGTTCAAGAGTTGTTGAGAAAGGGTTTGATACGGGAGAGTTTGAGTCCATGTGCAGTACCTGTAGTACTAGCACCAAAGAAAGATGGGGAGTGGAGGATGTGTACAGATTCCCAAGCCATAAACAAGATAACAATCAAGTATAGATTTCCCCTGCCAAGGATGGATGACCTGATGGACTGTTTGAGTGGAGCTCAGTACTTCACAAAGATTGATCTGAAGAGTGGATATCACCAGATCCAGATTCGAGAGGGAGATGAATGGAAGACTACCTTCAATACCAAAAAGGGCCTGTATGAGTGGTTAGTCATGCCTTTTGGGCTAACCAATGCATCGAGCACATTCATGCGGCTCATGAATGAGTTACTAAAATAATTTTTGGGAAGCTTTGTTATTGTGTATTTATATGATATTTTTATTTTCAGTAAAACGTTGGATGAGCATCTGATGCATATTCAAAGAGCCTTTGAGAAGTTAAGAGAAGAGAAACTATTGATTAATCTGAAGAAGTGCAGTTTTGTGAAGAGGGAGTTAGTGTACTTAGGGTTTGTTGTCTCAGCAAAAGGTCTCAAGATGGACCGAGAGAAGGTGAAGGCTATTCTGGAATGGCCTACTCCAAGAACTGCTAGGAGGTGAGATCTTTCCATGGTTTGGCTAGTTTTATAGAAAGTTCATTAGAAACTTCAGTAGTATTTGTGGACCCCTAATTGAAACAATGAGAGGGGATAGAAAAGAATTCAAGTGGAGCACTAGAGCGGCAAAAAAATTTGAACTGTTGAAGCAGAAGGTGACAGAGCAACCTATTCTAGCCCTCCCAGATTTTAACAAGGTGTTTCAGGTGGATTGTGATGCTAGTGGTTGTGCCATTGGAGTAGTGTTGAGCCAAGAAGGTAAGCCCATTGCCTATTTCAGTGAAAAGTTAAATGATGCCAAGAGAAAGTATTTTATATATGATCAGGAATTTTATGCAATAGTTCAAGCAATAAAGAAATGGAGACATTATTTATTGTTGAAGGAATTTGTTCTATATACTGATCATCAGGCCTTGCAATACCTAAATAGTCAGGGAAAATTAAATCAAAGGAATATGAAATGGGTAGAGTTTTTATAGAGTTATACCTTTGTTTTGAAACATAGGAGTGGGAAGTCAAATAGTGTTGCAGATGCCTTAGGTAGGAGGCATACATTGATGACAAAGATGCAGGTTGAAGTGGTTGGGTTCAATGAACTCAAGATACTGTATGCAAAAGATCTTGATTTTGTAGAGGCTTGGAAAGCTTGCAAGGAATCTGTTACAGTGGACAAGACAAGGTGGTTGGATTTCATAATCCAAGATGGCATGTTATTTAAGGGAAGTCAATTATGTATCCCGAGGATTTCAATGAGGGAGAACCTGATAAAGGAGAAGCATAGTGGAGGAATGGCAGGACATTTTTGTCGGGATAAGACCATTTCCATTATCAGTGAGCATTATTATTGGCCTCAGTTGTCACATGATGTGAAGAAGTTTCTACAAAGTTGCAGGGTATGTCAAATGGCTAAAGGAGTGAGCCAAAATATAGGATTATATCAGCCCTTACCTATACCAGAGAGGCCATGGGAGGATATAAGTATGGACTTTGTTCTTGGTTTGCCAAGGATACAATGAGGGAATGATTCAGTCTTTGTGGTGGTTGATAGGTTTTCGAAGATGGCACATTTCATTCCATGTTAGAAGACCCATGATGCAGTCCACATTGTTGACTTGTTCTTCAAAGAGGTGGTGAGGCTACATGGTCTGCCAAAGAGTATTGTTTCAGATCATGACACCAAATTTGTGGGGTACTTTTGGAGGACCTTGTGGAAGAAGCTGAAGACAAAGTTGAAGTTCAGTTCTGCACACCATCCACAAACAGATGGGCAGACAAAGGTTGTTAACAGGAGTCTAGGTAACCTACTGAGATGTTTGGTAGGAGATAAACCCAAGGGATGGGACTTGATCTTACCCCAGGCATAATTTTCTTACAACAATTATGTCAATAGAAGCACTGGTAGATCACTGTTCCATATTGTGTATGGAGGTAACCCCAGAACAGCTCCAGAATTGAGGAAGATGGACCAAGAGAAGAAAATAAGTGCTAAAGCGGAAGATTTTGTAGAGCACATCAAGAATATACATGAGAAGGTATGAGAACACATTAATAAGATGAATATGCAATATAAGGCTAAGGCAGATCAGAAAAGGAGGAATAAGGAGTTTCAGATTGGCGATGAAGTAATGGTCCACTTGAGGAAAGAAAGGTTTCTCGTGGGAACCTATAACAAATTGAAGATGAAGAAATTTGGTCCCTATAAGATTTTGAAGAAGCATGATTCAGGGAATGCATACGAGGTAGAGTTGTCTGATGGAATCAACATTTCCACTATGTTCAACATTTCAGATTTGACAGAGTATCATGAAGGTGGAACGGAGGAAGTACCAGCAATAGGGCAGTATGGCATTCTAGCACCTACTTCAGAAAGGGAGGAGATTGAAACAATCTTGGATAGTCGTGTGGGAAGGAGTACCAGAAACAGGCAGTATGAAGAATATCTGGTGAAATGGAGAGGAAGGCCTATGGAAAAGTCATCCTGGCTATCTAAGGCAGCGGTTGACTAGTTAGGTTTTCCTCAACCATCTGAGATGTGACGGGGTCACTTCTCAAATTACCCTGGGTGTCTGATGCAGAAGCATCTAGTGGTGTAAAGGGCAATCTTGCATCACCCAAAAATAGTTAAATTTCAAGTTTCTTGGTTTTGAGATGTTTTTACATTTTTGGATACCCTTTTCATCATAATGAAATTCCCAATTTATTATTTTTATTTTCTATTCCTGGGTTGAAAGATATTGCAGTTTTAGTTTCCCATATTTGCACCTAAAAATCTTCTGAGTTAGATTTGAGGCACTTAGAGCTCCCAGAACGGCCCTAAAACTTGCCAAAATCAGCATAGCAAATTTCAAGTAAATTATTGACTTCGAGACCTTTCCAATAGTTCAAACAGTTCGCAAATCGGAGTCCCGGATCAAAAGTTATGGCCCCAGGAAGTTGGCGCACTTTCTAGAAGATACAATTGAAAATGTTCTTTTGAAATTTGAACTTCAAGTTGTAATTTTCGGTGCCAAACTGCCTAAACTCAAATTTGAATTTTGTTTTTCTTCCAAACTAAAGAGGAGCTCTATTTATGGGCGGGTTTCTAATTTTTGGGTAGCTTTTTGGGGACAAGCTCACATATTGCGAAAGGGTTATTCTGTAGCTTCGTGTAACTTGCATGTGTTGTAGAACTTGGGGATTTGAGATCCTTTGCATGTAAGAAACTCCATTTTCTAAATAATAAAATTATTCTCTTGTTTGTGGGTTATTTTCTGTGTCTCGAGCTACGCCCTCATCAAATATTTACCCCGCCCCAAACATAAATGGAGTCCCTGTAGGTCAGTCTTATAGCTCCTAACATGCATCCTTTAGTGGTCTAGAATGGGACATTTCCTTAAAGTACTTTCTTTCCACCAGGAAATAGTCAAGCTTTATTCCCTCACCTTGGTCCAACTATTACAGCTCGCTATGTCCTAACGGAAATTATTTTTCCTCACAAACTCAAGAAAATCAAAACATCAAGATTTCTAAGGAAAAGGAAGACTTGAAAGAAGTTACCACTCAACTCAAAAGATTAACCATAGAGGTCACACAATTACGAAATCAAAAAATTTATGCTCAAAATAACAACCAGAACTTGCAAAATCGGATGTATAATGCTCCTAGGCCACCTAGAACTTAGAATACACGACCTAATAATGGAGGAGTGTTAACACCTTTAGATAACGTTGATCCTACTAATGAAAGTTCTACATCAAAAGTGAATTTAGTTGATCTTGTGATGAATAATTGGTGTAGAATTCATAATACAAATGCTCATGTTGAAGTAGATTGTTCATAATTTAAAATTCCTTCAAATATTTTTCTAGCTACTACACATTAAAATGAACATTGTGACTCTCATCCTCCTAAGGGAAATGAGTTAGTCCCAGTAGGATATGATTATTCTTTAGTCCTTGGAAGTTATGAACATTTCAAATCACCTATTTTTATTATGTATGTGTGAAATTTGGAAATTATTAGTAAATCAACACAAACCTTAATGAAATGAATTACTTGAAATATTTGAATCAAATAAACTACTCTAAATTGTAGCAAAAAAAATCTTTAAAGACATCTCATTTTCCTCTATTTTCAAGGATCCTTTAAACCATTTGGCTCTTAGATTTTTATATGACCACTTTGATTGTTAGAATGAAACTTGAAAAATGAGATAGTTGTTCTAAATGCAAGAAAACTAAGTTTTTGGTATGTGCAGGATCATGATGGGCAAAAACGTGGCAATATGATGGGTATTTTTAGGGTATGTGGCTGACGACCTTTTTCTTACCCAAAATTGATGAAATGAAAAGGGTTTTTAAAGGAAATTCTTAGCTTTGTAGCAATATAAATTATGCTTTACTTTGAATTTAATAAATAATTATTATTCATTTTCTATTTGAATTACGACTAAAGTCTCGATTGATAGGCTGATTGAAAAACATTTATAGCTTTCAAATAGTATCACATTTTTGGAATCCCAAACATGTATCACATTCTATGCTTTGCATACTATAGGATTAAAAAAATAAAAAATTGAATTTCATGAAGTTTTAACCAAGTTAAGGTGGTCAGACATATGATTTTTTATATTTTTTAAAAGTTGTAATAAAAAATCCATAATTAATTATTGACTTGGAAAAAAATTAAAAAAATATATGCATCACATCTAGACATAAGTCCTCTACTTATGTCTAAAATCTTATACAAAAATATTATCATTTTATTGTGGTTAGGGTGGTAAGACAAACACCTACTTCTTATTTTTTCCATGAAATTTAAGTACTATTGCATTCAAATTTTAAATTTTCACCAAATAGATTTTTTTTTTTTAAAAACCCTGGTAGTTTATAAACTACATTCAATTTCTACAAATTCTATTCTTACATATTTTTAAAATAATATAGATAACTTATTCAAATTTTTACGTTAAGTTGCCTAACTCTAATTTTTTTGAATTTTTTGCCACTTAAGGGCCTATTTTTTCCATGATGATCCTACACATACCCTTTCCTACATGAAACTATGTGATGAAAATGATGATGGATATTATGATGAATGGATAATGGTTTGAGATTATATAATGTAAATGCTACAATATGAAGCTAGCATGATTCTACCTATGCTCAAATGCTCTCTATGTGAGTAAAATATGTGTAAATGATAATCAACACAATCAATAAGACATTATATCAATAGATCTTAACAAAGATTAATCTAATTTAAGTAAGAATCTACTAGAAGCATCATATTTCTCTCTATCTCCAAAGATTTATTAAGTCAAAGGGCTCTTAGATTTTGTAAGCATTATGACTATTAAAATGCCAATCTAGAGAATAAGAATGATAAACTATATGATTGTTAAATGATATGAAAGCTATATGATGTAAAAAGCTATGATATTGATTACTGATAATGAAAGTTATATGTTGTGATATGATAATGGAAGCTATATTAAGCCGCAATCTATGATGAAATACATTATTATAAACTAAATGATATACTATTTTCTATTTCTATTTGTTAAAATTCTTGATTGCTCAATTAATATTTTTGTAGAGTAAGTTTGCACAAAGTTGGGATCCATTTCCTATGGAAAGAGGCTATATTTATAGATTCTTGACAACACATTTATGATGTGGCAGTAGAGAAAAGGTATGGATTTGATCTGAAGGATTTAATGGTGAAGGATGAAGAAGCCTAAGACATTTATGTAGATTGTTCTTCCCCACAAAAACTTTTAGCCAAAGGATAGGAAGAATCAATGGAAGAATACAAAGAAGTTTTCCTGCAAATTTGTCTCCAATTTGTCTCCAAATTTTCCCATGAAGGTTGATATTAATTAAATTAGACATTTCATATCTTATTTGGTAGGTGCATATTTTGAGTGAAAAGAGGAAATAGCTGTAGAATATATTTCAATTAAATATTTAGATTTATTCAATTTAGGAAAAGAAGATATTTAATTTAATAAAACAAACTATAGAAGTATATGTTTATTAAATAAATATAGAAGAAATATGATAATTAAATAAAACAAAGTATGAAACTTGTTTATTTAATTTAGATGAAATGATGTGATTAAGATGGAAGATAATTATAGAAAAATTTAATAATAATAATTGAATAAATCAAAGTGTTAAATTTTTTTATTTAATTAAGAGGAAATCATGTAATAAAGATAGAAGAATTAAAAAGTGAACTATTGTGCCACTAAAAATTGGACCCACTGATCGACATGCAATTAAATGGACTTAATGAGGCCATAATCTAGTGTTCTCATGAATTTTATGTGTCCACACTAGGCCTTGGACCCTTGAAAATCAAATAACATGCTTTTAATGGCGTCTTGTAAAGGTGTTGTAAAGTGTTGTAAGATGCTTTCATGCTTTTCTAGATTTAATTAACTTATTTCTCCCTAATTCAACATTATAGAGAATATTTAATTACATTATTACATTAATTGAAAAGATTTTGAATGTGAACTTAATGGAAAACTAGTGTTGTAGTGTGATTTACACATTCACATTGGTTTTTGTGCCCTTCTAGGCTATGTGGACCTAATTTTAGTGTTGTAAAGTGTATTTAATTACACTTTCACATCGATTTATGTGTCCCAATCCCTATTCAACATTTACATCATCATTAATAGGACCATCTTAACCCATATTGTGCATCCCAAGGCTTTAATTGATTAAACACCCGACAAGATAGCATTTTAAACCTTATTTCCTATCTCCTTAGCTTCATATGTTTCAGAATGGCCCTTGTGGGACACATTCACCATGCTTGGTGAATGAATCCCATCCAGGTGTGACCCATTCACCATTCCTGGTGAATGAGTCCTATCTGGCCCCCATTTTGACCCTTGAGCGGGAAAAAGTGAAATTTAAAGTTTATTTTCACTTCATGTTAGCCTATGATGTAATATAATCAGGTACTAAGGCACAGTTGAGTATAAATAAGTGTTTTCATCCTCATTTTAGACATCTTATCTCATTATTATACCACTTATTGTCAATTCATTATCCATCTTCTATTACAAGTCAAGCAAGTTGAAGTTTCTTCAATAAAAATCTTCAAGTTATCATTCTAAAGCATTTAAGGGCTGATTTTACATGTATTACAAGATCAATAATCATTGCAAGTTAACCATTTCCATTATTTCATTTTTCATTCAATTACATCATCATTTTGGTTTAATTACCTAAAAGGGGTTTGACCAAGGCAAACCCCCATGCCTTAACATTCAACATATCTCTCTTTTGTCTTGTTTGTTTGTAGATCTAGGTCCTTTGGAAGCTTGAGAATCATTTAATATTACACTTCAAAGGAATTCAAGCCTTCTCCTCTTCATTCAAGTCAAATCATCAACAAAAAGTTATTTTCAAACCTGATTTTGACAATTTTGGAAGCAGACACCTATAGGAAGCCAAAGTGCAAACTGAAAGCTTCGGAGTCAAACATTGAATATTAAAAAATTAAAAATTTGAATGATTCACCATGGGTGGTGAATGAGTCCCACTCGAGGTTTATTTTTTGGTTTTCTACATTTTTGGATACCCTTTTATTTGAAATGGGCTCTAGTTCAGTTTGGCAGAATTGGGACCGATTCTCCTAGAATGGTGAATGAGTCCCTACGGGCCTGAAAAATAATATCATCATCATTCCAGCATCCATTTCCAGTCCTCATCCAAGTTGTAAGTATTCACTTTCAATCTAAATAATTTTTGTTGTAGTTTACTATTCATTCTTGGGTTATTTTGCATTACACAATGTGTTTTCAAACAAATCGTAATTCTTAGACTTTTCATTTATGTTTGATCAATTTCATAGCTTAGCAGCATTTAAATCATTCCATTTATCATTAAAAACATCATACACATCCTAATTTGAGTGTCACATAAGCATTTTTGGATCTAATCTCTCTCTTTTTGGGTGAAAAACCCTATAAGAGTAAGAGAGTCCATTGGGTCCAAAAATCTGTCACATTTTGGTGAACCCAACTTTTCAAATACTTTTCTCTTCTAATTTGGTGTCTTTTATCATAGCTCTAGTCTTTCATTCATTTTTCATTAGGATGCTAGACTTCTTGCATCTAAATTCATTTAGATTTTATGTAAATCTGTATTTTTCATTTAGTTCTGCATATTGGCTCTCATAATTCATAAAAATTAGTCACAAATTTATAATTTTTTTTAAAAATGTCCATACTAGGACTCATTTTCCACCTTGGGCGAATCAATCCCTTTTGACCCCTGAAACAACATTTTCCCAAACTTAGAAAATTGTTTTTATGCTTTTGTTTGGTGCCTTAACTTGTATATATCACTCAGTTACATTTTTGTAGCATGCATTTCACTAGATCTCATTTAAAATAGCTCATTTCATGCATTGTTCCATTTTCCATTTTACATTTTTGATGCCATTTTCCAATTGGTGCATAGTGTAATTAGAACATTATCTTGTTTCATATCTGAAAATTGCATTCCATTTTAAGTCCTTGTGTTGCACTTTATTTACTTTCTCATGTTAGTATGTGTTCTCTTAAATCATTTCATGTTTCTAGCATAGCAAGTGGCTTGTGATTCTCTTTTTCATAGACATAATCTACGAAAAAATAGTAAAACATTTGATAAACATTTTACATACCCTCCTAGTACTTATTGAATTTTCAAAAACATAATCCCACAAGAGGACATGCAACTATAGATAATCATGATACTCCTACTTGTTCTTCTCCCAATACCTCTCCTACTAGTGACGAAGGTATTTTGGTGAAAAGAGATATAAGCAATGTGAGTATTGATTGTCCCTCTCCTCTTCAAATTTTGGAAGACAATGAAAACATAGCCACATTCTTGAATACCACCTTACCTCATCTCTATTCATCTCCCAACACTTCCCCTAGTTGTGACAATAATTTCATGAATTATTTTGACCAACACATTTGTGAGGAGAAGATGTTGGTATCAAAAAACCCAATGATTGAATGGTATAACATTATTTCTCTCCTTCCTAATGTTCCCAACAGTTGGAAGGCTCCACTTGAACAAGAATCTCCAATATTTGACACACATTTCAATCCTATTTGTCCTCCCCTTCATGACTTCCCTATTTATGATGAAGCTTTGGCATGTGATACAACTCTTGATTGTCACATTTTTCAAAGCTCCCCTACTAGGGTAGATACTTTGAACCAAGACAGTGAGATTATGGACAACAATCAACTTTCCCCCTCTCCTAATTGTTGGTGTGAATAATTGTCTTCTACCTAGCTTATTCATTCACTAGGTAATTAGGGGACATATTCACATGGTTAAGTTTACTTAGGTAAAAGATTCTTTCTAGAAGGCTTAGTTGGCTTATCTAGAACTTATCTTATCTAGCTAGGATGCATCATTTCCTAGGTGATTAGGTTGTTGGTTGTCTCATGTCATAGGATCATGACATTTGTCAACATCATATTCATACCTATCTCTCAACCTTGCCCATATAAGCAAGGTATCTCATGTACATTTGTATTCAAGCTTCAATCAAGCAATCAATCAATCTTGCATTGTGAAGCAAGCTTTCTTGCCATTCTCTCTCTTGTGGAAGTGGTTTTGGTCGCAACTGATCTTGGGGGTGTTGGGGAGTCACCATCAACTCCTACATGGTATCAGAGCTCTCCAGGTGTTGCAGATTCCTTCCCAGATCTGAGGGTGATATTTTGGCTTGAAGCTTTTTGTTGGGTGCAGATTGGGGTTTCAATAACCTCACGGTTGAATTCAAAAGCTTCCACAGACGAATTTTGACTGTAAATTCGCCTATATTGGGTAAAGTTGTTTTTGAAGCAAAAAAAAAAATTGCTGGGACAGCCTCCCAAGCGGTACGATTTTCATATTTTCGCAAAAAAATATTTTGTTAAATATTTTCTGTGGTATTATTATTAAATTTTGGGGCAAAATTTATTTGTATTTTTGGGCAAATATATTTGTAAAGTATTAGGCAAATATATTTTATTGGGTCATTTATATCAGCTATCCCTCTGCGGACTTAATATTTCCGTGCGGGATCATGTGATTATTTTCTGCATTTTTTGGTCTGTGGATCGTACCTCCACCATGCATCACTAATCTGACATCAGATCTGCACGTCGCGGTCATCACTGTCACTAGTACCTGGCATCCAATCGGCGGTTTGAGGGATCTAATTCGCAGTCTATGATCGTCCATCGGCATTGAGGGTTTTGTCGCTGCTTGCATCGTGGTCCACATCAGCGGTGAACTCTCCATCGTCATTTATTCCATCGGCGGTTTGCATCCACCGACATCTCCAGTGTCTGAGACGGGCAGTACACATCCATTCATCGGCTGCATGTCGTGTAGGAAGATCTTTCATCGGCATTTTTGGCTCTTCTCGGGTACATCGACAGATCTGGGGCTTTTATTCCCTCGCCAGTTTCTTCATTCCCTTAATCGGCACATGTAGGTCCTCTGTCAGCGGCTTGCATTCACTATTGGTAAGGTCCTTGGCAATTTTCTGATCCAACATCAGCGCATGGTCGTCTTGAGGGGTACCGGTGGTCACATCTCTGCAGAGTACGGGTACTTGGTAGGCGTCCAATCCATGGGAAGGCTTCTTTGATGGTGAGCTCTATGCTCGGTGGTCGCAGTGAATGGTACAGTCCGCATAAGGGTACGTCTGATCAGCATACACATTGATCACGGTCAGTGCATTTATCTCCGTCGGCATCCCTTGTACCGGATCCTGTGTCGGCATCCCATCCGAGAGCGGTAATATCCCAGTTGGCGGTTGGCATTGGTGGATCACATCATCTTTTACCAGTCACATCGCCATCGAATCAAGGGTATGCAGGCTTTAATGTCATCGGATGGTATGATTTCAAAAGTCTTTTTAATATAAAAACTTTGCTTTCTGTTGACCATATCCTTATTGTTGGTCGGCTTACATTATTTAAAACCCTTTGTATAGTTGGCCGACGGGTATAGGCACGCGGTGGTCGAGGTTTTATTTTTGAAATGAGCACGCCGATGGTCATATGCACGACCCCGTAAAAGCCCCGGAGTGCCCGAAATTTTGCACCTAATTAGTGTTTATAGAACCTTGTATTTGCCCCATAGTGCCTATTTATAGGCCTTTTTTTCATTTTTTCATAACTTTTGCATACGGAGGCGAAATTTCAGAAACGAAATATCAACGGAAAGGTGAAGACCTAAATTTTTCAGTGGTGTAGATATTTTGTAGAGATTTTGCAGTTTTGTGCCTCTTTTTCCAGGTTGAAGCCCGATCATTGTTTTCTGCTTCCGAGCTCATATCTTTGTGCTCTGATCTCCATTTTTTCCCAAATTTACGGCATCGGAAAGGTATTTGAGAACACTTCAGATCTACTCATTCATTTTTTGCAGATTGGTTTCCAGATTTTCATATTTTCAGTTTGTAGCTGATTTGATAGTTTGGGATTCCTTGTTGTAAATTTGCAAAAAACGTGTAATCTTGTTGGGACAAAGGGGTTGATATCTTGTATTGTGAGGGAAATTTGTTGTTCTCCTCTTGTAATATCTCATTGTATCATGGATTTGACAAAAGTTGTACTTCTAACTCCATATAACTATCATGAGTGGAAATCTCAAATGGAGTTGTTATTGTTAAAATCAAAGTTGCAACGGATCACATTTGGTCAAGATCCAGAACCTGCAGGAGCAAAAGAGAAAAGAAAATGGCTTGATAGAAGGGATGAAGCTCTTGGTACTTTGAAGTTGTCCATTTCTCTAGATCTTAGATATCATGTTGCATCTTGCACTCATCCTAATGAAGCTTGGAATACTTTAGAGAGTCTCTTTGGTAAGCCAGATAAGATGAGGAAATTTAAGTTGGAGAATGAACTCATGGGTCTTAATCCTTCAGATTTTGACAATGTCCAAGACTTTTTCTCTAAGCTCAATTCTCTTAGATTGCAGTTATCTAATTGTGGGGTAACTAAATAGGATGAACAGTTGATACTTTCTATTCTTGCTAAGCTTGGTCTTGATTATTCAGTGTTTGTTTCTACTTTCTATGCTACAATGGATGCTCTTGGAAATGCATACAAAATGCCTTCTCTTGATGAATTTGCAGCTCAAATCACAAGGGAACAAGCAAAGTTGGTACACATGGGCACATTGAAGTCTTCTAGATCTCATGCTCTTGTTGCAAAGGAGACAAAGGATTCAAGTGGCAAAGGTAAGAAGCAAAACAAGGCTCCCAAGTCTAATGAGCAAGGTAAAGATTCTCCTTCACATTGCACTCCTGAGTCCACATCCTCTTCTAAAGAGGAATCATCTAAAAAGAAGAAGTCAAAATGTGCATATTGTAAAAGATTAGGACATGATGAGCATAGATGTTATAATAAGAAGATTGATGAACTGACACACCTTCTTCAAAAGAATAACATTAAGCTGCCTTCATCAATGTCTAGTACTTCTTCGGCATCTCAATCGACAGCTCCCTTATCATCATCTCAGTCACAGGAAACAGGATCTACCTCTGGGCTACACAAGATGAAAGGACAAGCACTCTTGGCCTCTACAAGTCCTGCATCTCATAGATGGCTTCTTGATTCAGGGGTATCTCATCATATGGCATCTTCTATGGATATGTTCTCTTCTTTTGAGCCTTGTAATTCACCTCATATATTGATGGGTAACAATACATATATGAAGGTAAGTGGGAAGGGTTCTATTGATATGGGGGAAGGGAGCTTCAATGATGTACTTTGTGTTCCTTCCTTGTCCACTAATCTCCTTTCTATTTATCAAATTACTCATGGGGGTCAAGGTAAAACAGTTGAGTTCACTCCAGATAGGGTGTACATAAGGGACTTGGAGACTAGGGATATTGTTGCTATCGGGATGGTTGATCATGCATCTCATGTATATTCCTTTTCACATTTTGCTTCAAAAGATGATAATGTTCCTTTGACTACATCACACACTTCATTGAGTGTGAACCATGATAGTGAGCAGAAGTTTGGTCATCTACACCTTGGTATTCTAGAAACCAATGTTGAGCTTCCTACTCCTCCACCTCCTACTTCTTCAGTCATTGATGCTTCTATTCAGCAGGATGATCATAGTTTTTTAGATCTTGCTTTGTGGGATGAATATTTGACAGGCATTTCTAACTTGTTCATAGAGTCTCATACTGCAGATTTGGAGGACACACTTGAGGGGATTTCTCTCCTCTTTGATGATAGTTTCAGCACAACTGTTACACCATCTTCTTTGTCTTTGAAGATTGACATTCATGAGTCTCCTCCATCACTTGATTTGTCATGTTTCTTGGTTCAGTTTGACCATGATTATGTTGTGGCTCATTCAAGCTTGGAGGATCTTCATCAATTTTCGGAGGCATACATGTTGAGCATTCATGCTTCCTCCTTTCAGTTGTACATGGAGTGGCTTCATCATCAGCTTATGGATTTGTTTCTTCCTAAGGGAAGATGTGTTGCTTGTAGACATTGGGTCATCTTTTGTTTTCAGGCATTCTTCATCAGCATTGGAGCTTCTTCATCATGGGGGGGATATCTTATCTCTCTACTTTCCTCTTATGGGGGGGTATTTGATTGTATATACATGATGCATGTTGTCCTTGGGGGGTATCATTGAGTCCTCCATACATCATGTTGTCTTGTTTCTTTTGTTTTGTTTTCTCTCTTTTGGAGAGGAGTTTTGTCCCACTGGGTTTTCTCCTTTTCTCCGCTTGTGAGAGATTGCATCATTTGCATTGTAAATGGGTACCTAACATGGCCTAGTAGCCGGGACCCATGGTCATAGTCTTTGCACAGTTTGCATAATAATCTTCTCCCTAAGTTGCACTTAAGGGGGGGTGTTGGTGTGAATAATTGTCTTGTACCTAGCTTATTCATTCACTAGGTAATTAGGGGACATATTCACATGGTTAAGTTTACTTAGGTAAAAGATTCTTTCTAGAAGGCTTAGTTGGCTTATCTAGAACTTATCTTATCTAGCTAGGATGCATCATTTCCTAGGTGATTAGGTTGTTGGTTGTCTCATGTCATAGGATCATGACATTTGTCAACATCATATTCATACCTATCTCTCAACCTTGCCCATATAAGCAAGGTATCTCATGTACATTTTTATTCAAGCTTCAATCAAGCAATCAATCAATCTTGCATTGTGAAGAAAGCTTTCTTGCCATTCTCTCTCTTGTGGAAGTGGTTTTGGTCGCAACTGATCTTTGGGGTGTTGGGGAGTCGCCATCAACTCCTACACTAATATCTTTGCTATTAGTAAAGATGACCTTATGGTGTTACATGATCCAATCCATGCACATCATGAGAATCTTATAGAACAACATAATTCAACCATTAATAACTCCCTTAGTTGTGATGAATTTTTTTTGGAAGAACCAAACCTTAATTGTCATGAACATGAGGTTTCTTGTTCTCCTATGAACTCTCCTTCTAGGGAAGATATTATGATACAAGACAAAGATAACATACCCTTTAAAGACAATGATGACTCTCTCTTGTTACAAGATGTTAACAATATTCAACCTCACTACACTAAACCTAAACTTACCATTTACCCACCTTCACATCCACTTCATCCTTCTAATAAACCTAAACTTGTTCTCTACCCATCGTCACATCTGCTTCATCCCTCTAATCAACTTAACACCAATGTATCACAGCAATCTAGTGATTATTCTATTATGCATACATATAAACCTTGAAATAATCCACAACCGTTGTAACCAAACCTAACCCCTTTTCCTTTACTGATTCTGCCTAGTTTTTCTCATTACCTCCCACCCATAAAGGAGAATTATCTTGCTGAAAAATTAAAGAATACTTCGGCAAAACTTTCCCTTTGGGATTTACTTCAGACATCACCAACTTACAACAATATTCTTCAAGCATCCTTACAAAAAATTGTAGTTACTCCTGGTACAACTCTGAATGATGTGGAAGTTTTAGTTCATAAACCAAATCACACTAATCTTGACATTACTTTCCATCAACATGATCTCCCCTCTTTGGATTTGTTAAAAAAAAATGCAGCTTTCATGATCATCGCTCAATACAAAACATCGGGCATAAAGAGAACTCTTATCAACAATGGTTCTGCTCTTAATGTGTGTGGTGTGAGTCTCCTTGATTGATTAGATGTTGATAGGTCACAAATAATACCCAATTCCACCACTATTTTAGGATTTTACAATACAACAAAGTAACGGCTCGATATAATCACTTTACCTATTATGGTTTGGGTGGTTACTCTCCAAACTCCTATTCAAGTTATGCCTTATGATCTTTCATACAACCTTCTTCTAGGAAGACCCTGGATTCATGAGATGAATGCAGTGCCTTAAACCTTTCATCTTATAATGAAATATGTATACAACAATAAACTTTATCAAGTTGAAGCCGATTCCGAGCCTAAAATTTGCTTGAACCTTGAAAAAGGAGCTACAAGTCCTCTCATAACATTGATTCCAACATCCAACATAGATCCTCTTGAAGTTGAATAGAACAATGAGAAATTTCCATCTAAATTATTTGGCGATGATTGGGGATCCTTAGACTTCACACCCTTGATTATGGGTGAACACATACTCACACAAATGAAAGGTGGGACACAAGAACAACCAACTACCATGTCAACGCAAAATTTAGATAACCTTTCAAATCCTTCGCCTCAACCACTTTGGAGAATGCCACAAATTCTATAAAAACCCTTGACAAATATGACAATGAATAACCAAACAATTCCAAAACACTAAAAAAACTCTATGGAAAAGGGTATGATTTCATGAAACAATTTAGGTATAATGTAAAAGGTTGTGGTGCTCGAGAACAAGGTATTTGCAACCCTATATAGCTTAACACACAAAAAATGACTCATGGTCTTGGCTATTGTTGTTTAATTGAGATCAATAAGCCCTCACACAACATCAATACTATAACACAAGACTCTTCTAAGACTCTCCCTTATTAACATCAATAACCTTAGTTGTTGCTCCTTTCCATGTAATAGTCATAGGATAATTCCATTCTCACTATTGCATGACTTGCATCCATTGCAAGGGGTAGCATACCATCATCCATTCAAGGCTCACCTTCATCCTACACTCTATGGGGGGAAAGGGGTCAGACAACCTTATCCATGTATGTCACTTGTCATTGTCTCTTTTGGCTAATCGTTAACCTTTAATGAACATATAAAGAACAAGCTTGAGATGTGGATGACATGTCTTAAGATTTATTCACCTATGACATACTCCCTTTCTTTGCATTTCCCTTGACATGACATGGCCTACTTTGAAACATATGACTTGGCATAGAGCTTTCTTAGTTGGCTCTCATGTCTTGTTTTCTTTATGCATTTTCTTTTCTTCTCTACTTTCAAGAAATTTCTCATAGAATGATGTGTAGCAATGCCTTTAAAGTGGGGGGCATACATTACCATTATTTCATTTTCATTCATGCTTCTTAGTGTAGCCTTTTCATTTACGTGATGCATTTGTCACTTTGTGAGTAACATTCGGTGTGATTTCCTTCATAAGTGTGATCTATCTTAGCATATTACTATTCTTTCATTGGTCCTCTCTTGGAGAAATTAGACACAATGTTCCCTAAGTGACTGACCTTGCATAAACTAAAAAAGACTCATTTGAACAAATCTTTTATCTTACATTTTTACATTTACACTTTCATTTGGCCACCTTGCATAACAAAACTTGCATGCTTGTGGATTTGTCTTATTTGTTTGGCCACCTTGCATAACATAACATGAATTCCTATGGTGACATACTATCTTGCTTATTTTATGAAACTTAAACTAAAATTCCCATTTTTTCTTTGGCTTTGTGGTGCCTTGTTAAAGTTATCAAATGCATATAGCTTTGGCATGGTTGAGAGGGAATCCAAACTAGAGGCATGACTTTTCCCCATAGCTAGTTTTGTGTTTGTGAATACATGCCAACAAGCGTATGTTACTCTCTTCCTTTTCTTAATGTTTTGGCCCTTCTCACCCTATGGATGATCCAAACTTCTATGGGCCTAGAGTGAGTACATCTTTTCCATCTCATTCCTTTTCTTCCTTGCCTTTGTATGATCTTGTATCTTGGGTGCTTGGAATACATGTGAATCCCTCTAATGGCTACTTTAGTGTGAGGAAGCAAGTTTCTCTCACTAAAGTGGGGGCTAGATGTGCCACCAAAAAATTGGACCCACTGCTTGACATGAGATTAAATGGACTTAATGAGGCCCTAATCTAGTGTTGTGAGGCATTTTATGTGTCCACACTAGGTCTTGGACCCTTGAAAATCAAATAACATGCTTTTAATGATGTCTTGTAAAGGTGTTGTAAAGTGTTGTAAGATGCTTTCACACTTTTCTAGACTTAATTAACTTATTTCTCACTAATTCAACATTATAGAGCATATTTAATTACATTATTACATCAATCAAAAAGATTCTTAATGTGAACTTAATGACAAACTAGTGTTGTAGTGTGATTTACACATTCACATTGGTTTTTGTGCCCTTCTAGGCTATGTGGACCTAATTTTAGTGTTGTAAAGTTTATTTAATTACACTTTCACATTGATTTGTATCCCAAGCCATATTCAATATTTACATCATCATTAATAGGACCATCTTAACCCATATTGTGCATCTTGAGGCTTTAATTGATTAAACACCTGAAAAGATAACATTTTAAACCTTATTTCCTATCTCCTTAGCTCCATAGGTGTCGAAATGGCCCCATTAATGGGTCCCATCTAGGTCAGACCCATTCACCATTCCTAGTGAATGAGTCCTATTTGGCCCCCATTTTGACCCTTGAGCGGGAAAAAGTGAAATTTAAAGTTTATTTTCACCTAATGCCAGCCTATGATGTAGTATAATTAAGTGCTAAGGCACAATTGAATATAAATAAGTGTTTTCATCCTCATTTTAGACATATTATCTCATTATTATACCTCTCATTATAAATTGATTATCCATCTTCTATTACAAGACAAGCAAGTTGAGGTTTCTTCAATAGAAGTCTTCAAGTTAGCATTCTAAAGCATTTAAGGGATGATTTTACATGTATTGTTGTAGAATTACAAGATAAATCACCATTTAAAGGTAATCATTTCCATTATTTCATGTTTTATTCACTTCATCATTTTGGTTTAATTACCTAAAAGGGGTTTGACCAAGGCAAACCCCCATGCCCTAACATTCAACATATCTCTCTTTTGTCTTGTTTTTTTGTAGATCTAGGTCCTTTGGAAGCTTGAGAATCATTTAATATTTCACTTCAAAGGAATTCAAGCCTTCTCCTCTTAATTCATGTCAAATCATCAACAAAAAGTCATTTTCAAACCCAATTTTGACAATTTTTGAAGCGAACACCTGTAGGATGCTGAAGTGCAGACCGAAAGCTTCAGAGTCAACCTTTGAATATTCAAAAATTAAAAGTGTACTAATTCACCATGGGTGGTGAATTAGTCCCACTCTAGGGTCATTTTTTGGTTTTCTACATTTCTGGATACCCTTTTGTCTAAAACTAGCTCTGGTTCAATTTGGTAGAACTAGGACTGATTTTCCTATAATGGTGAATGAGTTTATCTAGGCTTCAAAAATAGCATCATCATCATTCTATCATCCATTTCTAGTCCTCATTGAAGTTCCAAGTGCACACTTTTAATCTGAATCATTTCAGTTGCAATTTACTATTCATTCTTAGGCCATTTTGCATTACACAATGTGTTTTCAAACAATTCATAATTCTTAGACTTTGCATTTATGTTTGATCAATTTCATAGCTTAGTAGATTTTAAATCATTCCATTTATCATTAGCAACATCATACACATCCTAATTTGAGTGTCACATAAGCATTTTTGGATCTAATCTCTCTCTTTTTGGGTGAAAAACCTTACAAGAGTAAGAGAGTCCATTAGGTCCAAAAATCTATATCACAACTATATAAATAAATATTTCTATTTATTTAATAGTAGAGGAATTAAAGGTTAATGAATCAAATAAATCATATTTAATTAATTACATTATCCAAACCATTTTTAGGTGTATACATTTTTCCCCTCTTTGAAGTGATGTGTTTACGCATTGCTTCAAAGAAAATTTTGTTGCTACTCCTAGTACTGACAAAAAAAAATTAGTATGCCCCAGACATGGATTTTTCTATGATGATGAATATATGCCCCCTTGGGAGATAAATTGATGATTTTTTATGTTTTTGGATTTTAAAAAAAAAATCATTTTTTTATGATTTTTATGATGATTTGATGATTCGATAAAGATTTGATAAAATAGCAATTTATCTCCTAACAAATAATTATGTAAAATAACCCTATGATGAATTTTGAATTAAGCCCCTTTGAAAATAAATTAAATAAATCACATCAAAATCCCTTTAATCACTCTATTAAAAAGCTAAAAAGGGTGATTTTGAATTCATTTGTGAATATTGAGTTTTGAAATTTGAGAGAGTGATTTGGAGCCATTTGGAACAAAAATTTCAATCCCCTACCACACTCATCGTTTCGAGTGCATACGTCAACACAACCACCCAGCTGCCAATGAACCTCTAGTATGTACCCATCAACCTCCTTGTTTTTCACATATTTTGAATTTCGTGTGTTTTATTTCATTTTGAGAATTTTGAATTTATTTTAGCACATTAATTAGCCAGTGTAGTTCATCCAATTGATATTTTAGCACATCCCCTAGTTTAGCGCATAGGTAATCTATTATATTGCATAGATAGGATGAAATAGCACATAGGTCAAATATTGTAGCACATCCATAGGTTGAAGTAGCCCATCCATTGATTTAGCACATTGACCTCCTAAAATGGCACATTGGCTTCCTGGAATGACACATCTTATGAGTGAGCACATTAATTGCTTATTTTAGTGCATACAAGTCAGAATGATGAAATTTGTCATGAACTCCCTGATTTTGGTGATTTTCGATCACGTTGGTCATTTAGTTGATGTTGATTGATGATCTTGATAGATTAGATGATGGTCAACCTCACGATAGATGAGGTTTGATGATTGATTGATGATAATTATCCTCATTATAGGTGAGAAATAATTATAGTTGGATTGATAAACCTCATTATAGGTGAGGTACAATTTTAGATTAATGATTGACCTCATGATAACCAAGGTTGATTTGATATTTGACCAATAAACCTCATGATAGGTGAGGTTCATTGATATATTTGATGATTTACCTCATGATAAGCGAGGTTGATTTGATATTTTCTCACGATATTTGATCAAAATTCTCACTAGAGCTGGTTAGATTTGATAGACTAATTGATGTTTGATGAATTGAAAAAGATTTCTGACTTTTAGTATTTTGTGATGATAGAAGTCATTGACAAACTTACAAATTCAAGAGTGGTTTCCTAGGACATTTGATTTGATACCGCAGCTAGTGCAACCTGAGACAATAGTCATCACATGTTGCGGGTTGTCCTCTCTCCTCGATATGCCCCAGATTAGGATTAATCAAGGTCTCCTAACAACCTTAGCAGAGAGGTGGCATAGTGAGCATAATACCTTCCACCTTCCTACTGGTGAGATGACAGTCAATCCTAAGGATGTATGGCAGATTTTGAGGATACCTGTTGTTGGGGAGGTTGTAGTTTATGATTCTTTAGAGCAAGGTGAGACCGATGCTCTATGCAAAGTGTTTCAGGATGATACAATTTGTGGATAGCAGATCCCATGGTGAGAGATCTGGTGGATGCCTATGCTACCTTTCCATCGATACTTGTTGGTTTCATTAGAGGGTTCCTTTGTTCTGATCATAAGTCAAAGGGACTTTTTGCTGGTTGGAGCCATATTTTGGAGAGTATGATTATTCACAGTACTAGATATGCATGGGGTATGTGTATGCTCACACATCTTTACCTTGATTGGAATTAGGTGGTCTACCTTTGAGGTCATAGTTTGTCTTCTGGGGTTACATTACTTTAGGTGTGGGAATGGGATCATATAGTTGTTACACATCTAGTGGTGGTCTGACAGTGACCTATCATGAGGCCGTATGTTCACATATATGTAGGCCATCTTACTCATCCTAGACTAGGTAAGTTGGAGCATTGGAGGAGAGTCTTGGATGATGTGGAGGTCATTACATGGTGGCCCTATCTATATTGTGAGCACTAGGATGATGATTATACAAAGATGTCTTACCTCTGTCAATCTATGTTTCTGATTGGTAGGACTCATTTTTTTATAGATATAATTTTGTTTAGGAGAGTGGTTAGATAGTATGGGATAGTACAAGGTATGCCCCAAGGTGTTGCACATTACGCTTGACATCAGATAGATTCTACTGAGTGGGGACCCTACCTTTCATATGATATTGTAGTTGATGATTACTTCGGTCTATAGCCTTTGGAGTTGGAGATTCATCCTGAGATCATTGAGGCTCCTATCACAGTAGATTATGTAGAGTACCTGGCCCTACATCATTTTTGTCAAATTTGTGTTCCTGATGAGCCAGTGCCACTACCTAGTGAGGAGGAGGTTGTTGTTGCACATGGTCATCGATGGAGGTGAGGAGGAGGAGGATGTGGAGAGTAGTGGTGATGAGGATGGTAGTAGTGATGAGGAGGGAGATGGAGATAGTGGAGATAGTGGAGGTGGTGGAGATTATGGAGGAGGTTTTTTATGTGGATCAGGTGGATTCTTGGATTCCATAGACTTGATGGTGCCTCATAAGAGGTGATCACTAGTAGCTCCCGCAGAGTAGTGTGTGCATATTGGAGTACCTTCCTAGCATTAGCAGACCCAGATTGAGAGTTTACAGGTTCAGGTATAGACATTATAGGGTCAAATGATTCAAGCTCGAGGATTACTAGTACATACATAGACAAAGATGAAGTCAGAGGAATAGGCTCATGCACAGGCTATTTCATAGGTATAGGCAAGTTGGTAGCTTCCCAATCACAGATAGCTCATTGACAGTAGAGAGAGATGTAGCCAAGTGGACTATGGAGCACGCACAGTTGATAGTTGAGAGATTGTAGAGATTGGTTGATGGTACCTCTATGGCTGATTACATGAGTGAGGTTCTCCATGTGGGTAGAGAGGCTAAGTATTATAGAGGTTGATACCATGATTCAATTCCTCCAAGCAAAGAGTCAGTTATGCCTAGTCTCAATCAAGCAGGACTCATTCTAGGACTATTAGCATGGGTGTGACACAACCTTCATGGAGAGATTTGAGAGATCCTAGTGCATCTAGTGGAGGAGGTACTAGTCCAAAGATGTTGGCACTATTTGGGGCTAGCAACACATAGCTTTATGATTGGATTCTCTAATATATTTTGAGACATGATGTATACTCTGGTTTTTTGATTCACAACCATTTTGATGTTGTATCTCTTTACATTTTAGACATCATTGTATAATTGATATTATGATTTTTGAGATCTATATGATATGCGGCAAATTGATTGATCTATATGTGTTCTATATGGTTCTATGATGGATGAAATTAATTATCTATTTCTCTATGCCATGTGATGATTTATATTATGATGTTATGGATGAAATTAATGATCATGATGACATGTTATGATTTACATATGATAATATACGTGATTATGCTTATAATGATGATGTATGGATGCATGATGATAGTTCTATGATAATTTATATACTTAAATGATATGAAAATGCATCTATATGTATGATTTTGGATATGAAGTTTCTATGATATATGACATAATGATGAAAACAAATATAATGCACTATATTTTTGATATTTCAAATAAAAATATATGATGCAATGAATGGATGAATAAATTATCAATATGATGATACCTCTAACATTTGATGTATTATATGATAATGTTAATGAAAATGCAATTATGTAGATGATTTGTTTTTGATATTTTCCTTATGCAGTTTAGATGATGTGATGATTTGATGCATAAATGAAAAATATGATATATGATGGGATGTATGAATGATTAAAATGATATAATAATGCTTTCAAATGTATGCAATGAAAATTATTATGAATTTTATGATAGTGATGATGTTTGTGATAATTTTAAGTATACTCAATCCATTAATGGGAAAAGATAACACTATTTTTAAATTCTTTCACTAGCTTTGTAACAAATGCTCTATAGATACAAAACTAACATGAATGCAATCTAATTTTACCATGAAAATCTATATGTAAGCATTGGCATCTTAACAGTCTATTTATTGTGCTTTTTATCATCATTGAGCTTTTAAAATTTTGAAAGTGAGTACAAGAATCAATGGTATAATGTAGACCAATGATGACCTGAGTACTTCTTTCATGATTTTTGATATTGCAAGTTAACACAGGCATCTAGGTATAATTAAACCATGATGACCTGAGAATTTCTTGCGTAAATAGACAAGAATCAATCATTTTCTTATGTGAATTCAGAATGTCATTAGTGATACCTTGTAGAGCATGTCTCGTGACAATTCACACAATAATAATGACCAATTCACAAACAACAGACAAAGAAATCACCATTCTCCTCACTAGCTTCTCTAGTTCATTACATCATCGAGTTGCTCCAAAGAAATGATAACAATAATCAAAGTAAAAAATTTGAACATTCAAGCTTAAAGCGATAAAAATCATAATTCAAAAGAATATCATCCATCTAAAGTTTGTCTTGATTTGATTTTTATTTCATCTTTTTGATGTGGATGGTTGATTTTCTAAAATGTTTTGATGTTTGATGTATGTTCAATGTTGAGTTTCCCAATGATCATTGTGTTTGTTTCATTTTCATACTATTGTTTGTCTATTTGATTAGGCTCAAAGTTCATTGCCCCCAGTGAGTTCAGGATTTATCCCCCAAGCTAGGGTGTGACACGACCACTTTGCCAGGATATGTACATGATGTTATCTTTTCAAATGATAGGCAGAAAATGATGGAGAAAGTGAATGACCAAGTCATGCATCTAAATAGATGGAAAATCTAGTTTAAATCACAAGTAGTGCCTCTTTCTAGGTTTTCACTATGTGTTTTTATTGCACTTTTTTAGATTTTATGATTTTTTTTGTATTTTCCCTTTTTCATTTTTTTTGTCTTTTTTTTATTTTTAATTTTTTCTCTCTTTTTGATTTTTTTTGTATTTTGTATTTTTCTTTTTTCTTTTTCTTTTTTTCTCCTTTTTTTGTATTTTTTTGTCACCAAAACACATGTTTTCCAAGTTTTCATCAAGGTGACTATTTCAACCGTGAACTAGATGATTTAGGTATAGAATTTACTGAGATGGATAATATTTATAGGTTCATCAAACAAATCCCCTTTAGGTGTAGACAGTCGATAGAATCTATATCCATAGATTGATATGATAGTTCCCTGATCCTGTGTGAATGACTGTGCTAGATGAAAGGACCCAATTTGAATGAGGAGTGCAAGTGTCAAGTATGATGGATGATATAGGTGATATATGAAAGAGGCTATGATATAATTCCTAATGTGCACACTATATGGGCCATTAGGCTTCAGGAAAAAGGAGCTTGGGAAATCGATGAGTTATAGTATGTGAAGGGTTCACCATCAAAGATGCATTGAAATACATCACCAATTGAAGTAGAATGATATGATGGGTAAACAAACATGGATGAGTGGAAGGGCATATGTGGTACAAGTGACATGGAAGTAGACAATAAATCAAAAAGTTCTTTCCTTGATTTTCTTCTTTGATAGATGCCCCAAGTGATTTTTGAGGGAGAGACATGTTTGGAGATCAATCTCTGCTCCCTTTTGTTTATGACCTTGATTTTTGATTTGTCCAATAGCTTTTTATTTTGGCCAGGGGACTCTTTTGGGTCCTTCTTTCTTTTTGATTGGTCCAATAGATTTTTATTGTGGCTAAGGGACTTCTCTTAATTTTTCTTTCACGGAAAACTTTCTTTTGATTTTGAATCTTGAGTTGCAAAAGGAATTTTTACCTTTGATTTTTTATTTTCCTCATTTATATTTTCTTTAGATGACAATTGTTGATCCATTTCTACAAGGTGGATGGATGTGGATGAGATGGATGAAGCGGGAGTGGTGATGCCATCAATGGAGCCTTTGATACTATCCTTTTTGGTATTTCTAACATCAACAGAGGCTTGCACATCCTTAGAAACTTGGAAAGATGGCTTGATAGAGGGAAAATTAGGAGATTCATACCCTATCCAAGGGAAAGTGTGATGGAAGGATGAGGAATGGATTTCCTCAACAAGTTCATGGTCAAAGAGTGGATTATCATAGATATTCTGGTTAAACAAGGGTTTATCATAGGTATCAAAAGCTTGGGTGTAGCCAGATATGGAAAGGGTAGGTGTATCATATGGATCCCAAAAGGTTTCAATCCCAACATGGTCATCTTTCTACATTTATTTTGTAGTTGTCTTGTCAATGACAGTGATGGTTCTAATAGCTATGTTATCAAAGTTTTCAATAGTGATGTCAAGGTCTATGATATTACTCTCCTCCAAGTCATCTATCTCACTCAATATCTATCCTTCTTCACTTGAGTCATCAATATTTTGTGATCCAAATACAAGGGGTCTATTCCTAGAGCTTTGTCCCTCCTCACATGTGGGTGCATACTCTTTTATTACATCAATTTGTATGTCCTTGCATGATGTTTCTGATAAAGAATCTCACTCATACTCATTAGAATTTGTCTCAAAGCTATTATGCATTTGAAGGATTCTTTCAATAACTCTATGAGTGTTTTCTTCTTTTGTTTCCTATGTATAACCCAGTCCTTTTTTGTCTTTTGAATGAAGTGTGAGAGGTCGAATGGGTTCTGCAATGCCTTCTTTTCTTTTTCCAATAGGTCCTTGTCCTTCATATCCCATTTTATCTAATATTGTTTTTCCATTTCCATATTGATCTATCTTTATACTAATGTTTTCCAATGTAGATGCTTCCTCATATGTGTAGAGCAAATTGAGAATGGCCTTATCTTCAAATTCTTCTTCTGAAGTACCCGCCTTTACAAATCTATCATCCAAAACCATGGTAGGTTGTGATGGTTGTTGTGTTGATATTGATGGATGTCCATATGTTCTTAGAGATGGCAAAAACTAAGAAAAACATAAAGATTGCTCAATGGAATACTCTCCCATGCCCTTATCTTTTAAATGGATCTTGTCTTTGAATTGTTGTGATAGAGAATCCATTTGAGCTTCTTTTTTGGAGTGGAGTCAACAACACTTGTATCTTTTGACTGGTCCTTTTTCTCAACCCATTTAGATACAACATTTAGTCTCCTTTCATCGTTGGATGAACTAGAAGTTTTTTCTTCCCTATTATGGGGCACCAAATTGTCTTGAGTTGTTTTAAGCATGTCACAAGTTTGGGGATTATTGTAGTCAGCTAAAATAGTGACTTCTTGTCCATTGACTGGACACTTTAAGCACTGATGATAGGTCAAAGGAATTGCTTGCATTTTTTGAATCCATGGACATCCCAAGAGTATATTATATGTCAGCTCCTTTTCTAACACTTGGAAAACTATATTCTTGACATTTGGTCCTACTTGAATAGGCAACACGATCAACCCCTCGGAAGATCTCTCTTCTTCGTCATAGGATTTTATTGTGATCTTCCTTCTAGAATCAATAGCATTATCAGAATATCCTAGTGCACGGATCAATTTTACAGTGCAAATGTTTAAACTAGATCCACTATCTATTAAGACACATTTTACTTGGTGTTTGTGCATTAAGACTTCAATATGAAGAGCGGAATTTTGTGGATGAGTAAGTGACACATCATCTTGTTCAAAAAATGATAGGAAATGAGGCATGGTTAAGTGTCCCACCATAGTCTAGAATTGACAAACATCCAGATTATTGGGTATTGTTGTGGCCACAAGAGCTTGTTCCAAAACCTCCTTATGGGATGGTGAGATTTTAAGGAGTTGAAAAATTGATATTTGTCCTAGTATTTTCTATATTTGATTGACTATGTTGTATTCATTTGAAGGGGTAGCAATGGTTTTAGATGAAACTCCTTTCAATATTACCTTGGATCCGTCCCCTTGTTGTCACATTGATTGGTTGATAATCTTAGTTTTCCCTAATTTTTATGACATTTATTTGATTGTTGGATTTTTCCATGGTTGGGATCAGATCTATGTGTATGATTTCATTGATTTCAAATTTATCAGTTTGATTGTCAACAACATCATTATTCTCAACTGCAGAGATACAATGAATAGTGTTGTTATAAATGTAGTTTACATTTGCACCTTTACTATTTGTAGAAGAAGATTCTCCCTTTTCATAATTTGGTAAAGGATTTTTAAATGCACCATGATCATTGTTCATTTGATGTCCTTCTATGAATACCTTCTTGTTATCAATCAAATCTTGTACTAGATGTTTCAACTACATACAATCATTCGTTTTATCTCCTTTGTTTTTATGAAAGTCATAGAAATATGCATCATTCCACCAAGGTGGTTTTACTTTTGGTTCTGAATTTCTTGCTTCAGGTAATGTGATAAGTCCATGTGCAAGAATTTCTCTCATTATTGATTCTAGTATTTGTCCCAATGGTGTGAATCTTCTTCAATTTGATGGTTTTGGATATGATTGTGGTTTAGATTCACCATTGTTTGGATTGTTTTATTGATTGAAACTTTGATTGATGTGTTGGTAATTTTTTTGATTGGTCTTTACAGTAGTTGTTGTCAAATTAAATACTGGTTTCACATTTTGTGTTTCATTTGTAGCATCATTGTTACTAGTATTTCTATTCTTTTGCAAAAACTTGGGTTTATCATTGTTGTTCTAGTGATTTGAGGAGTTTGTATTGTTTGATCCTTCATTGTAATGTTTTATTACCCCTCTTTTGACCAAGGATTCTTCGATCTTGATCCTGTTTTCAATTGCTTTCTCAAATGTAGGGGGCATTGTAGTTCAAGCCTATAGCTCATGTCATCAGTTAGGTTGTTAATGAATAGTTCCATCTTTTCTTCTTCAGGTATAGAACAAGTATATCTAGAAAAAAACCTTCTCCATAATTGTAGAAATGATAGAAATTTCTCACCTTTCTTTTGTTTGGTATTGTAAATTTCCTTTATTGTTATCTCATGTTGAATATTATAGTAGAATTGTGAGATAAACTTGTTGAATAGTTCTTCAAAAGATAGAATTCTTGGTTGTAGTTTAGAAAACCATTCCATACATTGACCTCCCAAGCTTCTTGGAAATAACCCCATCAAATAAGTTTCCTCTTGTGCAAATTCTAAACTCATGGTTCTAAATTCCCTCACATGATCAATTGGATTAGTTTTACCATTGTACTTTTTATATTTTGGGAATTCGTAATGTCTAGGAAATGGTATCATGTCCACACATGGATCAAAAGGATAAGGACAAATTTCATGTAATATGTACTTTTTTGTGGTTCCTTTTTGCATATCCTGAAGTTGTTGTTGCAAGTTTTGCATTTGATGTGTTAGGAAATTCACTTGATCTATGTTTTGGGTGTTTTGTGGTTTAATTTCAGCTGCTTTAGGTGCTTCTTTTAGTCAATTAATGTAAAAGTCCTTTGTAATTTTTGCATCTAGTTTAGCTAGCATCAAAAGGTATTTTTCCATATCTTGTTCCAAAACTTTTTCTATAAATTTATGGAAATTAGGATCTTGTTGCGCAATTTGAATATCCTCTTGAGTTATTTCATTAGCATCATTTTGGTGGAATCTGTGAAAGGGATTTTCTTCAACCATGATATTTGGTGTTTCAATTTATTTTTCTCTAATTTTCTATCTTTGTAATCTTGTCAAAATTGGCATACAAGTGTTGTTATTTTTACTAAACTTTGATCTTTTTGTTTGGATGAGTGCCAAATAGTATTAACTTAAGTTGAATAGAATAATAAATTCTATTGATGAGACCAACTTAAAATATGATTATTGTGTCTCATTTCATGATTGTAGGATGATGATCCTGATAATGAAAATTAACGTAATAATCAAGAGTTGTGTTTGGTGACTAGGCACTTTAAATTGTAAGATCTAAGTTCAATTTGAAAGAATTTGACTTGCAAGGTCCTATTTTTCCAAGTTTAAGACACTAGTTGGACTAAGAAAATGTTTATGTTCTGATAAAAATTTAGATTTAGATTTTAATTATTTGGCTAATGGGAAAAATAATTCTTTGGTTTTTTTCTTTTTTCTCGATGCGCTATAACAAATCAAAGATGCACTAAAACTGGTTTTGTATGTGCTAGAAGACAAGGTATATGCGTTGTCAGATAGGGTATATGCACTGTTAGATAGGGTATATGCACTAAAACAGAAGTTGGTTGCACCAATATACTAGTAAATTATGGTGACAGACTGTGCAGATGCATTGAAACAGTGTTTGTATGTGCTATTTAGATAGAAAATGCACTAAAAGACTAGATTTATGTGCTAAAATAGATTGTGGATGCGCTAAACTAGAAGTTGTTAGTATGTTCACAATTTTGTCTATTTGTTCTAGTTTTTCTCAAAAAAATGATTAATTCCAGGGTGTAATTTTCTAACCAGTGAATATTTTGGAGATGTGTTTTTCTTGAAAATATTGGAATTTGTGATCTAATTGGATGATAACTTTGAAAAATAACTTCACACACAAAATCCAAATTGTAAACAATTATTTCAAATTCTATGTATTAAACATGTAGTGAGTGCTCTAGAATCAGATCTGATTCTTTCAATTTCCACAGGTTTGACACAAATAAAGACAATTCAAGCACTTTTCTATTTCTCAAGTAGGTCACTTAGAATATCACATCATATAGCTTGCAACTATGTCAGCTCACACAACCCTGTCCACCCTAGAGGGCGCCCGTGGGGTATGTGCAGGATCATGATGGGCCAAAAATTGGCAATATGATGGGTATGTAGTTGATGACTTCTTTTTACCCAAAATTAGAAATGAAAAGGGTTTTTAAAGGAGATTCTGAACTTTCCACCAGTATAAATTATTCTTTACTTTGAATTTAATAAGTAATTATTATTCATTTTCTATTTTAATTACGACTAAAGTCTTGATTGATAGGCTAATTGACAAACATCTATAGCTTTCAAAAGGTATCACATTTTCTAAATCCAAAAAAAAATTCACATTCTATGCTTCACATACTATAGGATTAAAAAAAAAAAATTGGTTTTCATGAAGTTCTGACCAAGTAAGGTGGTCAGACATACGAGTTTTTATATTTTTTAGAATTTGTAATCAAAAAATCATAATTAATTATTTACTTGGAAAAAAATTACAAAAAACTATGCATCACATCAGGACATGATTCCTCTACTTATATCTAAAATATTATAAAAAAATATTATCATTTTATTGTGGTTAGGGTGATCACACAGACACCTACTTCTTACTTTTTCCCTAAAATTTAAGTATTGTTGCATTGAAATTTCAATTTTTCACCAAATATATATATTTTTTAAAACAAACCTATTAGTTTAGAAACTACATTCAGTTTTCTACAGATTATATTCTTACATATTTTTGAAATAATGGAGATAACTTATTCAATTTTTTATGTCAAGTTTCCTAACTATGATTTTTCTAAATTTTTTGCCACTTAAGGGCCTATTTTTTCCATGATGATCCTGCACATACCCCATGTTTTTTCCTTTCGTAAGTCTTAACCAAATTTTAATACTTCACTTTTGGCTAGGGCCTCTGATAGTTATATGGTGAGTGTCTTGGGGGCAGATTCTTCCCTTCCCTTGCACCATGATATAAAAAGTGTTTGAAAACTAACACAGTGAGATACTAACTTAAAGTTTGTAGATAGGGTATCCGTTTGGAGTGGCAAATGATGAACTCCCTTAGGAGACCTCCTAATCTTTAGAACAAATATTTTGGGGATGGTTATCTTGTACACTTCTATTGAATGTTGGTTTCCCCAAATTCACTTTTATTTTATAGTGGGTTGGAAAACTTGGATTTGGTTGTTCCCTCTTAGGTCATTCCCATAGGGTGAGTAATTTTTCCCACTACGATAGGCCTTCTAAAGGTGTTAATAAAGTAGGATAGCAAGTCTATCATTTTGATCACCTATTGAAGGGGAGAGCATAGGCCTATTTCTTTCGAAACATAGCAAACATGGGGTTCAAAATATTTCTTTAATTAAGCTAGATGCACTATCTTAACCAAATAGAAAAACAATAATCAAACTAAAATCCCTATAAGCATTATTAGTAATTTTGCAAGTTTTTGTCTTTGACTGGCATAAGTGTCTCCAACAATTGTCTTTGACAAGCATATTTTGCACTTGGAACACAACAAAAACAAAAATTAGTCCTCAAATTTTTTAAAATTCCACAAAAGTACTTAGATGCGCCACAACAGTTATCATATGCACTAAAAAAAAATGAAAATGTGCTATAATAAAAGTTATATGCACTATAGAAATTGATGGATGCATCGAAATAAAAGGTCTATGTGCTAAAAGGAAACCCCCTGACTGATGAAACAAAAAGTTGAATGAGCTACAATAGGGATTGTATGTGCCAGATTATTTTGTGGATGCACCATAATAGTGCTTAGATGTGCTAGAAGATATGTCTTATGCACCACAAAAACTCTCGATCATGCTAAAACAAAACATGTCAAAATCCTATAAGCATGCTTTTTTTAAAAATGTTAAAAATGGGGTTTTTTCGGCCACACAGTGGGCGCCAATTAAATTTGTGAGTAAAATATGTGTAAATTCAATAATCAACACAATCAATAAGACATTATATCAATAGATCTAAACAAATATTAATCTAACTTAAGCAAGAATCTACTAAAAGAGTCATATTGCTCTCTATCTCCAAAGATTTATTAAGTCACAGAGCTCTCAAATTTTGTAAGCATTATAACTATTAAAATGCCAATCTAGAGAATGAGAATGATAAACTATATGGCTGTTAAATGATATGCAAGCTATATGATGTAAAAATCTATGATACTAACTGTTGATAATGAAAGCTATATGTTGTGATATGACAATGGAAGCTATATTAAGATGCAATCTATGATGAAAGACATGATTATAAACTAAATGATATGCTATTTTCTATTTCTCTTTGCTAAAATGCTTGATTCCTCAATTGATATTTCTATAGAGTAAATTTGCACAAAGTTGGGATACATTTCCTGTGGAAAGAGGTTGTATTTATAGATTCTTGACAATGCATTTGTGATGTGGTAGTAGAGAAAAGTTTTGGATTTTATCTAAAGGATTGAATGGTGAAGGATGAAGAAGCCTAAGATGATTATGGAGATTGTTTCGCCCCACAAAAATATTCAACTAGAGGATAGGAAGAATCAATGGAAGAAGATGAAAAAGTTTGTCTGCAAATTTGTCTCCAATTTGTCTCCAAATTTTTCCATGAAGGTTGAGATGAATTAAATTAGACATTTTTATATCTATATTGGTAGGTGCATATTTTGAGAAAAGAAGAAATAGCTGTAGAATATATTTCAATTAAATATTTAGATTTATTCAATTTAGGAAAAAAAGATATTTAATTTAATAAAACAAATTATAGAAGTATATGTTTATTAAATAAATATAGAAGAAATATGATAATTAAATAAAACAAAGTATGAAACTTGTTTAATTAATTTAGATGAAATGATGTGATTAAGATGGAAGATAATTATAGAAGAATTTGATAATAATAATTAAATAAATAAAAATATTAAATTTGATTATTTAATTAAGAGGAAATAATGTAATAAAGATAGAAGAATTAAAAAGTGAACTATATAAATAAATATTTCTATTTATTTAATAGTAGAGGAATTAAAGGTTAATTAATCAAATAAATTATATTTAATTAATTAGATTATCTAGACCATTGTTAGGTGTATACACTAACTATGAATATACTAATCTAAAATGCAACTATAAAGCAACATAGGATTCTACAATGCTAAATATGAAGCTAAACATGATTCTATATGCGACTACAAAGCACAACATGATTCTAACTATAAGACTCCAAATGCTTCAATGCTTAAATGATATTCCTATAGGATAATTCTACTCAAATGTTGTAAGGAAAGCTAAGGTGTGGAAATGAATCTCCTAACGTCAAAAACCTCAGGGAAGAATGCAAAGACACTTTTAAATTTTTACAATTACAGTCCAATTAAGATGAACTTGAAATAGATAATAGAAATAGAGAATTAGAAAAACACATATGAACAACAGATTTATGTGGGAAAACCCTTACAGGAGAAAAACCCATGACACCAAGAGAAGTCACTTTGTATTACAACAATAAAGATTATATACAGAGATCAGACTTATCTTCCTGATGTCAATTTATAGCAGCATTCACTATGATCAACCTTGCTACAGAACATTCACATTACAATTCTTACTAAATAAAATTCACATTGACCATACACCGAACTGTTCATGCAACCATCAAACCATACAACATCTACAACTATAGAGTAAATCCATGTTGCTTCTAGTCTATCAATCTTCCTCTCAGTAACGACTGCAATAGTCCAACTGCTAGTGGTTCCCATTCAGCTTCTTTGATTGTTCCAAGACATACCACGTAGGATGGTCATCACTCGGTCAAAGGCATTCAACCTGTGTTGGAATATCGGTGAGACACTAAGTGTGTCTCCCCAATGCCACAAAGCCAGCATTCGATATCACCAAAATTCCACACTATTGGCAAGATGTTACATTGAGTCTAGATGGCTATCGCTAAGACTTCGCCATGTCGCCAAGACCTCATGTTGAAGTTCTTCACATGTATAGTCATCACCAAGACACATCACTATCGGTGAGATGTCATACCGAAGCTCCATAAGTCGCATAGACATGAGTGTTCTCATCGGCAAGATAATCGTCTTTTGCCAAGACATCACACTGAGCTCTTTGCAAGGTATTCCAAAGTGTTCATTAGTTGGCAAGACTATCATCCTTCACTAAGAGATCATACCGAACATCCAAGACTCTCCCTGAAGGCTTCAAAAGAAACACTGTCGGTGAGATTTCATTCATCACTAAGATGTTACTCTAAATGTTCCACAAGTGTAACACCCTGTTGGCAAAACATACAATCTCGATGAAACTTCATATCGAGCCACCATATGTTATACCAAACACCAAACAATAGTCAGCAAGACAGACTGCTTTTGCTGAGACATTACTCTGAAGTCTTCAAATCACACTGCAATATTCCACTATCGGCGAGACTTCACTCATCTCTAAGACTTCACACCGAGACCCCTTTCGTTACCTCAATGACTCCAAAAGATAACTATTGGTGAGACATACATATTGGTAAGACCTCTTACCAAGCCACCATACATTATCTCGATGACTCCAAGTCTATACTGTCAGTGAGACTTTCCCAACATCGCTGAGAGTTCTTCCCAAATATTCAAGTCACAGCGATAGGATCCTTCGGCAAGACTAAAGCAAGGTCACAGCGACCTAAACAAACCACAAGATTCCAAAGCTGGTAGTCAGCCAGACACAATGGATGTCACACTGATTTGTCTCTCTTACAAGTTTTAGCCTGTGGGATTGAGGCACACATTTCCAACAATCTCCCACTTGACGAAGATCACATAGGCACCTCTAGAGCACAACAACACTACTGAAAATCATGGGCACTAAGGCCCATTGAATTGGCACACCACCTGAACTTGTTTGTGCACTCATTGGCTTTGTCAATACATTTGCAACATTCTCCAGAGTATCAACTTTTCCAAAATGACCTTTCCATCCTCCACCATATCTTGTACAAAATGGTACTATACATCTATATGTTTCATCTTGGCATGGAAAGTAGGATTATTTGTCAGAAAAATTGTACTCTAACTGTCACAGAAAATATTTATTTTCCCTGCATCAAAACCAATGTTAGAACATAAATGTTTTAGTCAAACTGCTTCTTTACAAGCATGTGTAGCTGCCATATATTCATCCTCTGTAGTGGAAAAAGTGACTACAACCTGCCACTTACTCATCCAACTCACTGCACCACCATTCATCATGAAAATGTATCCATTGGTGAACCTCCTACTGTCAATGTCCCCTACCCAATTAGAATCTACATAACCTCAAATGATAAGAGTCCTCTATGATTCAACCAAGTTCCCATGGCAACACAAAGCATATTCTAAAGTCCCCTTTAAATATCTAAACAATCTCTTCATAGCATCCAAATGTGTCCTTCCAAGATTAGCCATAAACTGACCAAGTACTCCCACTGATTGGGCAATGCCTGGCCTTGTATAGACCATTGCATACATAAGACTGCCAACCTCACTAGCATAGTGTACACTAGTCATAACCTCCATCTTTGTAGGAGATTTTGGAGAGTCTTCAATAGATAGCTTTGTTCCCTGCAAGACTGGAACAACTAGCTGCTTGCAATCATTCATGCAAAATCTCTCTATAACAGTCCTGATATACTTACTTTGACTAAGCCAAAGTTTTCTATTCTTCCTATCCCTAGTTATCTCCATCCCCAGAATATACCTTGTTGCACCAAGATTTTTCATTTCAAACTTAACAAACAACTGAGACTTAAGATCATAAATCATTAGCTTACAATTTCCTATGAACAACATATCGTCAACATAGAGAGCAATAATAAGCACTTGATCGCTTTTAGCTTTATAATAGATTCAATGATTAGATTTTGATCTCACAAATCCCAAAGACAATACAAAAGTATCAAACTTCTGGTACCACATTCTAGGAGACTACTTTAACCCATACATAGACTTCTTTAACTTCTAAACCAATTTTTCTTTACCTTTATAAACAAAGTGCTCGCGTTGGGACATATAGATTTCTTCTTCAAGATAACCATGAAGAAATGTTGTCTTCACATCCATCTGTTTGATCTCTAAGTCATACATTGCTGCAAGTGACAAAAGAAATCTAATGGACGTTAGCTTAGCTACAGGAGAAAATATTTCCCCATAATCAATTCCCTCTACTTGGGAATAACCTTTCACAACCAAGCTCGCCTTGTACTTTTCCACACTACCATCCAAACCAATCTTCTTCTTAAATACCCATTTGCAGCCCACAACTTTTTTGCCTTATGGAAAGGGCACCAAACTCCATGTATCATTCTTCTCTAATGATTCCATCTCTTCATTCATGGCTTCCAACCAAGAGTCTGAATCAGACATTTTAATTGCCTTTTCTATAGTCCTAGGCTCATCAATGCTAGAAATAAAAGCATAGGAACAAGTAGAATCTATCAAAGAGAACCCATACCTATCAGGTTGTTTTCTTTCACAAGTTGACCTCTTCACTAGTTGAGGCTGAGGTTGTTGTTCTTCTTCAGAACTTTCAGAACTGCTTGAGCTCTCCTCAGTTTTAGGTACATTTTGAATTTTGAATTCCTCTTTCTCTGGCGTCAGAGGAATTAGAACTACATCCTTTTTATTTTTAGACTTTTTCTCTGACTACAGATCCAAGATAGAAGGCTTCAACTCATGAAATATTATGCTTCTGTTGTATACAACCTTCTCCGTATTAGGATTCCAAAGCTTATATCCTTTTATGCCAGCACTATAGCCAATAAAAATACATTTGATAGCCTTGTTCTCCAACTTAGATCTTTTCTCATTCAGCACATATGCATATGCCTCACAGCCAAAAACATGAATATGTCTAAGAGAGGGCTTCTTAATAGACCACGCTTCCAAAGGTGTTTTCTCAACAAGAGCAGAATTTGGAGAACGATTTATCAAGTAACATGCAGTAGCTATAGCCTCAGCCCAGAACTTCTCCTCCAAGCCAACACTACTTAGCATAATTTGTGATCTCTCCATCACTGTCCAATTGAATCTTTCTGCAACTCTATTTTACTATGGAGTATACGGTGTAGTCTTATGTCTTTTAATCCCATGATCTTTACAGTATCTTTCAAATTCATTAGAACAAAATTCACTACCATTATCAGTCCTTAAGCTTTTTATTTTCCTTCCATTCTGATTTTCTACAAGGTTCTTAAATTCCTTAAATCGACTGAACACTTCTAATTTACTTTTCAGAAAACAAACAAATGCTCTTCTTGAATAATAATCAATAAACAATACATAGTACCTTGACTTAGAAAAAGAAGGAACATTCACTGGACCAAATACATCAGAATGAATATAATCTAGCAAACTAGAAGATTTATGAGGACTGGAATAAAAAGAAACACAGTGTTGCTTTCCATATATACAATGTTCATAGAATTCAAATTCAAGATTACAATCATCAAGCCCCTCAAACAGGTTTTTATTCTTCAATGGTTTTAAACCTTTCTCTCCAATGTGGCCTAGCCTATTATGCCAGAGCATAGTCTTTTCTGCTAGAAGTTTTACTTCCATAGAGTTTACACAACTATGAACAATTTCCTCTTTACCACCATGAGTAGCTTTCAATGACTTTCCAAAGACAATGTTACATTGAACAGCATGTGCATCCAACTTGTACAAGGTACCAATACGAGCACCCCTTGCTAGCACAATTGAACCTCTAGTCATCTTGCAACCATTTCCAGAGAACGTGACTTGCACTCTGATATCATTCAGCTTACTAACAAACAATAGATTTCAAGCCAAATCTGGTATATGCATCACATCCTTGATTCCCTTCACTCTACCATCAGGGAATTGGATTCTGACTCTTCCATGGCCAACAATCTCCAAAGTTGAATCACTTTCTAAGTACACCTTTCCACCATTGTATTATTCTACTTCATGAACCAGTCTCTATGAAATGTTATGTGAAAAGATGCTCCAAAATCAATCAGCTAGACATCATCTAATGCCTGTGTAGCCAAAGCAGCTGCATCACTCTGAGAAGAATCATTATCAGAAGAGCTCTTCTTCTTCTTCTTCTTTTTCTCCTCTTTACAATCCTTTCGGACATGACCAGGTTTCCCACAATTCTAGCATTTCACCTTGGACTTCTTGCCAAGAGACTTTGATCTCCCCTTTGATTTCGATTTTGATTTCTTTTCCTTCTTCTTTCCTTTCTCTTTCAATCTTCCTCTAATAGCAAGGGCCTCCTTCACCATCTTAGAAGATTTCCTTCTCATCTCTTCTGATAACAAAGAAGAAACAACATCTTCCATCTTGAAACTAGATGTTGTACTCCTAATGGCCATCACCAAGTGATCCCAAGAGTCTGGCAAAGAACACAGTAATAACATACAGTGATCCTCTTCTTCAATCTTCATGCCCATAGATGTTAACTGTGCAATCAAAAATGTTGAATGTATTCAAATGATCAGCTATAGACCCTCCTTCTTGCATTCTCAAAGTGTACAGCTTCTTCCTCAGGAACAGTTTATTCACCAAGGACTTCCCCTGATAAATAGATGCCAGTCTCTTCCACAAGAAAGATGCAGTCTTCTCTTCATGCACATTTAGAAGTACAAAGTTTTCCAAACAGAGCCTTATCAGCCCCTTAGACTTTCTCTCTACAAGGTCCCAATCTTCTTGCTTCATGCTTGTAGGTTTCATTCCAAACACAGCAAGCCACAGATCACGATCCACTAGAAGATCTTCCATTTTGAGTTTTCACAACTCAAAATTGCTGCCATTCAACTTCTCTATTTCAATCTTTCTAGACATGCTAGCCATCTCAATTTGTAATCAAAATTAACAAACTTCTACAAGACTCCCATTAATCAGAATTGACACAAAATACCCAACATACCCACAAGGATAACACAACTGGCCAGGCTCTGATACCACTTGTAAGGAAAGCTAAGGTGTAGAAACAACTCTCATAATGTCAAATACCTCAGGGAAGAATGCAAAGACACTTTTAATTTTTTACAATTACAATCCAATTAAGATGCACTTGAAATAGATAACAAAAATAGAGAATTAGACAAACACATATGAACACCAGATTTACATGGGAAAACCCTTACAGGAGAAAAACCCACCACACCAAGAGAAGTCACTTTGTATTATAGCAATAAAGATTACATACAAAGATCAGACTTATCTTCCTGATGTCATTTTACAACAGCATTCACTATTGTCAACCTTGCTATAGAACATTCACATTACAATTCTTACTGAATCAAATTCACATTGACCATACACTGAACTATTCATCCAACTATTCATGTGACCATTGAACAATCCATTGAACCATACGACATCTACAACTACAGAGTAAATCCATGTCGCTTCCAGTCTGTCAATCTTCCTCTCAGTAACAGCCAGAACAATCCAACTGCTAGTGGCTCCCATTCGACTTCTCTGATTGGTCCAAGACATACCACATAGGATGGTCATCACTCAATCAAAGGCACTCAACCTTTGTTGGCATATTGGTGAGACACTAGTTGTGTCTCCCCGATGCCACAAAGCCAGCATTCGATATTGCCAAGAGTCCACACTATCGGCAAGATGTTACACTAAGTCTAGAAGGCTATCGCTAAGACTTCGCCATATCACCAAGACCTCATGCCAAAGTTCTTCACATGTATCGCTATTGCCAAGACTCATTGCTATCAATGAGACATCATACCGAAGCTCCATAAGTCACATAGACATGAGTTTTTTCATTGGAAAGACATTCGTCTTTCATGAAGACATCACACTGAGCTCTTTGCAAGGTATTCTGAAGTGTTCATCAGTCAGCAAGACTATCATCCTTCGCTGAGAGATCATACCGAACATCCAAGACTCTCCCTGAAGGCTTCAAAAGAAACGCTATCGGCGAGACTTCGTTCATCACTGAGATGTTACTCTGAATGTTCCACAAGTGTAACACCCTATCGGCGAAACATACAATCTCAATGAAACTTCATAACGAGCCACCATATGTTATACTGAACACCAAACAATAGTCGGCAAGACAGACTACTTTTGCTGAGACGTTACTCTGAAGTCTTCAAATCACACGACAATGTTCCACTATCGGCGAGACTTCACTCATTGCTAAGACTTCACACTAAGACCCCTTTTTGTTACCCCGATGACTCCAAAAGATAACTATCAATGAGACATACATATCGGTAAGACCTCTTACCGAGCCACCATAATATGATAATTAAATAAAACAAAGTATGAAACTTGTTTAATTAATTTAGATGAAATGATGTGATTAAGATGGAAGATAATTATAGAAGAATTTGATCATAATAATTAAATAAATAAAACTATTAAATTTTTTTATTTAATTAAGAAGAAATAATGTAATAAAGATATGGAAGAATTAAAAAGTGAACTATATAAATAAATATTTCTATTTATTTAATAGTAGAGGAATGAAAACTTAATTAATCAAATAAATTATATTTAATTAATTAGATTATCTAGACCATTTTTAGGTGTATACACTAACTATGAATATACTAATCTAAAATGCAACTATAAAGCAACATAGGATTCTACAATGCTAAATATGAAGCTAAACATGATTCTATATGTGACTACAAAGCACGACATGATTCTAACTATAAGACTCCAAATGCTTCAATGCTCAAATGATATTCCTACAGGATAATTCTACTCAAATGTGGGATGTAAAATACAATGCCAAAGGATTGTATTTATAGGCATTTTCAAGCATCTTGTGATGTGGCAAAGATCAATGGTCCAGATTCAAATAAGAGGGATGAATGGTGGAGATGAAGAGAATAAAGAAGGTGTCCCCTTGACCAAAGACACCATGCCAAATGGATGGAGGAATCTCTTGACCAAAGACAACATGCAAAATAGATGGAGGAATCAAGTGTGGTAGAAACAGATCACGTGTTTGAAAGTTTGTTGAAGAAGTGTGTAATGAATAAGCCATGTGTTTGAAAATAATTCTAATTTAAAAATTAGAATTATTTAATTTCATATTACCTTGGTGAGGTGGCATAAAAAGTTGTAGACATGTGCTTGAATTCCTAATTTGAGATTAGTGAAACTTAATTAAATAAAACAAGCTTATGGAAATTTGTTTATTTAATTGAATTAGAAGAATATGATTTTGGATTTGAAGAATTAAAGAATATGAAGAATATAAATAAATTGGGAATTTATTTATACTAGTTGAATATTAACTAAATAACTAGTATTTAATTAATTAGATGTCATGATCGATTTTAGGTGTATACATTTTTCCCCTCTTTGAAATAATGTGTTTATACATTGCTTCAAAGAAAATTTGATACCGATGTTGAGAAAAAAAAAATTTGATGCCCCAAATGTTGATTTTTAGGTAATGATAGATATATACCCCCTTGGGAGATAAATCAATGAATTTTTTAATTTTTAGGATTTTTTGGAATTTTTGAAAATTTTGATGATTTTTTGATGATTTTATGATCTCAAAATTTTATGATTCACAAATGATTTATCTCCCGAAAAATGATGTAGAAGTCAGCAGGTGATGAAATTGATTAATTAGGCCCCCTTTGAAAAATAAAAATAAAACAACCCCATAAAAAATGCCACTTAATTAACCTTAAAATGTTAAAAAGTTGATTAGAAAGGTCATTTGTGCATTTTGCAATTTGAAAAACTTGTGAGTGAGAGTGATTGAGCAATCTAGAAATTTAGAGCAGAATGGTGATGCCTTATGTTGCCTCCTTGTGTTTGATGTTTGATGATCGCATTCAGCTAATTGATTTGATGATGTTGATGTGATAGTTGATAATTGATCTCATGATAGGTGAGGATCAATGATAGGATGATGATGATTGACCTCATGATAGGTTAGGGTCAATAATAGGGTGTTGATGATTGTCCTCATGATAGGTGAGAATCAATGATAGATTGATAATTGACCTCATGATAGGGGAGGATCAATGATAGATTGATGGTTGACCTCATGATAGGCAAGGATCAATGATAGTTTGATTGATTGGTGAACCTCATGCTATGAGAGGTTGGATTGATTAATGAACCTCATGATAGGTGATATTGGATTGATTGATGAACCTCATGATAGGCAAGGTTGAATTGATTGATGAACCTCATGATAGGAAAGGTTGAATTGATTGATAAGATTGTTGATTTTTGATATGTTATGATCATAGGAGGATTTTAGAGTGCAATAGTCTAATTTTGGATTTGATTGGGCAATGTGGTTTGAATTATCTAATTGATATGCCCCAGTATAGGGGTATGTGTAGGATCATGATGGGCCAAAAAGTGGTGATATGATGGGTATGTGTAGGGCATGTGGCTGACGACTTGTTTTTACCCAAAATTGATGAAACGAAAAGGGTTTTTAAAGGAGATTCTAAAATTTCCACCAATATAAATTATTCTTTACATTGAATTTAATAAATAATTATTATTCATTTTCTATTTTAATTATGACTAAAGTCCTTATTGGTAGGTTGATTGAAAAACATCTATAGCTTTCAAACAATATCATATTTTTTTTATTCCGAAACATGCATCACATTCTATGCTTCACATACTATAGGATTAAAAAAGAAAGAAATGAATTTCATGAAGTTTTGACCAAGTTAAGGTGGTTAGACATACGAGTTTTTATACTTTTTAAAATTTGTAATAAAAAATCATAATTAATTATTTCCTTGGAAAAAAATTACAAAAAAATATGCATCACAACAAGGCATGAGTCCTCTAATTATATCTAACATCTTATAAAAAAATATTATCATTTTATTGTGGCTAGGGTGGTACACCTACTTATTTATTCCCTGAAATTTAAGTGCTACTCCATTGAAATTTAAAATTTTTACCAAATAGATTTTATTTCTTTTTGAATAATCCTAGTAGTTTAGAAACTACATTGAATTTGCTACAGGTTCTATTCTTACATATTTTTGAAATAATATAGATAACATATTCAATTTTTTACGTCAAGTTGCCTAACTTTGATTTTTTTGCCACTTAAGGGCCTATTTTTTCCATGATGATCATGCACATGCCCATAGGATTGATTAATGTACTGAGACTTGATGATGTACTGATACTTGATGTATACACTTATTCAATTAGAGATTTTGTGATTTCTACCACTTTGTTGATGTATTTCTCCATGTTTGGATATCATTGTACACTTGAAATTATGATTTTGAGGTTATATGTTATGCGGCAATGATTATGATCTATGTGTTCTATATTATGGATGCATTTTCTATTTTATGATGGTATGTGATGTTTTATGATATGATGATATGATTTATTATGGATGCAAATGATGTGTTGTGATTATATGATGTTAATGAGATATGATGCAGTTTATCTTTTTATACTTTTCTAATGCAAATAAATGATGTGATGGATGTATGAATGATGTATGAAATGATCACCTGATGATGCATATTTCTATTGTTGTTTATGTGATGTTCATATGTGATGATGATCATGATGATTATGGTGCTTATGTAATGATGAGATGATGTGACGATGATTATGAAATGTATGTAATGATTATATGATAATGCATGATTAATGATTCTATATGTTTAATGGATGATGTTTTATGCTATGTGAGATGGATTTTATTATGCAAATGATGTGTGATGATATGTGATGCTTATACTGTTTATGTATGGATCCAATGATGATGGGATGGTATTATGATTATGTGATGCAAATGATTGAGTTTCTATGATTTTAAGCTTAAATGAGTGAATCTATTCAACTTCCAAGACTTATGGGAAGGTTGTCATTAGTTGATCATTTATTAAGTTAAGCTTCACAAAACCTCACATATTTCCCAACTCTCTTGGAAATCTGAAGAGACTCACTAATTTAAGCTTAGTGGACCACTTTCTTAATGAAATTATTTTGATTATGTAAATGAGATGTGATGCATTTATTTTTGTGTTTTCTAATGCAAAATATTATGATATTATGTATGGATGGATGAATGCGAATGATGATGCAACATGATTTGTTTTCTAATGTGTTCAAATGATGATGCAACTGATGTGATTTTCTATATGAGAATGATGTATTTTTGTTTAATGTCAAGTGTACTCAATCCATTAATAAGAAAGATAACATAATTGTTGTAGCTTTGGAAACCCCATAAATACAGATGCAAAACTAACATGGATGCAACCTACTTTAACCATGCAGATCTCATATGCAAAAGTTTTCATTCGTAACAGTCGATTTGTCATGCTTTTTATCATCATTGAGCCTTTAAAATGTTGAAAGTGAGTACAAGCATCAATGGCATATTTTAGACCATGATGACCTGAGTACTACTTTCATGATATTTGATATTGCAAGTTAACACAAGCATCTATGTATAATTAAACCGAGATAACCTGAGTAGTGCTTGCATAAATAGACAAGAGTTAACCATTTTCCTATGAAAATTCAGAATGTCATTAGTGATACTTTGTAGAGCACGTCTCACGACAATTTGTACAATAATAATGATCAACTCATAGACAACAGACAAATAAAAATCACACTCCTTCCTAGCTCCTCTAATGTGATACATCATCGAGGTGCTCCAAAGATACGATAACAAAAATCAAAGTACAACAATTGAACATTTGTGTTGAAAATGATAAACCCTCGATTTAGAAGGAACATCATCCATTTTAAATGTGCTATTGGTTTGATTGATTTTTCTATTTGATTTGGATGGTTGATGTGTTTCTGATGGTGTTTGATGTTCAATGTTTGGTTGCACTATGATCATGCTTTTGGGTTTTGTTGTACTACTATTGTTTGTATGTTGGTTCAAGCTCAAAGTTTATTGCCCCTAGTGCATTCAGGATTTTTCCCCCAATCTAGGGTGAGACACAACTGTGATTGCCAAGATATGTACATGATGTTTTCCGATGATAGGTAGTTGGATGGCGAAAGAAAATGGTTGACATGCTCGAATAGATGGAAAAGCTAACCGATCACAAATAGTGCCTATTTCTAGGTTTTCACTACTTGTTTTTTATTTCACTTTTTCATATTTTTATTAATGTTTTTTCTTTTTTTATTTTTCACTTTTTTTTGTATTTTTCTCTTTTTTTATTTTTTTATCTTTTTTGATTTTTTGTATTTTTCAAGGAAATTTAAGATGAAATTATATGATATGACTGATTGAAGAAACAAGATGCTCTGCAATAGAGGTAATGCAACCATAGATAAATGATAGATCAAAATGAAAGATTCACTGCAAAACATGTCACACCAACAACATATCTCTTGTCGAAAGATGATAATGGTTGATTGATTCCATAAGGAATGATGATGATAAGTACTTAGGATCACTGATTTCCTCTAAGTACGATAAGACTGATAATTTTTGATGATTGATTGACAAAAGATATAATGATTGGATAATATTTTACAACTAGGCTCAAATATAATTTGCATGATAAGATTCAAGGTTGCAAAGAGACATGATGACATGTATTTTGATAAGCTAGGAGATATGGAATGGAAGAATACAAGGGTAAGGATAATGAATGGGATGATCGAGATTGACTAGATAAGATACAGACAGAAGGTCCAAGTATTTTTCCCCTATTCCTCATCAAGACCAAGGACAAAAAGAAAGGATGTATCTAATAAGAATGATGGAATATGCATAAGATGAAAGAGATGGTACAAAAGATATGGATAAAGCGCATAGGATAGGATATATGATTTTCAAGGAGATACTTAACCTTGTCAAGATCAAAGGTGGAAATTTAAGGAATGATAAGATGGACAAAACTTGCCCCCCCTAGTGTAGAGTGTGAGAGGAATATAGAAAATAGGATATGGATGATAGGGAGGTGGAGGAAGGACTTAAGCATCAAGTTTCATGACCAAATATCCCTTTAATAAACCATGGTAAATGGGAATTAGACTGCTAAATGTTGACAAATCTATGGTGTGATGGGAGAACTAAGGACTTATCCAAAGGTTTGGGTTAAAGGAGAATAATGGGGGATGAATGTTGGATAATGGATAGGAGGTGGAAAGAATTTTTGATGGATAGATGGAAAGGGTGGCAAGATCAACATTGGCACACACCTTGAAGGGTGGTGGAGTGATGGAGGAAAAATGGATTTGGAAGGTGATAGGTTTTTATATGTTAAATTGGAGAAAGCTTTCGGATTAGCGAATTTGGATGCCAATTTAGATTTTATTACTTCTATGAGACTTTTTGGAATCCACGTGACTTATAACTTTGATATTTTCTTTGTGAGCCTTTGTGGCCTTTGATATTTTCCTTTTTTCTTTATGGACCTTTGTGGTCTTAGAATTTTTTCCTTTTGCTTTGATGGGCATTTATGGCCTTTTGAAGTTTCCTTTTGATTTATGGACCTTTGTGGTCTTGGAATTTTTTATTTTTTCTTTGATGGGCCTTTGTGGACTTTTTTATTTTTCTTTTTATTTTGGATCAAATTTTCTTTTATTTTTGCATTTCTCTTCCAGGAGACATGTTGATCCTTTGATACATGTGAATTTTGATATGGAAACTTTTGAAATTTGGCACCCAAATTGCTTCCAAGAGAAATAGGAGAGATGGATGGAGATGAATGGTAGGGAGGTATCATGGATGATTTGTTGCAGGTATAATTTTGAAAGGGCATCAAGGATGTGTGCCTTTGTGGTTCTTGAGGAATAGGATATGGACCTAGGATAGATGGAAGGTTTGATGAACTAGGATGAGGACCTAGGATAGATGGAAGGTTTGGTGGATTAGGATGAGGAATTAAGATAGATGGTAGGTTTGATGGACTAGGACACTTAGGTGTATATCCAAGGCCATGGTAGTATGGGTCTTGAGCAAAAAGGGGTGCTATAATACTTGTTCATGAAGGCTTAATCCTTTTCCTTTATAGTTCATACTTTGACACATTCGTTTGCCAATGGGATATGTATTGTTTGTGAAACAAGATGTAAGTCCATTTTGGGGAGGATATGATATGGATGAAAGCATAGGTGTTGGAAATAAAATGGAGCGAATAAAGGTGGAGGATCCCAACTTGTAGGTGTGTGGTTCATGAATAGCTTGAATAGGTGTCATAGGCTATTGACATGGGGATGATGGGGTCTTTTTATCTTGACTTGGAAAAGGATCATGAGGTGTAGGAGATGGAGTAGATTGCTCTTTATTAGGTGTGGAATCATCATGAAGTGGTATGGAAGGTATATCTTGATCTTGATGAGGAAAGGAATCATGAGATTTTGTGGAAAGAATATCTTGATCATTAGATGGTAGGAAATCATTAGATAGGATGGGATAACTATCATGCTCCTGGGATGAAATGGAATCATGAGATGGTATGGATTCATTAGATGTGGTGGAAGGAGGACTTGGAAGAATACTTTTCTCTTGAGATGGAAAGGAATCATTGTGGATGAAAAGTGAAAGGAGGGGATCATCATAGAATTCTTGAGTGATGGGGTCTTGGTCAAAGATTGGAAGAACTTGTGGAATTTTGATATCATCGGATGAAGTGGAAAGAATGATTTGATCTTGATGGGAAAGGGATTCTATGCTAGCATAGTTTAGACTAAGAGATTGACATGAATCATTGTATGTAGAAGATATGATAGAAGAAGGTGGTTGGATGGAATTGTTAACTTGATTAAAAGGATCATGAGGTATATTTGGGCTTATGGGAGATGAAGATAAATGCATGAAATGGTAAGATTGTTCAATATCCTTTATGTTTGAAGACTTTGATTTGGGTTTCTCATTTAAATTTTTCAAGAATTCAAAGAAATTGAACTTGGATGATATAGTTGTTGGTGGAGAAAGTGTCATGTCCGTATTTTTGTCAGATGGATAAGAATAGATGTCTAACAACAAATATCTTTTTGTGGTTATTTCCCTTTGCATATCCCAGATTTGTTGTTGAAGGTTTTTCATTTGATGAGCTAAAGCATTCAATTGATCCTCATCTATTTCAACCATGGTGATTTGAGTTTCAATTTTCTATTCTTTGATTGTATGCTTTTTAGTGTCTTGTTAAAATGGGCATACAGGTGTTATAGTTTTCACTAAAATTTTGATCTTTTTTTGGAGGAGTGGCAAGGATAAAAACTAAGTCAACTAGAATGAAAAATTCTATTAATGAGAATAAGTTGGATTTGATTATATAGCTTTGTTTTGTGATGAAAGGATGATAAATCCCAATGATGAAACTAGGCTTAAAAACCAAAGATATGATAAGTTTGATGATTTAGGAACTTTGAGATGTTTAGATCTAGGTTTAGATTAGAGAATTTCACTTGTAGAGGTTAGTTTTAAAAAGTTTAGACTCTGTTGTACCTAAGAAATGATTTTGGATTAGAAAAGATTTTGAATTTTGGTTCAAACTATGAAACAAGGGATAAATTTGACTCTTGGTTTTTGCATTTAATGAATGTGCTAAAACAAATCCTAGATGCACTAAAATATTTTATAGATGTACTAAAAAAGAGGATGGATGAGCTGGAAAGATGCTCAGATGAGTTGTAAGATTACCTAGATGTGCTATAACAAAGGGTCTATATGCTAAAATATGCAGCATATGCACTATAAAAGAGGGAAAATGTGCTAAAAGATTGCAAGGATGCGCCAAAACAAAAGGTGAATACACTAAAATATTGCACAGATGTGCTAAAATATGACTTAAATGCATTGGAAAAAGTAGTGGACGCACCAAAACAGTGTATGGATGTGCTAGAATATGTGATAGACACATTGAAACAGAAGGTAAGTACACTAGAAGATTGCACAAATGCGCTATAATATTGACTAGACATGCTTAAACAGAGGACAAATGCACTATTCTAGAAAATTTCAATGTTTTTGCAACTCTATCTTGGTTGTTTAGCTTTGAATTTGTGTATATGAGTGTTTCCAAGGACCTAATATTTTGACCAATGAATTTTTTTGGATTTCTTGCTTATGAATGATGGAAATTTGAATACTCAAATGGATGATTTTTGAATCAAGGTTTTCACTTCCAATGTGTGATGTTCTGTTTGAAATTTGTTTTGAAAACACATTGGTAAAACACATCAAGCATGTACAACTTAAGGCTGTGTAGGACAATATTCACTGGATTCCCACTTGGATTTTACTCCAATTGTGCCTACTTTTAGTGGATGATTAGATGCTTGACCCCACTGGCTCCCCTCCATGACACTCACTTCTTAAGGTAGCCAAGCATCAATACTCATGAATCTCCCATGGCATAATTTTTCATCTCTACTAAAATCCACAAAAATGTGGGATGGCTTCAAAATGATCATTCCTATAGCAATGAATAGATTAAGTATTTTGGCCTTGCTACACAAAGGTTTTTAATGTAGGCATTCCATTTGTGGGGGATCATAAATAGCAAGAGACCATTGCTATCCTTCTTGTCGAAACAATCCTCATGATACTTGAACTTTCCCCAAGTATCCACATTTATATCCTGATTGGAAGTCACTTGGCTTTAGTGTGTTACTAGTTGGGTCATTCCCTGGGGTGATTTCTTTCATCCCACTAGGTAGGCCACTCTATGGATAAACAAAAGTGATCAAGTACATCCGTAGTTCGATCAATCTTTGTTTGCATAAACAAAGAGAGAACACACGCGATATACTCAACACACACTCGTAGTCAAAAGTGAATGGGTATGGCTTTTTGGTCACCTAATTAAGGGGAGAGAATATTCCTACCATTCATCAAGCACGAAATAAATGGTGTTCTTTATCCTTTCTAATTAAGCTAGATGCCTATTTTAAGCAAAAGAAAGTGTTTAAATAACCCCTACCCCTGCATAAATCATTAGTAGTTTCATAATATTGTTTTTAACTAGCGTATAAAATTACCTGCACGCAAAAAACACAAATTAGTTCTCATATTTTGCAATTTTAACCCAATGCGCTAAAAAAAACATCACATGCACTAAAACATCAATGCGCTATAAGAACTAACCAATGCGCTAAAACAGATACAGAATGTGCTAAAAGAACTAATCAATGCACTATAACAAATACTAAATGTGCTAAAGAAAATATTGAAAATGTTAAAATACTCCCTATATGTGCTAAAAAATTTGTTGTATGCACCGAAAGAAATGTCGAATAAACCAAAATAAACATCGAATGCACTGGAAGATTCCTTGGATGCACTGAAATAGAAGTTGTATGCACCAAAAGATTTATCATATGTGATAAAAGAATTCTCGATTGCACTAAAGCATCACGTCCAACCTATTTACACAGTTGTTTCAAAAATTGTTAGTAATGGGGTCTAGCTCCACGGTGGGCATCATTTTGTGTGTGTGTGTGTGAAATGTGGAAATTATTAGTAAATCAACACAAACCTTAATGAAACAAATTACTTGAAATATTTGAATCAAATCAACTACTCTAAATTGCAGCAAAACAAATATTTAAAGATGTCTCATTGTCTTTTATTTCCAAGGATTGGTTAAACCATGTGGCTCTCAGATTTTTATATGAGCATTTTGATTGTTAGAATGACACTTGAAAAATGAGATTGTTGTTCTAAATGCAAGAAAACTAAGTTTCCTACATGCAACTATGTGATGAAAATGATGATGGATATTATGATGAATGGATAATGGTGTGAGATTATACAATGTAAATTCTATGATATGAAGCTAGGATGATTATGCTTATGCTCAAATTCCAACTATGAATATACTATACTAAAATGCAACTATAAAGCAACATAGGATTCTACAATGCTAAATATGAAGCTAAACATGATTCTATATGCAACTACAAAGCACAACATGATTCTAACTGTAAGACTCCAAATTCTCCAATGCTCAAATGATATTCATGTAGGATATTTCTACTCAAATGTGGGATGTAAAATACAATTCCAAAGGGTTGTATTTATATGCTTTTTCAAGCATCTTGTGATGTGGCAAAGATCAACAATCCAGATTCAAACAAGAGGGATGAACAGTGGAGATGAAGAGAATCAAGAAGGTATCCCATTGGCCAAAGACAACATCCCAAATGGATGGAGAAATCTCTTGACCAAAGGGAACATTCCAAATGGATGGAGGAATAAGGTGTGGGAGAAAAAACCATGTAGGTATGTGCAAGATCATGATGAGCCAAAAATTGGCAATATGATGGGTATGTCTCTGACAACTTTTTTTACCCAAAATTGATGAAATAAAAAGGGTTTTTAAAGGAGATTCTCAGCTTTCCACCAATATAAATTATTCTTTACTTTGAATTTAATAAGTAATTATTATTTATTTTCTATTCAAATTATGACTAAAGTCTTAATTGATAGGCTGATTGAAAAAAATTTATATCTTTCAAATGATATCACATTTTTTGAATCCAAAGCATGTGTCACATTCTATGCTTCACATACTATAGGATTAAAAAAAGAAAAATTTAATTTCATGAAGTTTGATCAAGTTAAGGTGGTCAGACAAAACGATTTTTACATTTTTTAAAATTTGTAATAAAAATTCATAATTAATTATTTACTTGGAAAAAAATTGCAAAAAAATATGCATCACATCAGGACATGAATCATCTACTTATATCTAAAATTTTATAAAAAAAATATTATCATTTTATTATGTTTAGGGTGGTCAGACAAACACCTACTTCTTATTTTTCCCTTGAAATTTAAGTTCTATAGCATTGAAATTTCAAATTTTCACCAAATAGATTTTTATTTTTTTTTAAAAACCTAGTAGTTTAGAAACTAGATTCAATTAGCTACATATTATATTTTTACATATTTTTTAAATAATATAGATAACTTAGTCAAATTTTTATGTCAAGTTGCCTAACTCTGATTTTTCTAATTTTTTTGCCACTTAAGGGCCTGTTTTTTTCATGATGATCCTGCACATACCCATGTGTTTGAAAGTTTTTTTAAGAAGTGTGTGAGGAATGAGCCATGTGTTTGAAAATAATTCTAATTTAAAAATTAGAATTATTTAATTTCATGTGACCTTGGTGAGGTGGCATAAAATGTTTTAGACATGTGCTTAAATTCCTAATCTAAGATTAGTGAAACTTAATTAAATAAAACAAGCTTATAGAAATTTGTTTATTTAATTAAATTAGAAGAATATGATTTTATATTTGAAGAATTAAAGAATATGAAGAATATAAATAAATTGGGAATTTATTTATATGTAGTTGAATATTTATTAAATAACTAGTATTTAATTAATTAGATGTCATGACCAATTTTAGGTGTATAGAACTATGACAAGTCACACTCATGAATATGAAAGTTATAATTTGACCATGACTTTGGAAACATATACCTTTCCCTATCAAGATGAAAATTAGCCTTATGAAGAAATTGACGAAATTCATGCCTTTAGCAATATCAGAAAGGACATAATTATAACATGAGGAATAATGCCAATAGTGGAGGAAAATTTAATGGGTCTTTAACATCTATCCCTTCTAATAACTTTAATACTCCACCTGATGATAAATAAAGAAATAATCTAGGGTTACCCAAGGTAACCTCTCACTACAATTCATCAAATGCTTCAAAATAGGAAAAGACAGATTCCATTGATCAAAACAATTTGACTAACTATTTAGCAGAAGAAATAAAAAAGGTAAAGATTAGCCTTTCTCTATCAGAATTGCTCAAAACACCTATGATCAAGAAAGATTTCTTAAATACTCTATAATATTTTCCTAAAGAAAGCAAAATCAAGGACACTCAGTGAAAGATGGTTAGGCTAAAATGAAATATAAGAACATTGTTCCCATAGCATATGCACAAGTAGCCTTTTACAAAGGAAAATTGGAGTCTCAACCATTTTTATTCACTTTGAGAATATTAGGCAAGAATCTTCATAACTATGTAGTAGACTTTGGAGCATCTACTAACATGATGCCTTTATCCATATGTCAAAAATTATGGCTAACTCCAGCAAGTTCTTTAAAGAAGGTCACTCAACTTGATAAAAAAAAGTAAATGTAGTCAGAGAGTTGACTAATATTCACATGCAATTGACTTTAGACCCTAGAATCAAAAATTACATTAACATTCAAGTCGTTGAGATAACTGATACTTATGGTATGATTTTGAGTAGAGATTGGTCTAAAACCTTGAATGAATATATGGCTACTAATTTCTCACATATGTGGCTAGCATGGAAGGGAGTTCCTAACCAAATCAGGATCAAAAGAGAACCACACATGAAATATATGATCACTAATTATGATCAGAAAAATGAAGTTCTATACATTGATGTAGAAGTAGTAGTTTACAAAATACAAAGTTCAAGAGTTAAAATAGAAGTCTTCACGTGTGATGTTAAGGAACCTAATCAATCGACTCCTAGAATGGATGTTTTAATTGAATCAGATTGTGATTTTTCTGAAGAAGAGAATAGTCCTTATGATAAATTTCAGAAGAATATTGTTGCAAAATCCTAGGAGAGTGATAGAACCAAATTTTCACTAAAATTTTTGTTGCTGCAGGATTGGTGCAAGTTGCATAATGTTGCACACTTAGAAAACAGTTCTATGATGTGTCTAGATATAATTCATAGAATTGAGAACCAATATTGTCCATAACATGATAAGGTCAAAAGAGTTGGATCACTAATACATAGAGATAAAGCTCAAGACATACAAAATGAAAATATTAATTCAATAATACTGAAGGATGGTAAAGTACAAGTTACATATCATCAAGCCTAGATTCTTAAATTTGAAGGATCTAGATAAAAACAAGGCAGTGGAATCATAGTTGAACTTATCAACCCACAAGGTAAGTATTTTCTTGCGGCATATCGATTGCAATTTCAATGTACTAATGTGGCAGAATATGAAGCCCTTATAAATGGCTTGGTCCTCGCAATTAAGAAGAAAGTCAAAATCATTAAATAGAATAGAAGCAAATAAAGTGTTGCAGGAACTACACGATAAGTTTGGTATAGCTCATGGTGAACGCTTAGCTATTGTACACCTTATCCTGAGAGTTGGTTACTATTGGCCAACAATTTTCAAAGATACATACAAACACATTATACACTACTATACATGTCAACCTACATCAGATAAAGGAAGATTCAATGCTCAACCATTACAAATAGTGATGGAGATGCATCCCTTTTCACAATGGGGACTAGACTTTATTGGAACCATTAATCATCAATCCTTCATTGGACATAGATTTATATTAACTACTACATATTACTACACCAGATGGATAGAGGCATGTCCCAACAAGCAATGCACTATGGAAGTGGTCATCAAATTCTTGGAGGATAATATCATCACCAAGTTTGGAGTACCATCTGCATTGGTATGTGATAATGGCCCTACCTTTGCTTCATTAAAATTTTCTAACTGGAAATTTGAATATGGCATAACACTAAAATTCTCATCTAACTATTATCCATAGGGAAATGGATTAGCTGAGTCATCAAATAATTTTTTTTTGGGTATAATTAGAAAATTGATTGAAAAGAATTCTAGGGAATGGAATTCTTTGCTAAAATTCACCCTTTGGGTAGATCATACTAGGATGAGATTGTACTAGGATGAAAGTTTCATTATGGAATTCTCCTTATCATTTAGTCTACGGGGTAGATCCTATACTACCAATAAACTTAAAAATCCCTACTTGGAGTTTGTGCAGGAATATATTGGATTAGATGACCAAACAAAAGCCTGATTGTTGCAACTAATGCATTTAGATGAAAAACATACTCTAACTATAGATCATTTTTACAGGCATCAATATGTGGTAAAAAGATGGTTTGATAAGAGAGCTAGATTAAAGACTTTTAGAATAGTTGATTTGGTCCTGTATTGGAATAAAGCCCGTGAGCAAAAAGGTGAACATGGTAAGTTTGACAAGTTATGGGAAGGTCCATATCAAATCTCTAAAATCTTGGGTGAAAACACTTATAGGTTGAAGTCTTTGACTGATGAAGATATCACATTGCATGTCAATCAACAGTTCTTGAAACATTATTTCTAGTCATGAGTAAATAGTTTTTTTTTTTGTATATGGTTTTTTTTTGTAAATGGTTTTTTTTTGTAAATAGTTCTTTTGTAAATGTGTTTTGTTGTTATTTTGTATATAGTCATTTGTTTCTTTTGTTTCTCTTTTTGGTTGTTGTGTCATTTGACTTTATAATGATTAGCAACTTTTGAAGTTGAACAAGTTAATAGAACATCAACTCTAGAAATTTGGTCTATGTCCTTACCGAAAATAGTCCTTTATTTATAAATTGCCTAAGAATTATTCAATTCTTTATACTCTGGTTAGCATGAATAATTTTGTTGATATTGAACTACAAATGAATACATCTAAATAATTCTACTAAAAATTGGGATAGAAATTGTTTGCATTAATTGAAAAATCAAAAGACTACCTTTGTTACCACTATAATTTCCAACCTAATAGCGGGGCTTCATTGCTTGCAAGCTGATAAAATGAGCTATTATTGAAATATAAAAAGAGAAAAATGAGCTATCATTGCTATATCTAAGAAAAAAAAAGATATCAACTCTTTAGGCTATCCAAATAACTCTATCGGGGCTATAGATGCCTGATCGGAAATAGAGCTATGTTTGGGGGGAATTACAGAGATAACCTTTTTGGAGCTATGGACGCTTGACTAGAAGCAAGGCTCTATCCCTAGTTGGATTTAAACGAGTTTTCGTATTATGTAGGTTAATGAAAATAGATGCTATTTCTAATTTTACTGTGGCATAAATAATCCATTGCACTCACGTGAGCTCAGTAATACTTAATGTTCCATGCTAACCAAAGTGAAACTTGAATGTTGGAATAAGGATTCAATGATTTATAATTAGAAGACTAAAGAAAGTCGGCACATTGATGTTAGATCTAGAATTGGCTTTCTATTAATTTTTTTAGTTTTGTTGGTTGCTAGTTGTTGTCTAGTCTCACAACACACCCCATTTTTCTGCTTGGAAAAATGTGAAACCCTTTTTTTCTTTCTTTCCCCTATTCCCTTTTATTTTTTTTTGCTTTGGTGTCATTCTATGCTTTTGTTGGTTGTTAATCTCACTTTCAATTTTGCTTTTCCTTTTTGCTTTATTCTTATATTTTTTTCTTGGATTCAATGTTTCATTCTTTTCATAAAAGTTTAACATATTATCAAAAAATGGAATCCTAGAGTCTTGCACTTGTAAAGGAAAATTGTATCTTCATTTGGTCCTAGCTTCACTTAGTATTCTATTGATCGAAGTTTTCAATCCCAATAGTTTCCTTTTTTATCGGAGTCCAGTATCTTACTATTTCCTTCTCTTTTTCTTATTCAAAAGTCAGAAACTAGAGAGTCTATTTTGAAACTTGTTAATCTCTCTTGAACCTAGTTCCTAGTCTTTTCTTTTTTTCCAGTTTTCTCTTTCTGAGGTTAGAGGTAAATTCCTAGATCCTGGTGTTTCTTCTTAAAGTTAATACAGGAAATTCTTGATCTTGGTGATCACAAATTGATCATTTATCTTTAATGACCTATATACCTTATAGAGAATCAGTGTGACATCTAATTTCCATGTATAATCATCACTCCATCTTTCTCCTCTAGTAGCAAGCCCTCACAAAAATCTAGTTGTTCGTGATTTGGACCCTAATCCGTAATGATTATACCTTTTTTTGAAGAATTAATGCAATATAATAGGTAATTAATGAAGGTGGAAAACTACATATGTACTTGGAACCACCTCAAGCATGCAGTTGCTTTTGTAACACTCCACTTTGTGTCATGCTGCAAATTTGCAAAGGAAATTGAAAGACCGAAATGACACGGGCTCACAAGGAGAGTTAAATTTTGAGAAATCAAGAAAAATAGCTACCAAGGGTTTTGAAGTTTCATTCTGAAAGATTATCATCATGGATCAAAACCATGTATGTTTTGAATAACTGAAACTCTGTTAGTGATTTTCAAGCTGGAAAGATCTCGAGAATGGTATTTCCCTTTAGAAACTAAAATGTTGATTATTCTTTGATTTGTGAATTTAATTGAAAAATTAACTAAAATTTTTATAAACTGTAAGTTTTGGTTAAATTTAACCCTAACTCCCACACAAGACACACATTCTAAAAATGAAAAACACACCAAAGAAAATGAGTACTTATGATGCAATGCCAAAAGAAGAATTCAAATACTGTAATTCGCAAGCCATACCAATCAATTTTGTGGTTATAGACACTCATGTGGGATGGTATTTTGATATTGAAATCCATTCACGGGTGTTGCAAGAAATTGTTTCTAAATGTACCAAGACCACTGCTGCAAATGGGTTACTTTCAATCGGAGGGTTTCTGCCATAAATGGAGACCGTTGAATTAGTATGAATTACTAAAACCAAGCCAAAAGGGTCATTGAGAAAGAAGGGAGAATATATGCAGACCTCTCACAGAAAGGAATCATATACACATTTGGTCTCCCTATTTACACACAAATGTACAATGTTGATATGAAAGTAAAGGGGAAGACATATCAAAATGTTGAAGAATGCAATAGAGAAATTATGAGTACCCAATGGTTCCAAGGGTCAATTACACCATAGACCAAAGTAATTTAGAGGTCTATGTTCAATCAAGAAACGCAAGATGTTATAACTCTACTAAGCAAGGTAGCTAGTTTAAGGGATTCAAGAAAATTTGAACCTTGGATGTTTGTAATAATATCTAGCCTAATAGAAAGTCATGTGCAATTGCATTAGGGAAAGCTTATAAGTGACAAGTTATATGAATAGATTTTTTTTTTTCCCAAAACTAGGTGCTTTTACATGTCGTCATATGTTATTTACTCCTATGCCATGAGAGCCAGCAAGTAAGGGTTGAAATAGATTGATACTCTGGGCACGAAGGTAGGAAACAATTTGATATATGCATATTTACCCCAAATCACCATCAATGGATATAAAGATAATTACAGGAAATTCAATGATTTATTCTCCTTGAAACTAGTTAGAACAATGGAAGTGATAAAGCCAAAAGATTGTCTCTAGAAGCACAAAGTGTCATTCAACCAATGGGAGGTTGGTACATTCAATTCCCTACTTACTCCTACATTAGGGTGGAAGGATTTGAGGGACATCCATTCATGTTGCCATGGTACCCAATAGACAAAATTGTTTTGTTATAATTGGTGAGACAATTTAAACCCTCTCATGCTCTTTATAGCCATGCTCACAAGAGGGCATCTTTTAAATTCACCATTGTGATAGGAAATTACAAGTGTAATGCAATCAAGGTGACTAACTTGTGTGAAGAAGAATTAAGAACATATAATTTTAAAGATTTCCCACTCCATAGAATATATTATGACATTGAAGGTAATATTTCCAAGGTCATAGTTGGATTTGATGCTCATGTTCCATAATTGGAAGATGATTGGCTTGATTGTGAAGATGAGCATGTAGTAAGAAGAAGAAAATATGAAAGATTGTCTCTAAGTTTTTCCTAGATTCTCAAGCTTCATGACATCCCAGATCAGTTGGAAGAGGATTATGGTCAAGTGTTGAATAAATTTTATACTAAAGACAAGGTATATGATGAACCCATCGTAGACCCAGGTTATGATGATGAAGATATGACATCAATTGATGAATTCTCTAGAAAAATTTTAGTGTACACTCAACACTAGATTTATTATTTTTGTAAATATTTGAGAGAAAGATGAATTGATCCCACATTCTCAAAAGAAAAAAGAAGAAATAAATGAGATGAAACAACATTTGAGAGTGGGGAACCTAATAAGAAGAGAAAGAAAACTAGTAAGGTGGTTCCTAGTATAAGAATTGAAGAAAGAATCCCTGAAGTTTCAACACAAGAAATTCCCATGAAACCATCTGATAAGCATAAAGATATAGAAATGGGTAAATATAAATAAAAGTAAGACCCAAAGGTGCATCTACCTCTACAATGAAACCAAGAACTAAAATGGTTATTGATGAAGAAGTAGGAGTAATAGAAAATATTGGAACACAAACTAGGTTTGCATCTCAAAGGGCTGCAACACTTTTTACTTCTTTTTTTAACATGGCTAGTATGAAACAAGCATTAGGAGGAACTTCAGTGGTTTTGGAGGAAATTTATGAAGAAGATGAAGTTAGAATTAAAGAACAGATGGAAAAATGGGGTGCTATGTGGGAGAAAGTGAAAGAAAAGAAGTTCAAATACAAACCCATGGTACATCTAGTGACAGAAGAGATTCAAGATATAGGTTCCAACCCTATGAATGTTGAAGAAGAAGAGTTTCTACAAGGAATACTCACCTCAAAGGTAGGAAACCCTAATATCCTTCATATAGAAATAGGGGAGACTATAGAGCAGGATATTATTGATGAAAGAATGGTTGAAGATACTTTTGATACCCAACCTTCACTCGAGAATGCTCCAAATGTTAACAAACAGTAACAGGTGTTTAAAGAACTAGAAAAAGGCCATGTTGAAGTTGAAATTGAAATTGAGAAAGAAGAAGCTACACAGTTTTTAGGTGATGGAATTGAAAATGAGGAAAACCCTAGTGTAGTAGAGAATAAAGAAATTAATGCCCAAAGAGATGAGGTTGAACATCTAGATAGAAAGGAAAATATGAGTCTTCAAACAAAGAAGACAATGGAAAACCCTATTAATATTGAATCTATGCTAGAAATTATTGAGGAAATTTCCATTTTAGAGGATTTGATAGATCAAAGAGAAGAAGTTCCTATATCAAGTGGAAACTAGGAACAAAGAAATGTTAGAAAGGTAGAGAAAGGTTGAGCTACACCTGATTGGTTGATCATGGAATTGGCTTCCCCAATGGAATTAGAAGTATTGCCTCTGAATCTTAATAGTTTTATGTATAGGAAGTAGATACTCCTAAACCTAGGTGTAGAGAAAAAGAAAAACCTATCATACAAAGAAGTGAAGATGGTAACAGAACCATCCATATAGCTACTCCAATAGTTGATAAATACATACATGAAATAACACCTAAGGATTACAAGATACTAAGTATTAATCTTGGACACTCATCTTGGAGGCAAGAGTTAGAGGAAATAAAAGTGAATTTGAATGCTACTATTGCCAAAGTGCAGAAATATAAATAGAAGAAAAGAGAATTGAAAGAACAGGTTGCTACCTTGGAGCATTTTATAAATTCATTAACTTTATCTAGTCAAGGACAAGATGAACTACCCCAACATCTAGTATTGATGTCACAAGAGCAGGTAGATGCAATTACAATAGTTCACCACAAAATGAATATCTTTGATGAATGGATTGAGTACTGGGTAAAACAGGGAGAAGAATTTATTACATATGCAATAGGGACACACAAGGAATCATAATTCCAGTATGAGAAATCAAAAATATTTGAAAGTGAATACATGTTTCACCAAGAGCAACATATTGAAGAAAGGGGAAGTGTTGAAATTTTCATGCAAGTAAACATCCAAGAGTTAATGAAAGGAAATGTAATCTTAGAACAAGAACTTCCATTTCTAGAAAAATAGAAGAAAAATTTGAAATGGGAAGGTGACATGTTAATACAATGCATTGAAGGATTGAAAAAACTCATCATTCAATGTAGAAAATTGATTGATGAAGATTGAGAGTTTATTGAAATGCTAGCACATCAAGGTTGTAATCCCCAGACATTAGGATAGGAGGGAAAAGAAGTTAAAGCCTTCAAGGAATGGATTGAAAGAATAAATAGAGATCTTATTCAACTATTAATGAGGGAGGTCATTGATGAGATTATACAGTGTAGAAACACTATAGCCAAATATGAAGCAAATAAAGTGTAGAGGAATGGTATTATACTCCAGGTATTTGAAGAATATACTAGGCTCAAACTCACTTGGAGGGTAGTACAAGGGATTTGGAAAGAACATATGCATCAAGTATTAAACATTTTCTGAGAGTACCAGTTGAAGAAAGATGGAGAAAGAATCCTCGAGCCCTAGTCATGAGCGAGGTGATGAAGAACTAGGTACTGGATACTGAAAGTGTGATGGGTTTTGTTTTGTTTGCAATTTTGAGTTTGCAGGTTGATCCTGGTCCTAGTGGATGTTCCTCATTCTGGTAGTTTGAAAAGAATCTAATAGCCTCAACATATGTGAATTGTTTCGTGCTCGAGTATGAAGTGAAAGTGTTGCTGATAAAGTCAAAAATTTGACTTGGTCTAGAATATTCTGATGACAGTTGGCATGTGCCACGTGCTACATTTTAATTTGTGGTTTATAATTCCTTGGATGGACTTTAATTTGAACTTTTGAGGCCTTGTTCCTATAAAAGGTCATTTCCTACTTTATTTTTATTTTAAGTTAAGAATTTGTGGATGTCAGAAGAGCATAAAACTTTTTCAAGTTTTGTTCATTTTTCTTGTTTTTTGAACCATTCTAGCATAAAAATTTGTATGCATGTAGACATTGATTAATATCATATCCAATTCAATAGCTACCTATCTCAAGAATCTTTTGTAGCTAGTTTTGTTAGTTCAATCGAACAAGATTGTATTTTGTGTCATTTAAGGGTGCACACAAAACCTACTCAGTGTCTAGAAATGAAACCCCTCTCTTTAAAAGCTCACACCATTTTATATGTAGTTGTGAAGCAATATGGTGTTTTCTATGTTTCAATTGATTCTTTGGGGCATGCATGGAGAATAACCAGGAGAAAATTTTATTTTTTAGTATTTTATGCTTTATTTTAGAGTAGATGTTTAAATTCTTGAAAATGTTCCAAAATTTGAATGAATGGATGGAATTTTATTGAAATTCTTTTGTTTTCCATGAAATTTTTGCACTCTTAATGCTAAATCTACTTAAGTGATAGAAAAGAATTTGTGATGTTCATGAGATATTATTGTAAATATTTCAATTTCATGATAATGAATTGGAAATTTTGTGTGAAATACTTATTATTCTTAACAAAACTAGAAATAACTATAGTCTCTTTGAGATTAACAACAAATATCACATCAATACCTGAGAGTGACCCTAGTGCAATCATGACCTGGTTATTAGAGACTCTGGATTGAACTAAATCCAAATCTTTTCTTGTTAATGCAGAACTCCCCTTTAGGTTCTCTTTGTTACATATCTTCCAAGAAGGATAGGCTTTATGTGGTATTTTCTATAAAATATTTATTCACCATGTTTTCTATGAGTAAAATCATCATCAACAAGAAGCATTCAAGTATTCATGTATATAGAAATTTTGAGTTCACAAGAGCATTCAAGTGTCTACAAGATCATACAAGAGCATTCAAGGGTAGATTATCAAGCATTTTAGAGCATTATTCAAGCATCAAGCATCATGTCAAAGACTTCATGCATCATGTTTTTTCTTGAGCTAACAATTGTGATGTAGGGTTTTATGATTCAAGCTAACATTTCATTCAAGATCTATATTATTCAAGCAAGATTTAAGATCTACATCCATTGGAGCCATCTCATACATGTTTTTAGCCTCTTATTTCTAGGGTTTGGTGAGTTGAAACATCATATTTTGTTCATTTATCATCCTCCATTTCTATTTCACTTCATTTCAAGGTTTGATTACCAAAATTAGGTTTGACCAAGGAAAACCCATTTCCACTAACAAAACAACATTTTTTTCTCTCTTTAGGGTGTGATTTCTAGGTTTAGATTGAAGATACATTGAAGAGAAAGTTTGGAGAAAGTTGTCAAAGTTGTCACCTTGCATTGGAGATACTTGGAAGACTTCAGCAGGTTGCAAATTAGGGTTTTAGATCCAGAAATCAATTGGGAGGCACAGAGCAGGCCTTGAAGACCAGATTCAAACTTTGAAGTTCCAAAAAACCCTAACTGGACTAATACACCATTTCTAGCGTATGAGTCCTAGTTTAGGTTAAAATTCAAGCTTTTGCATATTTCGATACCCATTTTCCAGATTCATGTTTCTGCATAGAAACCCATATCTAGGACTAATTCATCCAGCTTGGCATATGAGTCCCAATCAGCATTGAAGTCACTATTTCCAGGATTTCAAATCTCCATCCAATCATCTTCAGGTTTCCAAGTGCACACATTCTATCTTGCAACTTTTTGTTTTATTTTACATACTTTCTAGGTCATTTAGTGAAGCATTGCATCATATTAGGGTTAAGCATTACATCTTGCATTACATTTGTCTTTCTAAACCCTAGCTTGGTGGTGAACCCTTCATTAGTTTACAATCATAACCTAGGACAACCCTATTGCAAGATCTCATTCTATTTTGCATTGATATCTCTAGGGTTATCCTTGAATGAAATAATTGGAAAGTGGGAATGCTCTATGTCCTAAACCATGTGAAAGCCTCCTACCACCACATTTTCCATTGTTTTAATATTATGTATTCATATACAATATATTAGTTAATTGTAAGTATTAGGATATTATGTGTGTTTATATGTAGATGGTAGTGAAGGAAAATAATTGTGGTTAATTTATATTGATTTACTAAGATGTATATATATTCATTAACATTAGTAATTGATGGATGTGGAAGTGATAATTAAATAACTAATATTTTATTAGAAAATTCAATGTAACAAATAGGGGTATTTAATCCTTAGTTGAAAGATAGATGATTTTCATATAATTTTAAATCTTATTGTTATGAAATTAAAAATGGGTCCTCTTTGTTTATTTTTTGCCTCATATTAGGCATAAAGGACATTTTTTTCCAAGTCAAGTCTATTGGTTTATATCATTTTGAATTGGGGATCTAATTCTACAACTTGTGAGCTTTCAATCTATAGTTCTCCAAATTATCTAATGTATACTTTGTTGAAATAATTAGTTGTATTTATGAATACATTTAAAGGGATTTCAAATCTTTAAGGGACATATTCTCCTAATAAAATATAAAATTAGGCATGTAAAATATTTTATGATTTTTTTGAAGTTAGATTTTAGTATAATTTTAAAAATTCTAAATGATATGGGTGCAAAGAAAAAAAAGAATAGAAAATTTGATTTTATATAAATTTTTTAGTTCTAAAATTATAATTAGTAATTGTTGAATAATTTTAAAATTAATAGTTAATTTTATTAAGTTTTATTTGCATTACATAGTTGTTATAATTTAATTGATTATTTACAAATCTAGATAATAAGTAATTTATAAATTTTACAAATTAAAATTTAGTTTAATTTTAAAATTAATTTTTGGCTTTAAAAATATTATGGAAATTCGAATAATTATGTTTTATATGATTAATTATTCTAACTCTTATAATACTTCATTTCACTTTGAAATAGAATTTTAGATTAAATTATTAAAGCTGAACTGAATTTATAAACTAATATTAAGACATTATTAATTTTAACTGTAGATCGGGTAAAATGCGGGGAAATATGCATGAATCAATAATAGCAACCACAAAACTATCTAATTTGGCTATAAAGAACTGAATCAAATGATGAAGCAAAAATGACAATAAAAATCCAAATGATGAAGCAACAATACTCAATCTCTATGCCATAGTTGATTCATCTTCGTTACTATTCTCCATTTTGCTTTATTTTATTCTTAGAATAGTATGCAAAATATTTGATAAGCTTGATATTGAAGCAAGATAGCTCTAGATATCAAGATAGAAAAAATTCAAAGACTGTGGTTAGGTTGGAATGAAGGTGATGGGTTTCTTTTATAGAAATCTCAATTCAAATGAACGGTTAGGATTGAAAGATGAGGTATCATGATCAATGGATGAGATTAATTGAGACAAAGATAAGGATAGATAGAAACTCAAAAAATTAGTTGAGATTTAGGGCTTAGCTAGGAAAAGGTTCAAATTAAATAATGAAAATTATTTAATTTAGGAGAGGGAAATGAATAATTAGATAGTTAAAAATAATTATTTAATTATAGAAGAGAGGATAGAGTCTTAAATATTAAATAATTATTTAATAAGAGAAAAAGGGAAATGATAAATAATTAAATTTATTTAATTATGGGAAAAACAAATAAATTAGTGATGTAATTTAAATAAAATTGGCATTTATTTAAATTAATCCAAAGAAGAATAAGATAAAGTGAATTAATTAAATAATTAAAAATTATTTAACTAATAGAGGAATATGACATTAGAGAATAATTAAATAATTAAAATTGTTTAATTATACATTGAAGAAGGTGAATTAGTGATAAGATGTTGCCTCTAGGCTCGAGACATTTTTCAGTGTCTACATTTTGCCCCTCTTTGATACAATATTGTATCAATGGGTTATTTTCAAGTAAGGTTAGAAGATTAATAGATTAAATAAAAATCCAAAGAAACTATGAAACGCATTGAAAGCTTAAAACAAGAAATATTATACATGTTACTCGTTGCCTCCATGATTCCTCTCCATAGCACCTTCTAGCTTGCAACAATTGTGATTGTTGCCCTCAAATTTGTGTGTGAGCAAATGCCTATGACTTATGCAAGTTTTGAAGGATTTGCATGAAAAATAAAGACTATGCTTATGACTATGACAAATGACTATAATTCCTATGACAAGTAATCCAATTCAATAAACTAAATGGAAATTATGTGAAAATCTAAGCATAAATGTGTCATAATAATGAAGTCGTGGTCCCAAAAAATGTGAGCAAACTGGCATTTTATAGAAAATGCAATTTTGGATAGATGGACGGGATTCAAAGATGAAAAAGCCTAAAATTAGAGGTCAAGATCGTGTGTAACAACCCCTAATTAGGGTTAGGGAAAAAAACTAAAATAAGCGGCCAAGATGCAATTTGAGAAAATTGCATTGACGGTTGAGAATAAATGTGATAATTAGCCAAAAAGATAAATATTTTTTAAAATCAAGAAGATAAAGACTACTTGATTTGTAAGATTCGAAAAATCAAAAGGATAAAGGTTGAACTGAAAAGAAGATTTGGAAAATCAAGAATTTTCTCAATTACTTGATTTTTGGAAGAAGATTACCATTTTGAATTAAATTAATACAAAATATGGATTATGTGTGACAATAAATAATCAATTTTCAAATTATTTACCAAAATGAAGTGGCAGTTAATAAAATGAAATCATTTTAAATAATTTCATTTATTTAAAATGAGAGAAATGTTAAATTAGGTAATCAAATAATTAAATATAATAATTTATTTAGAGGATTATGACCGATAATCAAATAAATTAATAAATTCATTTAATTATGAGAATTAGTGACATTAAATAAAAAACAAATAAATCTATTTAATTATGGGAAGATTTAGACAATAAAAGACGTATTGAATAAGTAAATAAAATTTATCTATTTAATAATCATGAAGAATAAAAGAGATATGAATTAATTAAATAATTATGAATTATTTAATTAATAGTCGAATGTGGACCAAGGACATAATTAAATGCCATAATTATGCTAGGATGAAAGATGAAAAATAGAGCTTACAAGCCTAGGTCATTTTTATGTGTCTACAATTTTCCCCTCTTTGTCATAATGTAGCATGTCGAATTGTGACAAAGAAAATAAGTAAAAAATATGCCCCAGTGCAAAATAAGATGAGGAAGAACAACAAGGAGGGTAGCGGTATGCCCCCTCAAGAGGATAGACGGGTTCCAAGAACACTGGTGTGCTCTCAAAATTGATGAGAAGATTAGAATATGAAGAGACAAAGAAATATTAGTGCAAAAGATATGGATGATGATATGGATGCAATGCCTATATGAGATAGGCAAGAGAAGATGACAAGACAAAAGGAGATCCATGTTAGTTCCTAGACCAAATCCTTCAACATATTACCATAGGACTTTAACATTTATTTCTCTTAATCATCATTGGGCAGTTTATTGTAATGGCCAACAAACACCATGAGATGACATAGATCAAGGTGTGCAAGATCGTACCATCACGTAAGACAAATAGTCACAAACAAGGATGATCATGACTCATGCTATGGGCACAATTTCCCTAGTCTTGTTGTTGTAACCAACCATAAGTAGAAAAAGACAAGAAGGACAAGTCGTAAAACGTCGTTGCTTCTCTAAATCTTGTTTCTAGGACATCCCTGAGAAACTAGCAACATGATTTCCGAAAGCACAAAATAAAGCCATTATCATGATACCTTGTTGTTTTTCTAAATCCCATAGTCAGGACATTGCTGAGAAACTAGTAACATGAGTGTCAAAAGACAAGACCAACATCATGATAAGTCACCGCTTCCCTAAATCCTGTTGTCGGGATCTCGCTAAAAAAATAGTAACATGATGAAAAACCAAAAGACAAGTGCCAAGTGTTTGCCAAGTGTGTCTAGATGCCGAGTGTGTCAAGTTTTTAATGATTCCAAGATGAGGAATGTCGAAGGTTGCCAAATTTAGGAAGGACACATCCTGGATAATTTTGATGTTGAGAGGATTGATCCTTAAATGTCAAGAGGATCCCTCAAAATGCCAAATGACAGTGACGATGCCTAGGAAGGACACATCCTAAGGCATAAATGACAAAGCTATTCTTTAGAAGGATGCATTTGAAAGATACTGATGTCAAGAGGAGTGATCCTTAAATGTCAAGAGGATCCCTCAAAATGTCGGGTGACAATGATGATGCCTAGGAAGGACACATCCTAAGGCATAAAAGAGAGAGATTGTTTTTCAGAATGACACATCTGAAGAATATTGATGTCACGAGGAGTGATCCTTAGATGTCAAGAGGATCCCTCAAAATGTTGGGTGACAATGACGATACCTAGGAAGGACACATCCTAAGACATAAATGATGGATGCTATTCTTCATAAGGACACATCTAAAAGATAACCAAGAGATCATAGTTTGGTTGGTTACAACAATTTGACTTGTTTTGACTGATTTTGACCAAAGTTTGACTTGTGTTGACTACATGTCAATGTTGACATGCTGATGTGATTGAAATGTTGATTAAATGATTGTCATAATTTGTTTTAGGATTTTTCCCATTTGGAAAATGATTTTCCTTGACTTGAAGACTTTTGACATGTGTGCCAGTGTAGTGCCATGAACCCTAATGGATTGATTTAGTGCGGCCTTGGGGGATCATTAACAAATGGCCTTGCCTACGTCATACACTCAAAGATCTCGTAGTGACATGACCAATGACTTTATCTTAATGACCAAAGATTGAATCATGATTTTATTTTGACAAGCCTAAAGGGATTGACCTAATGTCTCGGGGACTCGAAAATGAGTCTTTCCTACATAGATTGACTGATTTGATAGACTTTACAAGAAATAAATTTATTTATTTTTTGCATTTTCTAGACATTTTGACTTTGCTGGGGTTTCTTTAGGACATTTTTCAATTTTTAGGTCTTTTTTCAAGACATTTTACAATGTTTTTGGTCTTTCTTCAAGACTTTTTTGCAATGTTTTTGTCTTTTTTTTTCAATACTTTTTGCTATGTTTTTGTCTTCTTCTTTTTTAGGACTTTTTGCAATGTTTTTGTCTTTTTTCAAGACTTTTTGCAATGTTTTTGATCTTTTTTCAAAACATTTTGCAATTATTGAGACCATGTGTGATACCCAATATGATCACGTGATAAAATTTATGCCCCTAGTTAGGTCCATGACTTAGCCAATTTTGAAAGGACATGAAAGGGATATGCATGTGATACTAGATGGTTGGTATGCAAGACTTAATGTCAACCTTTTGTCAACCATGAGAGGAAGGGTATGGTGTCATGGTAAATGTCATGGTGGTGACGGAAAAAGTGTTTTGTTGTAAGCGAAGCCAAATAAAGTGACAGTAGATGGTAGAGAAATGATCAACTATGCATGGCACTTGTTTGCCAGGTTTTCATTGTTGGATGAGTTATTTCTCTTTACTACCTAAAACAGAGTCATTTCTTGTCAAGTCCATCAAATCAGTCAGTCTTTGTAATTTTTTTGAACTACGTTGTCTCTATGCATTTTGTACTTTGAGGATTATGTTGAAGAATAATCATGAAAATCAACCCAAGATATGCCCTAGTGTGCTCTGGCAGATACTAGATAGGATGATGCTCCCTCGAGAAAATTGGAATTTTTTTTAAATTCTAGAAAATTTAGCATGTTTACCGAGAAGCTAATTTGATAAGCACGAATGCATTGTCAATAAAAAACCTAGGCTCAAAAAGTCATGTAGGGCTTGATATTTGGATTCAAAGGTAAATTTTGTTGGAAATATGTGCCTCAAACAATATAGGCTGAAACCTCCATTAGAGCCAAGTCAGTGTGACATCTTCATTGTCTGGCCGACTAGTAGTTTGGTTCACTCTGTTTAGAACAGGTCACTGTGACCTAGCTTTTGTCTTGCCGAAAGGTTCACAGTGGAGCTATCGCTGTGACAAGGAGTGTTCGGTATGACCTCTTAGCGCTCGGGAGACCTCTGGCTGAAAGTCCATTCAATCATTAGTCAGGGAGACTCTTGGTGATTATGGTCTTCAGGATGGCTAAGGGTTCTCGCTAAGAAGTCTTAGCGATGTGTCAAAGTCTCACCGACAGTATGTTACATGTTAGTCTTCGGCATAGCTTATAATCTATCGATAAGAAGTCTTACCGATGTGCAAAGGTCTCATTGACTGAAGTTCAAATATTGGTCTTCGGTGTAACACTAAGGTTTTGTTATGAAGCCTGGGCAAAGTGTTAATGTCTCATCGATGTTGAAGTCTATTCTCGGTGACACTCAAGGCAAACGGTGGTCTTCGGGATAACTCAATGGTTTTGATAAGATGTCCTAGCAACATTGAAATGTCTCACCAACAGAGGCTCAAGTGTTAGTCATCGGTGTAACACAAAGGGTTTCAAAGAGATGTCTCAGCAAAGGTGCTCATTCTTGCCGATAGTTGTTTACTTTCAATGTAACCTAATGTTTCTCTATGAGACCTCTTGGTGATATCGACATGTTTTTTTTATAGTACTTTATGTTGGAGCCTTTGGGGTAAGTCTTGGAGTTTGATAAGATCTCTTGATGAAAGACAAAAGTCTTGGCGACTATTCTTTGGAGCTCGATATGACTTGTGTCTTTGGTAAAACCTTTGGTGACTCGCTATGATCTCCTGGCGAAAGCGATGGGTCTGGGTGACTACTTGGTGAATCGATGTAGCTCATGAAGCTTGATAGAACATCGTAGTGATAACAGGGACTCTTGGCGACATCGGTATGAAGTCTAAGTGGCATCGATGAGATGTGTCTCACTAAGATGCCAACACTGTGCAAATTCTATTGATTGAGTAATACTTTTCAATGTGGCATCTCATGGACGAATAGTAGGAGCCAAATATGAACAGTTAGAATGTGGTTCATTGTGATAGTTCTGTGAGGGAGCTTGATGGGCATGAAACAACAGAGATATAATCTATGATTGATGATTGTAATTGGTTGGTTGGTTCAACAGATTGTTGTGTGATCAAAGTAGTGGAAGAATTTTATTCTGTAGGCTATAATTGTGAAGGTTCCTGTGAATCAAATTGTACATGGTGAATGCCTCTGTTAACAGACACCAGAAAGATAAGTCTGTAACTTGTATGTAATCCTTATTACTGTAATACAAAGTGATTTCTCTTGGTGTGGTTGGTTTTTCTCCCGTAAGGGTTTTCCCACGTATATCTGGTGTTCTTGTGTGATTGTCAAAACTATGTTTATGTAATCTGTTTCATAGTGCATCTTAATTTGACTGTAATTGTAAATTTTAAAGTGTATCTGCATTCTTTCCTGAGGTATTGGCATTAGGAGAATTGTTTTCCGCATCTAATTTTTCCTTACAAATTTTTATGCAACTAGTTATGCAAGTAGGGGCCCTCTTAGGTCAAATTAGGTTATAAATATACCCTACGGGGTTAAAATAGGTCATTTGTGCACTTTTATTTTAGGAGTTCAAGAGCTCTAGTTTGTGATTTGCTATGGAGCTACTGTAAGAATGTTGTTTATATCAATTACTGCACATTGCAAATATTGAGTATGCAAGAAGGGCTCGATGGATGTAGTATGTATCTAAATGTTTCTTCATGATTTTCTCAAATTTTGGTAGATTTTAGAGCTCAAATAAGGGAAAAAAGATGTACAATTTTTGCACCCCAAATGTGATCACATTCACTGCAACTATGGTGTTGTACACCACAATCGTAAAGTGCAACAAAATTGTTTTCTGGCACTGCATAGGTGTAATGTAGGATTAACTTGTGAAATCAAATTACAATTGCAATCTACAATGCAACTATGTTGGTGTGACACAAGTGAAGGATGGAACGATGCAACCACAAATGTGCACTACAACTACGTGATAAAATGATGTAATTATGAAACTGTAATGCAAGTGTGCAAATGATGCATATGCATGACAGTGCAAAATAATTGATTGATGAGCTAATTAGGAATTTTTTGGAATTTTTTGAAAATGTAATAGATTAAATAGGTTATGCTAGACGTCATGATTAACATGATATGCTTTGTGTGACTATAGGTGATACTTATGTCAATAAATATGTGAGAGAACCATTTGGCATCATTTTCATTATGGGATCACTTAGTTATGGAGGATCAAGATACATTGAATGGTCTTGGACTATATCATGTGACATTCATGGCCATTGTGTAGGCTAACATAGGGCTACTGACAACAATGGTAGAGAGGTGGCATTTAGAGATGAGTTCATTCCAACTACAAACTAGCAAGGTTACAATGACATTAGAGGACATCTAGAGGATTTTGTGACTTCCTATTTATGGGGAGTGAGTGGTATATGACACTGGGTAGGGATTAGCAGTGATGTGATGGGTATTTCAAAAAAAATCTCTAGTTGAGATAGGAGTGGAGGATTCTAATATCAGGTGGTACACCCTAGTAGAGAGGTACCATAGGCTTAGTATGGGCTACTCACATACCTACACCTTTCACAAACCCAAACTAGCTAGCACTAGTAGAGACAATGGGTTGAGGACCGCAAGGGAGGCTACAACGAAGAGGTTGAGGGAGGGGAAGTGATCAGGATGGAGATGGAGATGGGGATCGAGATGATGGTGGAGATGGAGGTGGTGGACAAGGGGATAGAGGGAGAGGTGATAGAGGTCAAGGATAGGATGACAGGAGTGGCAAGGGAGGATAGGAATACTACCATGAGGAGCCCAAAGAGTACTGCAATGGATGCCACTTATTCAAGAGGATGGGGAGGAGATGGAGGTAGAGGTGGAGGAGGCGAGAGATGAGTCAGTGATGGATGAGGAGGATATTGTGATGGAGGAGGAGGTAGTAAGAGATGTTTCTATCTAGGAGGAGAGCCTACATGATATCCTGATTTGGGGTGTGATTATGGATGAGGTTGAGGATGTAGGGAAGGGTCCTCAGGAACAAATATAGGAACTTCAAACATAGGTGTAGATATTGTAGGCATAGGTAGTGTAGATACTAGCATTACAGGGTTAGGTATAGACACTGATATCTTAGAAGGATCAATCAGTTATACGAGCACAAAGGGTAGAGCAAAGATCCATTGAGTTTATAGATATGATGATTGGGCCACCTACAACATTCATAGACACTATGTATGAAGCCAGTAGAGCGGCTCAATACTACAGGGATTTATATGAGTAGGAAATGCCAAAAACTACCAAGGAACCTAGCTTCCAAAGTCACAACTAGAGTAGGACACACTAACACAAGGCTTAGAGCAGTAGGGGAGTCTCAGAAAGACAATCCTCTCCTTATGATAGACCATCATGATCATAGTAGAGCGAGAAGAGACAATCAGGGTTAGGAGATGAAGGAAGCACAAGCTAGGCCTATTTTTATATGTTCCTAGACACTTATACTTTTGGTCAAGCTTGTAAGCTCCATTTTTTTCATACATCATGATATGGTGCTATGGCACACCATTTTTTTGATATATATGTGTGTGGTGATAGAAAATGTATCCCTTACATTTGCTCATTTGTTTGGGACCTCATAATTAAAATGGACCTAATAATACCTTAATTTAGTGTTGTAAAATGTATTTATTTCCATTTTAACACTAAGTTTTGGTCCCATTTAATTAATTGAGATTAATTATGTCTTAATTGGCCCTATAATTCATTTACAACTAGATTTAATTACATTTTCTGAAAGGGGAACCTAACATTAATTAATGCCAACACATAACACTTTACATTGAGCAATGTTTGTTCCAAGAATAGGGACCTAGGACCCATTTTCCCATGGGAGAATGGGTCCTCCATAGGATTTGGAACCCATTTTTAAATCATGTTTTGGTGGGATTTTAATTTGTCTAAATTCAAATTTCAAAGGTTAGCTTGTAATGTTTGAATTTCGGGAAATTAAGTATAAATTTCTATAAATACAAGTTTATTTCATCAATTCAAATCATCTAGTAAGAGGGAAACTTGCATATGAGCAAATATTATTATCAAGAGAATTCAAGAGTAGAATTATCAAGGATTTATTGCAGTATTCAAGATCTCAAGTATCATGTGAAAGTATTTTGCAATCATGCATGTTTTTGGAGCTCACATTGTGATGTAGGTTTCAAGATCTAATCAAAGTAATCAATTCAAAGATTCAAAGCATCATCCAAGTATCAAGATCCACATCCATTGAAGCCATTTCATGCAAGATCCACACAAAGATTTAAAATTTCCACAGGTTTATCTAAGGGTTTGTTGAATTACAACACTGCTTTGTTCATTCATCATTTTCTCTTTCATGCTATTTCATTTCATTTCAAGGTTTAATTACCAAAACGAGGTTTGACCAAGGAAAACTCCCATTCACCCAAAATAAAAAGTTTTCCCTTCTCTTTGTGTGTTGCAGATTTGCAAGTTCATAGGTGGAAGAAAAGATGAAGATCTCAAAAGTGAAAAATTGCAAAGTTGCATTTGTTGTCACCTTTGTTGTTAGTTCACAAAAACTTAGATCCCGAATTTATTTCCAACTATCTGACTATGAAACCTAGAGGATCTAGAAGTGCAGACATGGGAGCAAAGGACAAGTATGTGCAAGATCATGATGGGCCAAAAAGTGGCAATATGATGGGTATGTAGCTAATGACTTTTTTTACCAAAAAATTGATGAAACAAAAAGGGTTTTTAAAGGAGATTCTCAGCTTTCCACCAATATAAATTATGCTTTACTTTGAATTTAATAAGTAATTATTATTCATTTTCTTTTCAAATTATGACTAAAGTCCTAATTGATAGACTGATTGAAAAACATCTATAGCTTTCAAATGGTATCACATTTTCTAAATCCACAACATGTGTCATATTCTATGCTTTACATACTATAGGATTAAAAAAAGAAAAAATGAATTTCATGAGGTTTTCATCAAGTTAAGATGGTTAGACATACGAGTTTTTTATATTTTTTAAAAGTTATAATAAAAAATTCATAATTAATTGCTTACTTGGAAAAAAAATCCAAAAATACTACTGCATTGAAATTTCAAATTTGCATGAAATAGAATTTAAAAAAAAAAAAAAACCTAGTAGTTTAGAAACTACATTCAATTTTCTATAGATTCTATTCTTACATATTTTTGAAATAATATAGATAACTCATTCAAATTTTTATGTCAATTCGCCTAACTCTGATTTTTCTTTTTTTTTGCCACTTAAGGGCCTATTTTTTCCATGATGATCCTATACATACCTAGACCCAAAAGCCAATTTTGGAATTCTCAACAAAGACCCATTCGCCTATAGGTGAATGATTCCCAAGGCAGGTTCCAAAAACATCATTTCATAACAGATGCACAAGTTTTTCCCTTCATAGATCTTCCAAAAGTTTCACTATTTTTATTAGTATTATGTTTCATCTGCTAAATACAGTCTTCACATGTCTTCAATGAATTCATTTGGTATTTTTAATCTTTCTCCCAAAACCCATGTTCAGTCATTTTTGTCAAAAAGTTGTCTCGAAACACTTTGCAACTATTTTTGAGATAAGTTTTAATTGTCTTCCACTCATCCGATTTGTGTGAAATAAATTATTTTTGTTAGTTATATGTTTTATCTACTTGGATTTTTCCTTAAATTTCAGTTTTGTGTTGGTTTTCTATTTTATTTTCATCTTCCAAAAGTGTTGTTTGAACTTTACCCCCATCCACACACATAAAGGAAATTGCAAGATTCCTCAAAGAATTCACTCACCTAAGGGTTGAAAGTGGAATTTTACTTAAGGGATCTCATTTCCTTAATGAATATAGAAGAATAGGTAGGTTCATCACACAATTTTTCCATTTCTATTTATAGTAAGTTTGGTGAAACATTCCAAATTTAGTATAAAACCTCATGTGTATGATCCCCTAACCTATTTTTGTATGTTTCATTTTGGTGAGCCCGACGTTTTGAACATTCTAATTTATGATTTTGAGTGCATTTAAATGCTAGATCTAGAATTTGAATTAATTCATTGCATTTAGGGTTTTTGAATTTGGCATAAAGTTGCATTTCATTTTAGGTGCAAACTTGCATTTTGCATTCATTTTAAATCTAAAAATTCAACAAAATTTGCATAATGTCATATTAATTCTGCATTGTATTTGCATATTAGTGTATGTTCAATCATTAATATTCAAAAATTGAGGAAAAATTACATTTCAAAAAGTGGAATATTGTTCATCATTTGTCATTAATTTTTCTTGCATTTAGACATTAAATTCTAGAAAATTATGTCATAGAAGTTACAGTCTGAGACTTTGAACAAAGAAAACATATCATCACTCAGAAATTACATTATTCATTTTTAAAAACTCTACACAAGGACCCATTCACCCATGGGTGAATGAGTCCTTTAGGGCCTATAAAAATCAACTTTTCTGAGCTTTTTTGTGGTCTTTTGCACTTCCCGAATCTCCTGGTAACCCACTATCTCAGTCTAGCAAGTTTCAAGAATTTTTGTTTTATACATTAGGTCTAATCATCCATTTAACATAGGCATTTCAAATTGATTTTTTTTTTACATTTCATATTTTTAGAGAAAATATTACATCATGTTTTCATTACAAAAATCTTTGGTTATCATACTTCATGTTCTATTTTTAGATTTTGTTCAATACTTTAAGAAATTTTTGTTACAAGCATATGAATATGAAGTCATTTCTCCTATTTTCTTTTTCTTCATTGATCCCTCTCTTGTATGTGAAACTACCTTAGTAAAAGAGAATATAATTATGGACAATCGTGAAAATCACGTTTTTCTTCTCCCAATATCTCTCACATTTGTGAAGAAGATATTTTGGTGTTAAACGATCCAATTGATGAGAGTCATGAGAATCCTATTTGTTTCTTTTCTCCTACCCCTCCTACTTGGGATAATATTGTTAAACAAGAGGATTCCCTCATTGATAAGCAAGACAATCCAACCATTGATAACTCCCCTACTTGTGAAGAATTTATTTTAGAAATTCCAACTATTGAATGTCATGAACATATAGTTTGTTGCTATCCTAAAAACTATCCTATTAGGGAAGATATCATGGTGCAAGAAAATGACGACATTGGCACATGTATTTCATTAGATGAGAATGATGAGGTAACATTAGACTCTCTTTTGCTAAAAGGTCATCAAAACAAGGATAAGTATTTTGAGGTTATGAACATTAGATCTCCCTCGATTCCTCTAATTCTTAGACCTCATATAAGTCCCTTAATTATTGGACCTCCTAAACATAAAATTATCCTCTACCCACCCTCACATCAACATCAAGTCCAAAATAAACATGTTCTTATCTTGGAACCACCTAAGAAGACATCATTAAAATCAAGAGATATCTTGAACTTTACAAGGAAACTTAGTAATAACAATGTTTCACAACAGTCGAGTTATAATACTGTTGCTCACACATATAATACAAGGAACAATGGGCAACCTCAAACCATTCCTACTTCATTACCATTACTTCAACCATATTTCCTACTTGCACCTAATATCTTACATTGTAGTGGAAAGGAGTATGATCTTGTGGAACAACTTAAATACACTCATGCTCAGATATCCTTATGGGATATTATTCAATCCTCACCTAATTTCCATAGAATGCTTCAAACTTCCTTTCAACAAGTTGTGGTTCCCCCTAGTTCAAACCCTAATGAAATGCAAGCCCTAATTCAAGGAATGAATTTAGAATTTGTTTCCACCAAAGTGAGCTACCTCCTTTGGAAGTGCAAAAAAGAATGAAGTTTTCATGATAATAGCTAGTATTAACAATAATGGTCATATTTTTGGAATTAAGATAACCCTTGTTGATAATGGATTAACCTTTAACGTGTATATCATAAAATTTTTGGATAATATTGGAGTAAAAAAAAGAAAAATACAACCAGACTCCATATCTATCTATGGATTTGATAATGTAGGAAAAAAAACACTTGGTGTGATAACATTACCTATTATAGTTGTAAAGGCCACATTGCAAACTAGGTGATCCCACAAAGCTAGTTTATAATTTCTAGGAGATTCTAATTTTTGTTGAAATCACATATTTTTAGAAAATATAATGACTTAATCCTTAAAAAATTATATTTAAAGCATTCTAATTGAATATGGCTTGATCAAACTACCTTAGATCAAACCCCCTTGGATAGAACCCGACTAGTTTTAAACCATACCTTTAATAGAGTCTCCTTTACACCTATCAAAATGTTGATAAAAATCCACTTTTGATTTACCTTTTGGGGAATCAAATGAATTCATTTAAAATTTTATTTTTGTAAGTATTTAGTCCTTATTATAAGCTTCCTAAAAAGTATAATTTTAAATAAATTTAATTTTATTATTATATTTATTTTTATTTCTTGTGAATGTAGTCTTTTTAGAGAAAATCAAGCTCTTTGTTTTGCACGTGTGGAAAAATAGAATATTATCAAAAATATAATTTTTAAAATATGAATGCACAAAATATTGAAGTCCTTGATCCAACAAATTTTTTTTTGAATTTTGATACATACAAAAAAGTTGTGTTATACAATCTGCCTATGTCTAAATTGAAATTGGTTTGAGTTCAAAACTTGATTGAGGAAAAAAATATTCAATAAAAAAATATGAAACCAATTGGAAGAACTATTTATCATAGTTACATTTACCTAAATTAAAAAAAAAAAAAATTATCCTTCATGGGAAAAAAGTTGTGTGTTGTATGGTGAGCATCGCTCCTTAAAAATTTTGTTTACTGAAAAAAACTAGTTTTTGAAGGAGATAGAAAACGAAGTGCAATCTAATTCCAAAAAAATTGAAAAAACTATATTTAGAATCTACAAAAAAAAATTCACAAATCACTAGTTTGCATCATCTTCAAATCCCTCATGGTTTACCCGCTATAGGTGCCCAAAAGTGAAGATTTAGTTAGAAAAAATCAGTTCAATGTCCAGTTTGGGAAAAAATTGTAAACTAGTATTGTGGGATCACCCAACTCCTATTCATGTCATGCTCGATAATATTTCATATAATCTTCTCTTGGGTAGACCTTGGATTCACACAATGAAAGGAGTGCCTTCTACTCTTCATCATATAATGTAGTATATATATAACAACAAGGTTTATACAATCAAGGATGACCCTAAATGAGAAAGTTTACACATTGAGAAATACAAGGAAAATCCTTTGAAAAAATTGACACCAACTACACAAGTGGAACTCGTGCAAGAGAAATAAAAAGAAAATAATATTGAAGAAGTCACAAAATTATTGGATGATGACTAACATTCCTTGGATTTCACACCTACATTCATGGGAGAATACAAGATCATAAAAAAAGAGTCTAAAAAAGGAAAAGAACTAGTGGTAATGTCAATACAAAATTCAATAGAACCTTCAAAAGCATCCACTTCAACCACTTTAGAAGAAGAAACAAATTATACAACAAACTTTGATGAAGTTTATTATGAACAACCACCAAATCTAAAAGAAATGAAAAAACTTTATGGAAGTGGTTATGAACTTATGAAATAATTTGTTTATAGTGGAAAAAGGATGTAGTTCTAGAGAAAAAGGTATATGTGTCCCTATAGATCCTAATACACAAAAAACAACTGGGTCAATGCAGGATCATGAGGGGCCAAACTAGGCCTCTAAGTGGTAATGAAAATTTTGAAAAATAGAGTTACACAACTTGACATAAAAAATTTAATAGGTTATTAACATAATTTAAATAATATGTAAGAACAAAATTTATAGTAAAATGAATCTAGTTTCTAAGCTACTAGTCCTTTTTTAGAAAAAGTAAATCTATTTGGTTAAAATTTGAAATTTCAATGCAGTAGTACTAAGTTTTCAAAAAGAAAATAAAAAGCAGGTGTTTGTCTGGCCACCCTAATGCTGAGAAAAAATAAATTATTTTTTCTAAATCTTTAAATATAAGTAGAGGACACATGCTTAGATGTGACACATATTAGTTTTTAAATTTTTTTGCAAGTAAATAATTAGTTATGAATTTTCTAGTAGAAAATTTAAAAAATATTAAAAACCATTTTTCCATACACCCTAACTTGGTAAAAAATTATGAAATTCACTTTTTTTTAAACAATATTTTGTGAAGCATAGTGTGTGGTGCATATTTCATTTCAAGAAATCTATAACCGTTTAAAAGTTATAGATTTTTTTCAATCAGCATATCAATTAGGACTTTACATATAGTACATGTAGAAAATCAATAATAATTATCTGTTAAATTCAAAATAAAGCATATCTTATATCAGTAGAATACTGACAATTTTTTGAACTAACCCTTTTCATTTCATCAAAATTGGATGAAAAAAAGTCATTAACATCAAGGGTGAAGTCCAAAAAACTCTTAGAACCCTTGTAAACACATTGAGGTTGTTTACTTTTAGGCTTGGTAGTCCCCAAGCCAAGTACAGAAGCAATACCAAAGCATAACAAATATCCATTATTTTTAATAGATATCCATTTATTGACCATAATCTTATCAATATTTATGTATATTTTATATTAGGTTATATAATATATTAATATATATATATATTATATTAGGTTTTATAATATAATATAAAATATTAATATATTATATATAATAATATAATATATAATATTTTATATAAGATTAATATATTATATTATTTATATAATATTATAATACTAAATTATTTATTTTATATTATATTATATTATATGTATAATATGTACATATTTATAATTTACACAAAACAAAATAGGAATTTGTTCTTTCCATAATGGATATTCGTTATGTAATAGATATTCGTTACTTGTAGCTCAAAACAAACTAACTAATGTCTTTAAACACAGGGTGTTTATGGTCTAAGGAATAAATATATGCTTTGTAAAGACAATTATCCATTATTTTAGAATGGATGTTCGTTTCTATGAAATTCAAATATTTTGAAGCTTCGCCCTATGCATATAATATAATATACAATATAAATTTTTAGACATGTAAAATCAACCTAACACTTATCACACATCCTAAATAACATTTTCTCATCACCGACATCATTATCACTAAATATTACTACATTTCACATCAAAAGCATCAAAAACCCCCAATTTCCTTTATTAATTGAATAATATGACATTATTTAATTAATTCACTTTTTCATCATTTTTGACTAATTAAATAAATTTATTTGTTTAATAAAGTCCTAATATAACTTTATTCCTCCTGATTAATTAAATAGCATCAACTATTCAATTCTGCCACTAATAATTCACTTTATTCCCCTAAGTCAATTAAATTATTAAAACATAATAATTTAACTATATCACTTTCCCCTAAATTTGAATAATTGAATAAATTATTCAAATCAACATCCAAAAGGTCAAATAAAACAAATACAACTTTGTTTGTAAAATTCAAACTTGATTTGCACGTTCAACTCAAAAATATTAATTAATTAATTATCCTCTCCCACTTTCATGATTGAGCAAATTACAAACCACTGATTGTTCGATCTGATTTCCTGGCCGATCCATCTATTTCCTAACAAATCAATCTATTCTTCAATCCCACAGATTATTCAATCTATTTCCTCAATCCCACTGAACACTCAAAATGATTTCTTCAATCACACCAATTACGTAATCAATTTGCATAGATTGTTCCCATCTATTTCCTCTCAACGATTTTGAACCATTGATCAAGGCATTCTACTATGCGATCTCAAGTGTTCATTTTGATACAAAAATTCTATATAACAACCATCTTTCTTCTCAAAAACGATTGGAGAATCAACCTATTTTACACAATGAAATAATGCAGATATCTTAATTGAACTTTTGACATCTTCTTACACATATCTTCGATCAACACACACACATTCTTCAAAATTTCACATGAACAATGGAGGCTTCTCATTGATACGAACAACCCAACATCTTCGCAAATACACTCCGAAATGGGATGGTAAAACTATATTGTTTGGATTTCATTTTCATTGTTTCATTTTAATTTCATTATTGAATTCCTTATGTTCATAGTTTCATTGTGTGAGTAATGAGCATAAATCTTGATTGTTGTTTTGAGTTAGATTAGCTTCAATTCATTTCAATTATCTCATTTGACTCTATCAATTTCCCCCTTACACATTCTGGCATGCCTGATGGGACCATGGTCCTTAGCACTAATCATTTTATGAGCTAATTTTGAAGTTGCAGGTTCCAAAAGTGCACTAGAAAAAAATTCACACAAAAGCTACAAGAGTTTTGCATAGTAGATTTCATTTTTTTCATGTACTTGACTTTTTTTTGGCTGCTTGTAACTTTTTTGTTGCGATTTTGCAAAAAATACAAAGGAAGACTTAATTTTTTAAGCCACTTCTACTTAAAACTAGAAGCCACTTTTGACATTTTCATTCTCTTTTTCTTTTTGACAGAGGCTGCTTTTGGATTTTTAGTTTACTTTTGCTCTGTTAAGTTTTTTCCAAAGGTTGAATGTTAATTTTCAATTTCTAACACTAATGGGTACTTGATTTGAATGTTTGATAGGTGATCATTTTGTTTGTAGAGGTATAGCATGCGTGTATCCAAGAACAATTAACATGTTTATTAGAGAGAAGGTGAACGATCAAATATTTTAAGTTTTCAAAGCTTTCATAGTTAGAAAACTTTAATTTGGTGCTTAAAAAGAACCACACAAATAAACATTTCAATTTTGGTGCATCTAAAATGAAGTTTTCAAGCTTTTATAGTTAGATAATTTCAAGTTGGTACTTAAAAAAAATCCCACAAACAAATGTTTTGATTTTGGTGCACCTAAAATCATTTTTTCAAGATTTCATAGTTAGAAAACTTTAATTTTGTGCATAAAAAGAACCCCACAAACAATTTTTTTGATTTTGGTGCATCCAAAATAGAATTTTCAAAGCTTTCATATTTAGAGAATTTCAAATTGGTGCTTAAATGAAACCCTACAAATGAACATTTCAATTTTGGTGCTCTCAAAAAATGTTTGATTTTTGTTGACCAACGCTTTTATTTTGTTGACGAACACACAATTTCTTTTGTTGACCATTAAGACAAGGATTTAGAAAACACTCAGTTTTACGCTTAAAAATGAACAAATCAATTTCTTGTCTTGCACATTGCAATATGTTATCTGAAGTCTAGAACACTTCACTTTGGTGCAATTAAAAAGAAAAATGTTGTTATTCACACTTTATTTTGGGGATAGCACCACTTGAGGCACTTAAAAAAGAATCAAATTGCAATGACTGTATGTTGTATCTACTATGTCTAGAAAAATAAAGTGTTCATCCTCTCCCCTTGCATCTTTTGGTGATCTTGGGTGATGAAAAAATATTTTTTGACTTTCACATTTGGATCATTTTATCTTTTGTCATTAGAGAGGGGGATTGCATTGAGACAAATCCAGCATTGGAGAACTTATTGCAAGGTCTCAAAACACGTTTACTGGCAGGCTATGTCTATTATCACTATGATTGCACCCGTACTAAAAAACATTCTAAAGTTCTGCAATCCAGTGAAACATTGGAATAGTTTTAGGTTGTGGGTACCCTATGATGAAACTAAACCTCCAAATTCTAGGATGGTTCCTATATGATGATCAATTAGGTACTTGAATTTTTTTTTTTTTGAGAAAATGGTAAGAATGATTGAACTGAATGCATGAAATAAAATTAAAACTTTGGTGATGCACCTAATTGGAAATATAAACTACAACTTAATTAATAAATGATTACTTAGTACCCTCCTTGCACAACCTAATTTGATAGCCTAATCCCCTGAATTTTTTATATAAAGGCCTTCACTAAATAATTTTTTTAAGGAAAACACTTGGTTTTCACGACTAAATTGGCTAATCAATTACATGCACAGTGTATAACCAGTGAGCTTAAACTAAATTGCATACATATATTTATGAAAGGAGATAGAAATATTAGAGGTTTCGATATTGAAACACCATAATCTTGCAATTGAATCCCACACAATGATGACGCCTGAAATATTGAAGGAAAAACTTCAAAATACTAGAAATTAAAAGGAATTCTTCTACAAATTGCAATCTTAATTAACTTGTAAAAAGCTACTACATAATCTATTAAACTATGAAAATTAAGTTACATGAGGTATCTTTGCTGAAGGAAAAGGAAAAAAACAAGAACCAAGGAAAAAGATCAACTTTTTCCAATAAATACAATGTAAGGAAACTCCAAAGTTTGAGAAGGTGGAAGAAATAGTTCACTAAAAGTTAAAACCACCTCGAGAATCTCTCCCATGAGCAAAAGCAAAACTGGCTGAAAATTAGACTCTCCAATGCTGTAAACTAACCTTAAACAACTCAAAACTCCATGTCACAATATATGCAACTGAATGGTAAATTGAAAATGGCTCTTGAATGCATAGAGGTGGCACTAAAAGTGATCTAAGAGTGATAATATCTCCTCACGAGCAAAGATGAAAACCCCTAAAAAAAAGGCTCAAAATTGGAGCTATCTAAACTCGACAAGTTGCAAACTCCAACTCACTATATGCATGATCAACATGATCTCAAAACCCACTCTAGTTTGACTAAAATTCAAAGAAAACCCCACCATTATCTCCATCTTGTCTTTTTCATGAAATAACTATATAATTAAATATTAAAAATAATCAAAATGATTATTTTAATATTTAATGTGTAGTTCTCTTTACTCTCCAATTACATATTAATTTTTAGAGTAACTGTTATCTTTAATATTTAATTGTATTGTTATCTCTTTAGTTCTTCATGCAAAAAGAAAAAAATAGTATACTAATTCCACCTCTTCTTTGATCCCCTGCATGCTTTTCACACTTAGCATATTTTGCTAATTTCTTAGCACCTTTACATAACATAAACATATGATATTTAAAAATATCATTGGCCAATACACTAGTCAAGACCACGATGGTAATAAAATGAAATGATTTTTTTAAAAGGAAAGTCAAAAATCCAACTCAAAAATATTTAGGGCAAGTGAGCAAAAATCATCGAACCCTAAACTTCACTTACATTTCTTACTTCATAATTTCATGAACAAGCTATTGCCGCCATACTTGAGATATGTTGAGGGTTTGATGAATGCTCTAGAGATTCTTTGCAAGATTCATACACCTCCCAACTACTAGTAAGTTATTTTTCACTAGAAATGTGGTATTTAAATCCATTTGCAAGTATTCTCAGGCTTTATAGCTACGACCTTACATTATTTCTGATGTGTTTTGCTCTTCTTCATCTTCTCTATCAATATTTGTAGCTTCTGAGGCCACCATGAGAGTCTTTGGAAAGCTTTCACTATGGGGTTTTGGGAAGTATTTATTTCACATCAAAACTTGGTAAGTTTTCGCCATTCAAGCATTATATTCTCCTCTTTGCATTTCTCCATGTATTTGCTACTAAAAACCTCCCATTATATGATTGCAGTTTGAGAAATGCTAAGGGTATCTTTATTTTTCAATGGCTTGAGAGTTTCTCTATATCAAACATTTAATGTGCAAGGATTCAAGTTCCTTACTTTAGATGGAAGCATCTATCTGGATTTTGAAGTGCTTCCTTTACTTATAGGTTGCCACTATTCATGATTTCTTGTTTATTTGCATTTTCTCCATCTGGGTGCCATCTATTATCAATGAGTTTAAGGATTTCCTTTTTTTTTGTATTTTTCTGCATACTTAATGTAGAAACCTATAGAGATTTTGGTTTCCTTTAGAAACATAAGGAAAGAAACTCCCAGGCCACAAATTCCACTAAACATTCTGAGGGTTTTGTTCTTTTTATAAATGTAATGATTTGTCTCGACTTTGTAAATGGGGTTTGAAACCCATATTCATTATGAATCATTCTTTCATCACTTTTCTGCCACTAATACTCTATCTTTTCATTGTGCGTATCTGCATAGTACTAGGTGCTTGTTTCATTTGGCAAGAAAAAATTCATAAAGTTTGTTCTGGATACTCTGTCATTTTTTCAAAACCCATGAAACCCTTCTTTGAAACCTCAAAATCTCTTGATTTACAAAAATATTTCATGTGTTTGATGAGGGCCTACTAGAAATGGTGGAAGCAAACTATTAAATGCACTTGTATGTCTAACTTTTACACCACATGCTCCATAGGCCCTGTAGACGTATATTTTAAAAAAATTCATAGAATGGATAAAAGAATACAAACATAGGATAATGGAAAAATAACTAAAACTTCTTCTCTTCTGTCATTGATGTGCTTTTACTATTCTTTGCATTATCATTGTTTCTTTGCTTTGAGATTCATGTCTGTTTTACTAATGCTTGAACCATTGCTCATGATCCTACATTATGCTGGCTCTAAAAAATCATATGAGTTAGTATGAGAGCTTCATGTAGCAGCTTAATGCTTGATATTCTCTTTGATAGGAATAAAGCATGGTCCCTTTCTGTCTTTCAATTTTTTCAGCAAAAGCAATTAGGGATGGAAAATAGTAGTGGTAACCATACCCCTTGATACATTGGTGATGTCTCTTGATGCCTCAATGTGATAATGCTCTATTTTCATTGAATGTAAAACTATTTCTCGAGTCTCTTATAGACTATGAATTTTTTTTTAAAGTTATCAAAAATAGATTAATGACATTTGATATTCTATTTTACCATTCAATGTAAAGGGGATCCATACTTTTATGAAATACTATGTGAACTTAAAGTAGAGCTGAAACTCAGATAACAAATGTAGTTAATGCTTCTTCAACATTTTTTTGATTGTTCTTTTGAATGATGAGCAATGTGATGTTTTGCTCAATCTATTTTCATCATGTTGAATTAAAGGTTGCTTTTTAAAACACTATGCTTGCTTGTCCCACACGATTGTTTATGATTTGGGCTCAACCCTTGTGGGAGCCACATTTCTCACCACTCATAACAATATCTATTGGTTAAAATGATCTAATTATACCTATACCTGGACACTAAAAAAACAAATTAGCAAAATAATTGAAGCTAAAAGCTTCCATTGAACTTTGTGCTCCTTGAACCTCTACTTTTTTTTATGACTTAATCATCCGGTGAATGCCTAATAGGATGCAAATTACATTTCTATTGGTAATATATGGATAAGGTAGAATGTGATTTTTCATTTCTCTAACACCACCTTTCAACAATTTTGTAGGTAACCCTTGGAGCTGGAGCTAAACCAAGAACTAGAGTTGAACCAAGATCATCACAACTATAACAATGATTCACCATTCCAAACAATGGCGAATCACCTTCTTTCCTTATTCTTACATTATCTTTAGTTGTGTGATATGCATTTTTTTTTGTATTCGGTATTTGATCAAGTAATCAAATTAAGCTACTCCCATGGCTTGTGTGAGACTTTGGTTTTACAATATGAATAAAACAACATTACTTATGCAAATTTATGATTTTTTCTATTGCAATTTATTTGCATAATAATATTGGAAATTCAAAAGTAATCAGATTTGTACAACTATGAATACTCAATAGAAAATTTTGAAATTATTATGTACCTTTAATGATGAATGCAATTCAGCTCTACCTATTTTGAGTTGTAGCTAAAAATAGGTAACAATATCAAAGGTTGTGAAATGGTAAGAAAGTATCTTCAAGTCATGCCAAAACAAACTTCACCTAATCCCATGCCTTAAGTGGAACAAGAATAGTTAAAGAGCCTTAAGTGACCAATGAGTGAGTGTCGATTACTGTGTTCACAATTTTGTTGCCATTAAAACCTTTTGTTGTAGAGGCAAAACTAGTTATGCCAACGACTTCTTTAAAGTGGTGCATTGGGAATTTATTTTCAAGAAGTTACTTGGTGTGTCTGATTTTGGTGGAAATATAGAGATTAAGAGTTCATTCTTAACATATCTCTACATTTTCCCATAAAAATGCATAATAGTTACTTGGTATGTCTGATTTTGGTGGAATTTTTTTGTTGCAATTCATTTGCATAATAATACTAGAAATTCAAAAGTAATCAAATTTTTACAACTATGAATACTTAGCAGAAAATTTTGAAATTATTGTGTACCTTTAATGATGAATGCAATTCAAATCTACCTATTTTGAGCTGTAGCTAAAAATAGGTAACAATTTAGTGACCTCTACGAAGTATTTGCCTGCTAAACACAATAGACCAATGATGCAGCTTATGCATTGGGCATGGAGTCCATTTTTGTCCTCTTTTGAATCATAAATCTTGTAACTCAGCTATTGGGAAACAAATAGTAGCAACAAACCAAATTGAAAGAATCTAATCATAACTTTGTTTGAGACGAAGTTAGAAAATATGTGCAACATTTGCACTTATTGAAAGAAAAATAGTACATAAATGAGATATGCCATGGGGCACTTATTGAACTTGAAAACTACCCTACCCTACACTAACTAATGTTGTTAGTGCTTAAACATAACCATTCACTGGTTGGTTGAAAAAACTCCCTTTTCTCATCAACTTAAGTCATGCTACCTGCTTGCAAATTGTCCAACAGTGATGGAAGAAAAGTAAATGTGGCATGATAAAAAAAAACACCTTTGCAATCATGAAAACCACCTTCCTTTTTTCTTTATACAAGAGATGCACACAACTACTTTGAATAGGTTGAGCAACCTACATTGATTCCTTTTGATGCTTAATCTTTTACTCCCAAGAAGATACTTTAACTGGCAACTCTTCTTGATTTCCCACCAACTGTGCCAGGTGTTTGATTGGACATCCCCTTGTGCTTACACCCAATTTATAATTTTTAGCCTCATGTTGATTCTCTATTTCCTCAGTCTTTTTTTCATTATTTTCAAGAAAATTAAATGAAGTTGAGCTCCCAAAAACTTCATCCTTTCCTTGAAAAGGTGTTGTTTGGAGGTAATATGTTGGTTGTTCATTGGCTTTTACAGTCTGATCCTCTTGAATGATTTTCCTTTTATTGTTTATAGGAGGATCAATTGTTCCTTCTTTCAAATCTTCAATGAAAATGGAATCTTGTTTCTTTGCATCATCTATAATAGTCTCTAAAAAGAAACCACTAATGTGCTCAATGGTTGGATCTTCTTCATCAAGGAGTTGATATCCCTATTGGATTACTAAAAACAAGACCTCAAAATATTGTTCCTTATGTTTTTCACCCATGATATAATTAAACTCCAACTCTATAAATTGGGGAAGCTCATCAAATAAGTTCATATTGTACTCTTCCATAGGTTGTAGGGTATTTTCTTCTACAATTTTTTCAATAGCCTCTTTGACCTGAATAGGTTGATCACATGTTGATGGCTCGTATAATACTAGCATATCATCTAAGTTAGAACAAAAAACTTCTATGAGGCTTGAAAACATGTTCTCATCTAGCTCATGACTTTGCATTAAATCCATATGATTTTTATGATTTAGTTGTTCCATACCAAGCATAGATGCTATCATGCATGTACTATCCTCATTTTCATCAGAAAATTGAGGAAGTTCATCAAACAAGTCATAAAAATTCCTTGAATCACCCTCTATTTTCTTTACATAAACTTCATGCAGATCATTTTCATTAACCTAAAAAATAGGACTGACCTCTTGCTATCTCATATGGATTGAGAATTCAATATCATCTTGAACAAGCAATACATCATGTTTTGTAATGTCTTTTGGGTGTTCCAAATCAACTAGAAAGTCAGATATCTATGTGGTTTCCTCGGCTTGCTCAATTAAACCAAGTAATTGATCAAACAAATATATCAATTGTTCTCCCTAATTAGGTGCCTTCTCTAGTGAAACTTGGGCATCCTCTAAATTTGCAAGTGGAGATCTTTGACTACTCATTCATGTACTCTGCTTTCATTCATCTTATAAACAACATCAATTTTTTTTTTAAATGAATCAAAATCCAAAGGGTTTAGTAGCAATTTTGAACCAACATCCTCTTCACATGTATTATGGTTATTTTGAGCTAAGGAAATAATACAAAAAACAACAACTTCCTACTCCTCTTGTTCATGAAACCAACTTGGAACCTTGATCAAGTTAGATTGTACAACCTTTTCCTCTTTTTGATCTTGAATTAATACACAAGGAATATCCTTACTAAGGTTTGACATTTTATAGTCAGGATGCTTGGTCCAAGAAGGTTGTCATAACTGTTCAATACCTTGATTACCTAGTTGAGGATATTTATATGACTAGGACTGAGGATTTATGGATAGATTTTGTTCATTTGTGAGCTCCTATAGGGGTTGATCTTTAACATGGGATTGACTATTACCCCTATAACTTGGAATGTCAAATCTAGAAAACTTACATGGAGATTGTGTAGAAACCTTGGAAACCTCTTCCTTTGTTGGGTGATGTTTTATGCAAGAAACTAACTTGGCTTCCATCCTTGGAGCTTGGGTAACCAACATTTTGATTTTCTCCTCTTTTTCAATAAGAGCTTCTTCATATTGTCTCCTCTGCACCAACAAGTCTTTCTCATAGAGATGGGATTGATAGGCCATCTCTTCCTGTTGTTGATCATACTCTTATTGCCTCCTGATCTCTTCTATCTACTTTGTGAACTCTAACAATATGTCCTTGGTATCATTCATGCTATTATTCATATCATCAACCTCTTGGAGCTGATTTTGGAAATATAAATGTTGATAAGAAGGTTGAGTAGGGGTGGGTGGGAGGTAAGGATGTTGAGCATGTTGATATATTGTTGTTGCATGGTTGTTTGGGATAAAACTAGCAACATAACTAGCCTGATATGGTTGATAAGGATGTGGATAGGTAGGACTTTCAGGAAACAAAGGTGGAAACATGATATTTTCATAAAAAATAGCGCTTTGTCTACTTGAAACTAGTAGATTGTGCTCGCAATCGCCAGGTATAAATTGTAACCTATAAAAGGAAAAAAAATGCTACTGTATATACCAGAATAATAGCTTGAAAATTTTGAATTATTTCTCTGAAGTGAACTTTAGAGTCTCACTGGGTGTGCCAAAAACTGTTATCACCAAGATTGCACCATACTACAAAACCTTGTAAAGTTCTACAATCTGGTGAAACATTGGAATAGTATTAGGTTGTGGGTACCCTATGATGAAACTAAACCTCCAAATTATAGGTTGGTTCCTATACAATGATCAATTAGGTACTTGAATGATTTTTTTTTTTTTAAAGGGTAAGAAGGATCGAACTAAATGTATGAACTAAAATTAAAACTTTGGTGATGCACCTAATTGGAAATCTAAATTGCAACTTAATTCACAAATGATTACTCAGTACTCTCCTTGCACAACTTAATTTGATAGCCTAAACACCTGAATGTTTTATACAGAGGCCTTGACTAAATACAATTTTTGAGGGAAAACACTTGATTTTCATTACTAAATTGACTAATCAATTACATGCATGGTGTATAACCAGTGAGCTTGAACTAAACTACATACATATATCTATGAAAGGAGACAAAAATATTAGAGGTTTCAATAATGAAACACAATAATCTTTTGATCAAATCCCACACAATGATGATGCTTGAAATATTGAAGGAAAAACTTGAAAATACTAGAAATTAAGAGGAATTCTTCTACAAATTACAAACTTAATTAACTTGTAAAAAGTTATTGCATAATCTATTAAACTATGAAAATTGTGTTACATGAAGTCTCTTTGCTGAAGGCTAAGGAAACAAATAAGAACTAAGGAAAAATATCAACTTTTTCTAGTATATACAACGTAAGGAAACTCCAAAGTGTGAGAAGGTGGATGAAACAGTTCACTGAAAGTGAAAACCACCTCAAGAATCTCTCCCACAAGAAAAAGAAAAACTCGCTAAAAATGAGACTCTCCAATGTTGTAGACTAAGCTTAAACAACTTAGAACTCCATGTCACAATATATGTAACTGAATGGTAACTTGAAAATGGCTCTTGAATGCATAGAGGTGGCACTGAAAGTGATCTAAGAGTGATAATATCTCCTCATGAGAAAAGATGAAAACCCCTAAAAAAGGCTCAAAACTAGAGCTATTTGAACTCGACAAGTTGTAAACTCCAACTCACTAAATGCATGATCAACAAGATCTCAAAACCCACTCCAATTTGACTAAAATTCAAAGAAAACCTGACCATTATTTCCATCTTGTCTTTTGTATGAGATAACTGTATAATTAAATATTAAAAATAATCAAAATGATTATTTTAATACTTAATGTGTAGTTCTCTTTACTCTCCAATTACATATTAAATATTAAAGTAACCATTATCTTTAATATAATTTAATTGTATTGTTATCTCTTTAATTTCATGCAAAAAGAACAAATTAGAACACTAATTCCACCTCTTCTTCGATCCCCTGCATGTTTTTCACACTTAGCATATTTTGCTAGGATCTAGGAAAATTCATCGCCAGCAATTCACAGTGGAAAATTCACCGCCATGAAAAATTTATCGTGAGAAAATTCACTGCCATGACAAATTCACAGCCAAGTAAAATTCATCACCAGCAATTCATCGAGGTGGAAAATTAACCGCCATTAATGTTTTCTAATATACATTTCAAAAAAAATGATTTTTTTTAAAAGAATAATTTGATTTATGATAATAAAAAATTAATCGTATTAAATTTAGAGAATTTGATTTATGATAATAAAAATAAATATATTTTTCAATATATTTTATGATAATAAAAATAAAAAATAAATTGATTAACTTAATTTTAATATCATAAATAAACACATAGAAAATTTATAATAATAATAATAAAAAAAAATTAATTTAATATAAATAAACAAATGGAAAAATATATATTTTTAATATTTGTGCAAAGAAACACAGAAAAATAAAAATTTGTATATATAATATTTTATATAAAATATATATTTTTTCCATTGTTTCATTATACAATATTGTATAATATATATTTTTTTAAATATTTTTTTTATGTTTATTCTATAAAATAAAGGAACACAGGGAAAAAAAAATTGTATATATAAATAAACACATGGAAAAATAAAATAATATTTGAAATAGAAATTAAAGTAAATAATTTATTTTTCTTTTAACTTTTTATGAAAATTAGTGCATAATTTTCTTATCAAAATAAACATAAAAAATATTTAAAAAGTAAAATGGTATTGTAACAAGTGAAAATTAATTAAAAAAAAATCAAACTCTTTGAAATATATATTAAAAAACATTAATGTGGTTAATTTTCCGCTTCGGTGAATTGTTGGTGGTAAATTTTACTTGGTAGTGAATTTGTCATGGCGGTGAATTTTCCCATGATGAATTTGTCATGGCAGTGAATTTTCCCACAGTGAATTGTTGGCAGTGAATTTTCCATCGGTGAATTGTTGGCAATGAATTTGTCGTATGCCATTTTGCTGATTTCTCACCACCTTTACATAACATAAACATATGATATTTAAAAATATCATTTGGAAGATATCATTGGCCACTACACTAGTCAAGACCACAATGCTAATAAAAAGAAATGATTTTTTAAAAAGGCAAGTCAAAAATCCAACACAAAAAGATTTAGGGCAAGTGACCAAAAAGTATCAAACCCTAAACTTCACTTCCATTTCTTACTTTGCAATTCCATGAACAAGTTGTTTCCGCCATACTTGAGCTAAGTCGGGGATTTCATGAATGCTTTGGAGATTCTTTGCAAGATTCATATGCCTCCCAATTGCTAGTAAGTTATTTTTTTTCATTGCAAATGTGGTATTTAACTCCATTTGCAAGTATTCTCAGGCTTTATAAGGCTTTATAGCTATGACCCTACATTATTTTTGATGGTTTTTGCTCTTCTTCATCTTCTCTGTCAATATTTCTAGCTTCTAAGGCCACCATGAGAGTCTTTGGAAAGCTTTCACTGTGGGTTTTTGGAAAGTATTTATTGCACATCAAACCTTGGTAAATTTTCTCCATTCAAGCATTGTATTCTCCTCTCTGCATTTCTCCATGTATTTGCTGCTAAAAACCTCCCATTTTATGACCGTGGTGTATGAAATGCTAAGGGTATCTTTATTTTTCAATGGCTTGAGAGTTTCTCTGTTTCAAACACTTAATGTGCAAGGATTCAAGTTCCTTACTCTAGATAGAATCATCTATCTAGCTTTTGAAGTGTTTCCTTTACTTATAGGCCACCACTATTCATGATTTCTTGTTTATTTGCATGTTCTCCATTTGGGTGCTATCTATTATCAATGAGTTTAAGGATTTCCTTTTTTTTTGTATTTTTTTGCATACTTAATGTAAAACCATATAGAGATTTTGGTTTCCTTAAAAAATAGAAGGGAAGAAACTCCCAAGCCACAGATTTTGTTGAACATTCTGAGGGTTTTGTTCTTTTTGTAAATGTAATGACTTGTCTCCACTTTGTAAATGGGGTTCGGAACTCGTATTCACTATTAATCATTGTTTAATTACTTTTCTACTGCCAATACTCTATCTTTTCATTGTGCATATCTACATAGTATTGGGTGCTTGTTTTATTTGGTAGGCCAAACTTCATAAAGTTTATTCTAGGTACTCTATCATTTTTCCAAAAACCATGAAACCCTTCTTTGAAACCTCAAAATATCTTGATTTACAAAAATATTTCATGTGTTTGATGAGGGCCTTCTAGAAATGGTGGAAGCAAACTATTAAATGCACTTGTATGTCTAACTTTTACACCACATGCTTCACAGGCCCTATAGACACATATTTTGAAAACTTTCATAGAATGGATAACAAAATACAAACATAAGATAATGGATAGATAACTAAACCTTCTTCTCTTCTATCATTGATGTGCATTTACTATTCTTTTCATTATCATTGTTTCTCTACTTTGAGATTTGCCATTTTTTTACTAATGTTTGAACCACTGCTCATGATCCTACATTATGTTGGCTCTGTAAACTTGTATCAATCAGTATGAGCACTTCCTATAGCAGCTTAATGCTTGATATTCTCTTTGATAGGCATAAAGCATGGTCCCTTTCTATCTTCCAATTTTGTCGACAAAAGTAATTAGGGATGGAAAATAGTAATAACATCCATACCCCTTGATACATTGGTGATGTCTCTTGATGCCTCAATGTGATAATGCTCTGTTTTCACTGAATGTACCCTTGTTTCTCTTGAGTCTCTTATAAACTTTGAATGTATTTTTAAAGTTATCAGAAATAGATTAATGGCCTTTGATATTATATTTTACCCTTCAATGTAAAGGGGCTCCATACTTCTATGAAATACAATGTGAACATAAAGTAGAGTTGAAACTCAAATAACAAATGCAGTTAATGCTTCTTCAACATTTTTTTGATTGTTCTTCTGAATGAGGAGTAATGGGATGTTTTTCTCTATCTATTCTCATCATGTTGAATTAAATGGTGCTTTTTAAAACACTATGCTTTCTTGTCCCATGCTATTTTTTATGAGTTGGGCTCAACCCTTGTGGGAACCACATTTATCACCACTCATAAAAATATTTGTTGGTTAAAATGATCTAATTATACTTGTACCTGCACACTAAGCAAATAAATTAGCAAAATAATGAAGCTAAAAGCTTCCATTTAACTTTTTTCTCCTTGAACCTCTACTTTTTTTATGACTTAATCATCTGGAGAATTCATGATAGGATGCATATTACATTTTTGTTGGTAATATAGGGATAAAGTATAATGTGATTTTTCATTTCTCTAACACCACCTTTCAAAAAATTTGTAGGTAATCGTTGGAGTTGGAGTTGAACCAAGAACTAGAGCTAAACCAAGATCATCACAACTATAAAAATAATTCATCATTCTAGGAAATGACGAATCAACTTCTTTCCTTATTCTTACATTATCTTTAGTTGTGTGATATGCATTTCTTTTTTTTATTTAGTATTTGATCAAGTAATCAAATTAATCTACTCACACGGCTTGTGTGGGACTTTGGTTTTAAAATATGAATAAAACAACATTTTCTTATGCAAATTTATGAATTTTTCTATTGCAATTCATTTGCATAGTATTATTGGAAATTCAAAAGTAATCATATTTGTACAACTATGAATACTTAGAAGAAAAATTTGAAATTATTGTGTACCTTTAATGATGAATGCAATTCAGCTATACCTGTTTTGAGTTGTAGCTAAAAAAGGGTAACAATATCAAAGGTTAGAAAATCATAAGAAAGTATCTTCAAGTCGTACAAAAAATAGACTTCACCTAATCCTATACCTTAAGTGGAATAGGAATGGTTAAAGAGCCTTAAGTGGCTAGTGATTGAGTGTCAATTACTATGTTCACAATTTTTTTACCATTAAAACCTTTTGTTGTAGAGACCAAACCAGTTATGCCAATGAGTTCTTTAAAGTGGTGCATTGGGAATTTATTTCCAAGAAGTTACCTGGTGTTTTTAATTTTGGTGGAAATATAGAGATTAAGAGTTCATTCTTAACATATCTCTGCATTTTCCCATAAAAATTCATGTAAAATAATCTCTTCTAATAGGAAGGGCATGAGGAAAGCCTACTAAGAAGAACATACCTACTCCTTAAGGTGTAAAGATTATTTTCTAAAAACGGTCGTTAACCATCAAGAATCTTTGACATCAAAATTTGTGTTTGAATTAAAATGAATACATCAAAACAAGAATTCAACATGGTTCTCAAACATCAAACCATTTGAATCTATTGCAGATACATTGAAAAGAGCTCTATGTTTGCACTCCCTAAAGGATATCCTAAAAAAATATCTTTGAAGGTTTTCAAATGTTTGGGATCACATTTCAAGTCACATTAAGAACAAAAGAAACATTAGAAACTATAACTTTGGCATTTCAAATTCCATGAACATTGAGCTTTCATGGAGGGAAACATGCTTAAGTTGTAGAAATTTAGGTCACATAAGTTTTTATTGTTGTGTTGTATGATATCACTTGCCAAATCACAAAATAGATCAGACAAAATCATCCAAAACTACAAAAAACATATAGGCTGCTACAAAATACTGAAATTGGAAAACAAATCTACAAAGAGGTTACTTTTGCCACACTTGAAATACAACTAGCCACAGTTGACCTAGAAAGATTGATTTTTCTCTTTGTCACATGACAACTACTAATAAAAATCTACTGCACTTGACAAACTAAGTTAACTTGCTACAAAACTAGTCACAGTTGACCTTTTTGTGCTGCAATTAACATAATTTTTTGGCTGCATTTTTTGAAACAACTCACTTTTGACTCTATAATTCACCAATTTGGTAAAAATACACATAGAGGCTACACTTGAAAATTTTGACCACATTTTATTTTTAAAACTAAGCACACTTGACCATAATCTGGATGTAGTTGACTTTTTCAACCGCTTTTGATTCAAAACTATCACTTCTACTCTGTTTCCTAGTGAAAATCAGAGAATCAATCCAAAACTAATTGTAAATCCTTTATGAATGAAACAATTGGAATCACAAGATACCTCATATAGTCATTTATCCATTTTCAACACTCCATCTACTTTTGGAAATCAGACTCAAAACAATCAAACTTGGATTATTCCCTCACTCACTTCTAAGATATCAACAGTTGCTCGAACCTCAAGGCTAGTTCAAGTAAGCATTTTCACAACATATCCTCTAGAAGAAGTGAAATATTGATTCAATCCTTTCAAAATTTTGAGATATGAGAATAGCATCATCCCAAAACATCGCTCAAACCTTAGGGTCTTGAAAATCACAACAACCATATCAAAACATCAACATTATCATCATTTCACGTTATGACCATCTACCATCCGATTGCTCTAGTTCAAAAACTGAACCTCATGCCAGCTATCATACAACCAAACTTTAAGTTGATTGAAGGAGAACAAATATACATAATTAGGAGTTTGAGGAGCTTCTTATTTGATACAAAGGAAATAACAAACTATTCGAGAAACGCAACAAAAATCCTCGACAAACAAGAGTGAAGGGATGATCTTGTGGCCAGAAGGCTTGTAGTACCACCTCCTACATGGAAATAGGTAGTATCTCTTCAAAAATAGAAAAAACCCAAAAATAAATGCAAATTCATTTCCTTAAAAATAGAAAATTCAAAAAAAGCGAACAATTGAAACAAAACACATGTGCTTTTCTTCATGATATCTTGCAATACCGAACTCCTTAAATGAAGATCTACATTTTTTCTCTTCAAAAATAGGCATCATAGTTCAAGGTCTATCAAGGGGCACATCTTGAAGTCTTAGCACAACTGAGACATCTTGCAAAGAAATTTTTATACTTTCTTTTTGATGGGAGAACTAGACTTGCATAATCAATAATAACTTAGCAATTAAATCATTAAGGTTCATTTTTCTTAAAAGATAAAAGTCCAAAAAAAAACACAAATGCAATTTCATTTCCAAAAAAATAGAAAATCTAAAAAAGGTATTTTTTCATTCCATAGTTATAAATCACCAAACATTCACAAAATCTTGGCATCTGTTTATGAAAAATACAATATCACAACGTACAAAAAACATGGAGGTGAACAAAAGCAGTGCTAGCATATGTTAGAAACCAAGATTAAACATGCAAACTAGAAAATACCTTCCACAAGAGAAAAATAGAAAAAGAAGAGCAATTTGCATGAAGATGTGCAAATGAATAATATTCAGGAATTGAGTAAATACAAGAGATGAATTGCTTTATAAAAGTAATGTATGCATAGCCCTAAAGGAAACCCTAGTGTTCATACTTAATAATTAGCAAATAATTAATTATTAGTGTGCCTAAGTTTATCTTAAGTAACTAAAGTGATAAGTGACTTAATTAATTAACCAATATGATTAGATTAATTAAGTGAAATAACTTATTACTCTAACACCCCCCTTAAGATGAACTTAGGAAGTAGCTAAAACAATAAAGAAAAGATGCATGAAAGCAAAGATGGGTCCCGACAACAAGGCCTGATCAGGTACCCATGTACAAATGCAATGAATGAGAAAGAGAAGAAAACCCAATGGGACAAAACCCCCCCTGAATGATATGACCTATTGCAAAGAAGCATTGGAAGAACTCTAGTGGAGTAACTTTGGAATCCTAAATCTGGCAAGAAAGGAAGGATACCTCTGTTTACAAGAAACCATATGAGAGTCACTGAAGGACTCAGGAAGAATCATGATAATGCAACAATAGACCTGATGCCAAGGAACACTGGAAATCTCACAAACTAGAACCCTAGAATCTATGAAGCAATAGAAGATGAATAAATGATGCCCCCAAAAAGAGGGAATGATATGATGAAAGAATATGGAATGTTGGTGTAATTAATATTTAATTACACTTTGCATAAGTTTACTTAGGATTTATTTAATTTCTAAGTTTTAGGATCTCATCTTTATCTTTTGAGCTATCTTGTTGCTCAAGAAAAGATTAGGGTTATGCATCTTTGCTTTTATAAAGCAAATCATATCTTGTAATTATTGAATTCTTGAATAATAATGTTGCACATCTTTTTGCAATAGGTTCTGCTTTTTCTGATTTTCTCTTCTGTGGAAGGTCTTTTCGGTTTGCAAATCTGATCTTGGTTTCTAACATGGTATCAGAGCCTTGATTTACAACCCCTTCTCATATTTCTGGAGAGATTCATTGTAGAATCATTCCAGATTCCTTGAGGGTTTCATACCTTGAGTTTGTCTCTCTATTTGGGTGTTCTTGCATGGTTTCTTTTGGTGCATGTTGGAGGAAATATGAGCTCATATTCGAGTTTAGGGCTATCGAAAAAGTCAAGATCGACTTTTTTTTTGCCTGAATCTGACATTTTATGCCAGAGTTATGAGGGTTTGAAGATTTTCCAGATCTGGGAGTTGCAAAGCTTCTGGTGCATTTTCAGGTAGATCAGACCTCGCCATCAGATCCAGAGCATCTGAGAGATGAAAAATGACATATAACTTGCCTATATTCGGTGTCAGTTGTTCATGAGGCAAAAAAAATTTACCTAGCAGGTCGTACAGCCCGCCAGATATAGGGTACGATTTGCAGAGTTAAAAAAAAAAATTCAAAAAATTTCTTTGTATGTATTATTTTAATCGGGCTTTATTAAAAAATTTTTTGGGCAATAATTTTTTTTTGTGGCATTTATATTATAGTGGGGGTTTATATTTCAAAAACATTTGGACTATTCTGAGTACCATCGTACCCCACTTGTCACATCTAACAGATTTGTCGGCTGCACCGCCGGCCGAGGTTCTCCCGCCGGCTACTTTCTACTGCCGGCCGGTTCTTCCACCCATCCGCTAGCAGTCCTCATTTCACCTGCCAACTTTTATTTTCCCTCAGCCCATCATTTTCTACCCTTGCCGGCACCTCCCACCAGCCGGTGCTTTCCCTACCATGCCAGCCCCTTTTTCCCTCCGCTCTCGGTCCTATTACCGACCAAGGGCTCTGCCCATGGGGGTGGCACCACCCTGGCCACCGCCGAATCTCAACCCCGTTGCCACCACTAGCAGTAGGCTCTTTTTTGCCATAGCCCCGCCCACGGTCATATGGCAGACCAAGGGCTAAAGTAGAAGGAGCCAAAAAATTGCCCCCATTTAGCCTTTGAATACCCTGATTTGCCCTCAAATAGCCCTTTTTTTCATTTTATCATTACTTTTGATCCCAAAGGCGGATTTTTTGAAACGAGATATTGCCAAAAAGCTAGCAAGCCCAATTTTCTGATGGTACAATCTATTTCTAGAGATTTTTCTATTTGATGGGATTTTTTTCCAGTTGAAGTTAGATTTTCAGATTTAGCTTCGGAGGGCATATCTTTTGACTCAATGCTTTGTTTTTCGTCATTCTTGTGGCGTTGGAAAGCTGATTTAGTCCTCTACACAGATCTAAGGTCTCTATATTTTTTGTTTATGCATGTTCAGTATTCTCTCCTTTTACAATCGTTAGGGTATTGTAATAAATGAACTATGATAAAGTTCCATTTGGGGGGGTTTCTTGCATAATAAATTTGATTAGAGTGTAGTTTTGCACTTTGATCTCCATATCCATCTTGTTTTGATGGCAACTCGCATGATTTTATCTGATCTCTTAGTTTCTTTTGGCCATATCTTTGCTTAGCTAGACACATCGTTGATTCACATTGATTCACACTTTAGATTGAGAGCCTATGGTTAATGATCCGCATTGGATCCATCTCAGTTTGAGGGCCATGTTTTTATGGTTAATGTTCTAGAGTTTGTATGGTACTCCTTTCCATGGAAGATTTTTAGTCTCAGTTTGGCATTGACATCGAGATACATGGCTTCCAGATTCTGTCATCATTTAATCTATTGTTGCTTCACAGATTCCAAGGTTGTTCCACTTTGTGAGTTTTCGAGTGTTCCATGGCATCAGGTCTGCTGTCACATTATCATGATTCCATTTTTGGTTTTAGTTTTAGAAAAAATTATCTTTTCTTTCTTGTCAGATTGCAGTTCTAGTGTTACTCCATAGTGTTCTTCCAGTGCTTCTTTGCAGTAGTCATCTCATTGTAGGGGGGTTTTGTCCCAATGGGTTTTCCTTCTCTACCTCATCTTTGCATTTTTGTATGAGTACCTAATTAGGCCTTGTTGTCAGGACTCATATTTGCATAATAGTCTGCTTCTTTGTAAGTTGCACTTAGGGGGGGTGTTGGTGTAATTAATATTTAATTACACTGTGCATAAGTTTACTTAGGATTTATTTAATTCCTAAGTTTTAGGATCTTATCTTTATCTTTTGAGCTATCTTGCTGCTCAAGATAAGATTAGGGTTATGCATCTTTTCTTTTATAAAGCAAATCATATCTTGTAATTATTGAATTCTTGAATAATAATGTTGCACATCTTTTTGCAATAGCTTTTGCTTTTTCTGATTTTCTCTTCTGTGGAAGGTCATTTCGGTTTGCAAATCTGATCTTGGTTTCTAACATGGAAGCTATGTGTATCTTGATGTTGGTGCCAAACTGTGACTAAAACTGATCCATAGGAGTAGGTACCATGAAGATTCTGGAACATTAACCATAAAATGAATAACCATAAAATGAATGACCCTCAAACTGAGATGTTACCCAATTTGAATATGATACAATTTAGGATCATTAACCATAGGCTCTCAATCTGAGATGTGAACTAATGCGAACCAAGATGTGTCAAGCTTTGAGCAAGATGTGGCCAAAAGAAACTACATAATCTAGATACAACTCATGTGAGTTGTCATAAATATGAAGATGAGATCAAAGTGCATACAATGCAACTAAACTCTAATCAGATTATTATACAAGAACCCCCCCTAATAGAACTTTATATAAGTTCATTTACTACAATACCCCATCATTGTAAAAGGAGAAAATATAAAACATGCATAAATTAAAGAGAAAATGCAAACCTAGTGCATGAAAACAAAAAAGAGTGCATGCGCAAACCAATGTTCACACCTACCTCCATGATAAAAATTGACCTCAAATCTATGTAGAGTACTAAATTATCTTTCTAGTGCCACTTGAATCGCAAAAAATAGATAATGAAAGCAAAAGATATGCCCTCCGAAGCGAAAACTACTTCTTCTTACTTCAAAGGCATGAAAAATAAATCTAGAGAAACATTAGGAAAAAATACCTCCATTGATAGATTGGTCTTGGAACCAGCTTTCCAATGGTATCTCGTTTGAAAATAAATGACACTATATACAAAAGTTAAGCCCGATTTCATGAAACTACTCCAAAAAGGGCCCAATAAGGCCTACAGGAAGCTCAAGGGGCTAAAAAAAATTTGGCCCCTGGTCCTATGAAAAACTAGGGGCTGGTGGCTGGGGGATAGATTGGAGCCCCTGGTCACCAGTGTGAACTTGATGGTGGGCTGAAGCAACCAAGTGCCCAGTCCCCAATAGGACCGTGGTTGTTGTTGGAGGAGCCCATGAGGGCTGTGCACAGTTGGGCAATTGTGGAAGGGTAGTGTTGCCTAGGGGTCGCTGCTCCTAGTGTCCACTAGCTGATGCGGTGGTGGAACTCACTATTTGAACTAGCTGTAATTTTTAAAGCACAACTTTTTTATTATTTTTTTATTGTTTTTATTGATTTTCAAGAAATTTTTCCTTGTCAAGCATACTGGGGAGGTCATACAACTTCTCTGGAAAAAATAATTTACCTTTTTTTTTAGCAACTACAAAATCAACCAAAGGATAAGCATTTCTATGGTTTTTGGGCACTCTAATTATGATGATGACCTCCATTTGAGCCCAAAGTGCTCCGAGAAAAAGGCTACCCCTAGATCTTGCAAAAAGATGCCTGACTTGAAACCCTTGCTGATCTAGGAAAAGATGATGAAAATCAATGAAACAAAAGCCAATCCTAAATTTTTCCAGCACTCTAAATCCAATGTAGATGCCTAATCTGATAAAAAATGTTTCATAAATAAAATCAAGGCATGAAACCCTCAAGGAACCCCGAACGTGCTCTGTAATGAAATTCTCCAAAAAAATGAGAATGGGCTGCAAATCAAGGCTCTGATGCCATGTTAGAAACCAAGATCAGACATGCAAACTAGAAAATAGCTAACACAAGAGCAAAATAGAAAATGCAGAGAAATTTGCATGAAGATGTGCAAATAAATAATATTCAGGAATTGAGTAAATATAAGAGATGAATTGCTTTATAAAAGTAATGTATGCATAACCCTAAAGGAAACCCTAGTGTGCATACTTAATAATTAGTAAATAATTAATTATTAATGTTCCTAAGTTTAGCTTAAGTAACTAAAATGATAAGTGACTTAATTAATTAACCGTTATGATTAGATTAATTAAGTGAAATAACTTATTACTCTAACAACATACCCCCAACGAATACCAAAAATGACAAAAGTGGCCCATGGGGCTATAGGCCAAGTGACCTTGAAACACCTCAAAAGAGACCAACATTCAACACACCATCAAACCAATCACCTAGTGAGGAGGAGGTAATCTATAGAAAACAAGAAGAAATGGAGAGAGAAAAACAAAATCCTACTGGCATGGTCATAGAGGAGGTGAATAGTGAGGAATAAATAAATGATAAATAATTATTTCAATAGTAACATACCTAAGTTGCTCAAACTAATAGACAAAATCCTAAGAAAGGATCCAAACACTTCTTTAAGTTACCACAAAGTGGTGCTAAGTTGTCGATATACTTTAATGTAGAAGGTATTAAAGGTCCTCATCTCATTCCCTTAGGGGATAACTCAATTGTGAGAGAAATACCCAAACCAGTGGAGCTTCTAAACATGCCACCAATCTTCTCACAAGGCGATGATCAATCAATAGAAAACCCTTTGTTTAGGAAACCAACCCAAATTGAACAAGTAGAAGTAGCCCAACAATATCAAGGAGGTCCATCTCAATATGTACCACAAGGTAAGAACCCACCACTTGGAAATACATGCCCCAAAACACTTAATATATTAACCCTTCCAAAAATTTACAAAATACACAAGGGAAATTTCTACAACAGTACCATCAACAAGGTGGGTCATATGGTCCCCTTCCCAATCAATAATACCATCAACAAGGTGGGTCATATGGTCCCCTTCCCAATCAATAGTACCAACAACAAGGTGTGCCACAGGGTGACCTTTCTAATCAATGAGGTGGAGCACATGGTTCCCTTCCCAATCAATAATACCATCAACAAGGTGTGCCACAATTAGGTACCCTTTCCAATCAACAAGGTGGACCACATAGCCCCCTTCCCAAAAAATAGTTCCAAAAAAAATGTGGCCCACCAATGTATTATCAAAGTAACCTTCAAAACATGTCATCCAAACAACAAGGTATCCTACCAACGCACCACCATGGAAACCTTCAAAATAGTTTTCCCCAACAAAAAGGTGTTGAACATGGTACCCTTCCTAGTTATTTCCATCAACAAGATATCCCACTAATGCACCACTAGGGAAACCTTCAAAATATTTTGTCCCAAAAACAAGGTGTGCCACATGGTACCCTTCCCAATTCATCCCATCAACAAGGTATCCCGCCAACGCATCACCTATTGGGAAAATATGTCTGAACCTTACAAATACATAAGGTATTGTTGATACATCAGCACAAGGGGTTCCAAGGGACTCATCCCCCCACGGTTAGGGATCCAAGGGGAGTGTACCACAGTGGGGTTTGGGGGAAATTCCCTGGAAAGCCACATTTTATGTACATTTTATTATTGTAAATCTAGACCATTCATCATTATGTCTTATGTTTGAAAATTGATATTTTGTTGGATTGAATTTCCCTAGAAGGCAACCCTATTTTATGAGAGCATTGTATTATAGTTGTGTATTATGATGTATTCTAAGATTCTGATAGCAGTTATGTTACCTCTGAATCTTCGGTTAGTGATACTACTATGAGAAATATGCTCTCCAAGTATATTGTAATCTTTGTGACTTATGAATAATATATTTGGTTAAGTTTCTATAACTGATAAAGATCTACAAAAGTTTTGCATTATTCTCCTCTCGAGATTAGTGTAGGAAGTTATTCCACTACCTTAGTTTCCTTACAAGTGGTATCAAAGCCTTATCATCTTTTTTTTCAATTGTCAGTTGTTGGGTTTTTTGAACTAATCCAAATTTGAGTGAGAGCTTGTGTAGAAGATACTTTTTGATCTTGTTGCAAGAATTTTTAGATGGAAATTTCATCAAGGAGAATAGAGGTGGATGAATTTTTTGGAAATAATTTTTAAATGTGGAAGATGAAGATGGTGAATTTGTTGATAGATCGAGATCTTTGGGATGTTGTTGATGAGAATTTTTCAAGGCCTAAAAATCCTATTCAAGCTGCTCAATATGATGTTATGGACCGTAAAGCCAAGGGTCTAATCAGATAGTGTTTGGAAAACTATATTTTAATCAATGTCCATCAAGAGACCTCTACACAGAAACTGTGGAAGAAGCTTGGTGAGATGTATCAAGAAAAATCATTAGTGAACAAGATTTTCTTGAGGAAGAAATTGTATTCCTTGAGAATGGAAGAGGGTAGATGAATTGTAGACCACCTAGAAGCATTCAAGATATTAGTGGCTCAGTTGGAATTAGTTTGTGTCAAAATGGATGAGGAAGAGAAATGTCAGATCCTACTTTTTGCTTTGCCTAATTCATGGGATTCTCTTGTTATGGCTATCAAGAGTACTTCTGTTATATTGAAGGTTGAAGATGTGGTGGGTTCTTTTCTTTCTGAAGAGATGAGGAGGAAGGTATCCATCAGCTCCAACAAGGCCCTAAATATTCATGGAAGACCTAAGGAAAAAGGCAAGAAGAATGAGAAGTGTCACAAATCAAAGTCCAAGGGGAGATCTAAGTCTCCCAGAAAGTCCAAAGATATTTGTTGCAACTGTGGTAAGCCTAGACATGTTTGTAGGGACTGCAAAGAAGAATAGAAGAAAAAGAAGAAATTTGATTTTGATTTTGAGTTTGAGAAGCAAGATGGTGATGCATTCATTGCATCTTTGGCAACTCGTATAGGTAATGATGCATGGTTAATTGAATCAAGTGCATCTTTCCATATGACCTTTAATAGAGATTGTTTTTATGAGTATGAAGAATTTGATGGAGGTAAGGTGTACTTGGGTGATGATTATCATTTAGACATTGTTGGCATGGTAAAGTTAAAATCAGGTTGAGACATATTTTCCTCTAGCCATGTGCATGTAGAATGTTCATGGAGTACAAACTTCCTTGCAAAGAAATTACCACAATAGAGTTTGAGGTGAATTGCACCTACTATTTTATGCTAATATGGATGTTCTAACCTGTAGTTAATTATTGTAGCATAACATATAGGCTAAATATTTTTTTCATATACCATTGTTTCAAATTCAAAATTGTTGGCTCTTTCACAATTATTTGCTTCATTTATTTGATCTAAGACAACCTAATGTATAGAAGATGCTCTCAAAATCACAATAAATCCTTTATTTTGGGAAGACTATTTAGAATCTTCCCATCATAAAAATGAACAAAATCATCAGTCATTAATCTAAAATTTGCAAGAGTTTCATCAAACTTTACTTCTCTACTCTCTTTTCCATTTTTAATCTTTTTCCCAATTTCATCCATGAAGAACTTCCTCAGCCTATAGATCCTACTATTATCCATAATTTTACCAGGTGTCGAGGATAGCTTCAAGTTTTTACCCAAGCAACAATTGACAAAATTTGGACTTACCAAATACAATGTGTTTAAAATCTCTTTGAAGTTATTATGGAAAAGAGTTCCTGAGAGTTCCAGAGTTCCTAAGAGTATAATGCACAATTTTTAATTAACCTTTTTGCATGAATTCCATATCTTTGCAAAGATATAGAATTCATGCAAAAAGGTTAATTCAAAATTGTACATTATACTTTCAGGAACTCTTTTTACCTTTTTGCATGAATTAAATATCCTTGCAAAGATATGGAATTTGTGCAAAAAGGTTAATTCAAAGCCATGCATTATACTCTCAAGAACTCTTTTCTAGAATAACTTCAAAGAGATTTTCAACACATTGTATCTGGTAAGGCCGTAACTTTTTTATTGCTGCTTGGGTAAAAACTTGAAGCTATCCTTGACACCTGGTAAAGTTATGGCTAATAGTAGCTACATGGATGAAATTGGGAATAAAATTCAAAATGGAAAAGTGAGTGGAAAAGTAGAATTTGATGAAACTCTTGCAAAGTTCAAGTTAATGAAGTCCTAATGCTTTTGTTCATTGTTATGATGGGAAGATTGTGAATAGTCTTCCTAAAATAAAGGATTTTATTGTGATTTTGAGAGCATCTTCTATATAGCGACATGCCTTAGATCAAATAAATGAAGCAAACAATTGTGAAAGAACCAACAATTTTGAATTTGAAACAATGACATCTTATGTATAGACTCCCCCTGTGATTTTCTCCTAGAATAAGGTATACAAATTTTCAATTAGAAAAAATGGTATATGGACAATTATTTAGCCTATTTGTTATGCTACAACAATTAACTATAGGTTAGAACATATCCATATCATCATAAAATAGAAAGTGTAATTCACCTCAAACTCTGTCATGGTAATTTCTTTGTAAGGAAATTTGTGCTCCATGAACATTGAACATTTAAATTTCTTAACCAAAGATCCAAAAATGAGTATCTCGTCATTGCATGACTCCTACTTTTTCTCTAAGTATGACAATACCTGAGCTTCTAGTGTTTCTAGATGCAACCTACAGTGGAAAAGTGTATTATCCATCTAAAGGAACCATCTTCAAAGCTCTTCCTTAAAATGAGGGTTGAAAACATTAGAAGAAAAGAAATACCATAATTCTAAAGTAGCAATTTGTATCAAGCCACATGTTAGAAAGTATAATTAAAAAGATAAATCCTTACAATTGGACCTCAAATTGGACCAAGAAAATTTATGATTTTATCTTTAGAATGTAGTAAATTTCTCTATTGGAGCTTCATGACCTCAAATTGGATCTCAAATTGGACCAAAAAAATTATGATTTTATCTTTAGAATGCAGAAACTTTCTCTATCCGATATTCATGACCTCAAATTGGATCTGAAATTGGACCAGTAGATTTATGATTTATCTTTAGAAAATAGGAACTTTCTCTGTTGGATATTCATAGCGATCAACTCAAAATATCGAGTAATCGACTAAATCTTAAGATGTAATTAGATGGAAACTAATGTTTCAGTCCACCAACATTTGTATTCCTATACTAGGGTTTTGCTTCCTAGCAAAAACACTCGAAAGTGTTTCAGAGCAGCTCAAGGTACTCTCAAACCTAGTTATGCCATTTATATCCATCAAAGTTTTCCTGAGTTATCCATACCCAAATGTTGCATCACAATCTATTCTTCTTGCACATAAATATGCCACATATTAGCCCCTTCTAAATAAACATTTAATCATCATAAAACCATAATTAATAAATCATTTCAGTTTTAGAGAGAATCTGATGTCATTTACTATCAAAACAAAAGTTGTATAAATCACAAAAAATACATGAAGCCTCCTAAATGTAGCTTAAAGTAAGTTTACAAGATTGGTTTCAGAATAAGAAGCTTTCTACTACAACTCTCAATGAATGTATCATAAGTAGAAAACAAAATTCTTCACACTTGAAGTAATGTAGTCAAACATTTATTCCAAAAGTATGTTAGCAATCTAAGTTAAATAAAAAAAGAAGGATTGTTTGTGTGGTTTCTCTTATCAATATGCCACATGGAAATGGAATAATCACTAAGAAATATTAACAATAAAAAATGAAGTAAGGGTTCAAAAAAGGAAATTCCAATGTACTATTGTGTAATGGTGACCCTTGCCATTGAATTTCCATCCATCCAAAGAGAAAGTAAGAAATGTAAGGATTTGAACAATATAAGTCCAAAGGGTTATGTTGTAATGGTAATGGAATCACCATAAGAGAACAACCAAGTAAAAAATTCTTGTGACTATAATTATGTGATCCATAACTCTATTGGTCATGTGGCACAGTTGCGCTATAACAAATACAAGATGCATTCATGTGTGACCCAAGTTTAATCTATCTATGTTGTGATAGAAATGGAGGCACTCATATGAGAACAATTCATGTAAAAATTAATCATTGTAATCACAATTAGGTGTCAATCATCATTGGGTGCATTCAAGTTGACTCAAGTTTAACAGGTTACAATGTAATAATAGCATGATCTAAAAGTGTGTACCTCTTTCTGCAATAAAGGGCCTATAACTCTAGTTGATATGTAAAGTGGTTGAGTTATATCTATTATGTATTTCACTCAAGCACAACCCATGTTTAATGGGCTATTCTAGAGAGTGATCAAGATTTTCTAAACCTTATGAACGTTACTTAAAAGTGTACAGCTTAAACTAGAACCAAGTTTGTTACATACTTCAATGTAATCGTGGGTTACCACAAACTATAATGTGATCTAATAATAACCATTATGGGAAGTATTAAAGCAAGAACCATGCTATATAGGATACATTTCCCTAATCAAGTTTACATACCTTAATGATTAAACACAAGCTTCCCATACACTCTAGGATACAATCCAAGATCATACCACACCCTTTCAAGACAGCTAAATTTCTGACCTAAGATTTAAGGTTGCTTTTTAATACCAACAAAAGCATTGGTAAGATCATGACTAGGGTACAAACCCTAGGCCTCCATAGAAACATAAACCATAACTCAACAACAACAACAAAAAACCAATACTAGTTTTTTAAATACCCATATAAAGAAAATGCCCAACATCCTTTTTTTAAATACCAAGATAGTCAATAACAAAGGGTTCACCGAACATCAATTTTTTTAATGTTAGGGAAAAATGATAACAAAATCAAAATTTAGAAAACTATGTGTCATACCAGAAAAGGTTGAGACCTCATCTTCTTCTCAGAAAGAATATTATCTTGATAGTGAAAAATATCGAGTACCATTTTTTTTAAATACCCATTTCAAGTAAAAAACTAGAATCAAAATACCCAAACAACCAATAAAAACATTATAGAGCATCCATTTTTAAACATACCCAGATATCCAATAACAAAATAGCCAGCATCATAAAATTCAAATGGCCAAATAGTTCTTCACAAAAACACCTAACATCAAATTTTTCAAATACCCTAAAAAAATTAAGAATGGTTTGCTTACCTCTGAGATGATCCATAGCAAAAGCTCAAAATCCTCAAGAAATACTTCCAAATGGGGAGTTTTCTAATATAAGGATAGATTTGGCTATATTCTAGACCCATACCTTGAAGCATTACTCGAAGGAGATTCCTCCACTCGAAAATCCCTTCGTTTACCACTCAATATCTCCATATTGAAAACCCTCGAACCTCTGTTTGTTTTCCAAAAATATTTCTTCTAACTAAGCAATAGTTAAAAACCATGGGAAAATGGTGATCTTATATCATTTGATTTTTGTTATGAATTATAATATATATATATATAATTTTATGCATAGGTACCTGCTAAAGCCTAAATTGATGGATAGGAATATTTTCTCTCAAAAAACAAAGGTTGATACAAAAAACTAGTCATTTATTTAGTTATTTATAGTTGTGATTTTATTTGATGATCAAGTTAGTCATTTATTTAGTCATTTATAGCTATGTTGCAAAATATGAGTAGAATTTAGACATTTTTAGTTGTCATGACTAAAATTTTTAGTCATGTCATTTATTTTCCAAATTCTACTAGTGTTTCTATTGGTCTTCTTTCTATTTCCTAGATGGTCCAACTCTCTTGTGTAGATTCTATTTTCTTTTAAAAAACCCACACTTGGTTGGATTGTTAGCTTTTCTATGGTTTATCCACTACTACTCAAATGACACCTCTTGTTTATTTTTTTTGTCTTTTTCTTCTTCCATCAAGTTTTTTAATTTTTTCCTTGGATGACTGTATAGTGATTTAAAACTACATGTAAATAAAATGAATTGTGAGTCTTCTAAATTACTGAGTAAGATCCCTTCTACAGCCTTGATAAATCTCTTTATTCCTAGCTTTCAACGAGAACCATAATATTTTAGTAGATAAAATCAACCATTGCATATTATTGATTGTTCATAAGTTTTCAATTTTCCCTATAGAAATTTCTATTTTTTTGTTATCCCTTAATTGCCCTCCCTTATTAAGATCAATTTTAAAGAGGTTCCAAATTTCCATGGAAAAGAAACACTAAAAAAAAATGCATAATAGAATCAATTCTTTTACAAATATTGTAGATAAGAGGGTTTTTATTGGTTACCACATTGGGCAGCCTTAGCATTAGCATCATCGATCTGAAGGTTGATTTCTTAGGTTCCATCATGCTATTCATATTATGAGTGAAAATTTTCCTCCACTACTTGGTAGTTAGGCTCATTCTCCATCCTTGATTTAGGGTGTCATCTAGGTCAATAGGGCTGGCTATATGCCTATAAATGTCTTTAGCCTAAATAGACCTACAAGGGGATTAGTTTCCATCCATCCACTACACTACATAATCTTAATCTTATTCTTTTTGGTTAGCGGAATAACAATATTTTTCCTAATTAAGTCATATGTTCTTTTATGTGTTTGAGGGAGATAAAATTCCCTCTTAAGGACCAACCAATATTTTAGTTTCCCATCTATTACAATATTCTAGAAAGAGGGAATACCTTGACCATTGCAAGCTTTGGCTGAGAAATCTTGCAATAAAGCCAAGGGTTTTTTATTGTGGTAAACATTCCACCATATAAACCTTTCAAGGAAGATCTTATCCATATTAGCATCAACATTCCACTTCTTGATTATATCAACTTTAGAAATCTCACAGACTTTCTAAATACTTCTAAAGACTTTGGACCCACTAGGGAATATAGGAAATCTACCAAAGACTAAGTCCAAGAGAGGAATGCCCTTCCAAGATTTGGATTTTTTTGGTGCAGCCAATTCTATGTTGTTCCTAACAAGAACCTTTCAAGTTTCATCACCTATGCACTAGTTAAATATCAATTTAATTGCTAGTGCAATACCTTGTTGTTTCAAGTTTTTAGGGCCCAAGCCTCCTAGGTACTTGTTGAAACAACAAATTTCCCACCTTATTGCATGCATTTTATTCTTTCCCTTACCATCTGACTAGACAACATTTCTGATCTTCTTTTGAATCTCTTCCACTTGGTAACTATCAAAAGAGTCATGTTGAGGCATAGTATATATTATACGAGGCCAGAATATTTTGGCACATGTGTGCCCTACCAGCCAGAGAGATGTAGTTTTTGTTCCACCCATTTAGTTTCATCTTTATTTTTCTTTTCACCCACTCCCACATGTCTTTCAAAGTTAGGGTTGACTACAAAGGGTATCCCTAGATACCTTAAAAATTTATTTGGACCCCCCATTGTAGGTAAAATATATCAAATCAACATGGCTTCTTGTCTTCCCATCTTAGCATGGTTGACTTGTCTCTAGAAATCCTTGCCCCTACTACTCTTTCCAAAAGACAAAATCTCTCCATCCAATTGGCTACATTATCTCTTTCTAATCTTGTGAGTAGGGTTGTATCATCTACAAATTACATGTTGATTAGCTCTTCCAAATTTGGAAGAATTAACCCCTCCACTTGTGTACTTAGTGAATGATCCCTAAGTATGTAGTGTAACTCATCTATAGGTATAACAAACGTAGAACGAGCTAATGGGAATCCTTGTCTTATTGATATTTGTAGCTCAAACTCCTCTAATTGGGTTCAATTGACCTCTATTTGAGTATTTGAATCCTTTAGTAAAAATTTGATTATTCAACATATTTCCTCAAGGAAACCAAGAGTTTCCAAGACCATCATTATAAAAGGCCACTCAACTCTATTGTAAGCCTTCTCAAAATCCACCAATAGCATCCCAATAGTCTACCCTAAGGCTTTAGCCCAATTGATTGCTTCTCAAATTTTCAGTGGGTTTTCAAGGATGAATCTTCCTTTGATAAACCATGTTTGTGTGTTATTGATAATTTTCGGAAGAATACTTGCAATCATTTTTCGCTATAGCCTTGGAAAGGATTTTTTAGGTGACATTAAGTAGGGTTATGTTTGTCTAGTTCTTAACTAGGGTTCTATCTCCATCCTTGGGGATTAGTTTGGTCATTCCTTTGTTGATTTCTTTGCCTAGAGACCCTAAGTTTGCTTCTTCAGTGTAAACCTAGAGGAGATCCTCAATCACCCAATCAATAATCTTATATAATTATACGAGGATTCCATCCACCCCTAGGGCCTTATCTTTTTTAAGAGATATTATTGCATTCTTGACTTCATCCAAGGTTAGATTTTTGTTCAGCCTTTCAGCCTCCTGTTGAGAGATCTTCCTTGAGATTAATCTCTTGCAATCCTCTCTTGCTTTGTGGTTGGTCAAGCTAGTACTTTCTAACTTAAATAGGTCTTTATAGAATCACAGGAAATACTTTTGAATCTCATTAAGATAATCCACCATGGAGTCATTATGCCATAGCAGTACAATTTTCTCTCTAGATTCTTTATTTTTTAGCATACTGAAGAAATATTTTGAACCCCTATCACCTTTTTCCACCCAATTTAGCCTTGCTCTAATTCTTACCTATTTTTCCTTTAAAGACTAGAGTTTCCTAAATTCCCCTTTGAATGCTACTAACACTTAATTTAGCTGGATATTCTTGGGGTCTTCTTGGATAGAGGCCTTAGAGATTAGGAGTTTCCTCTGCAAGGAAAATTATTTTTTCCTTAGGTCTTTAGCCCCCTTTTTCCCTATAGTTTGATTTTTTTTCCCATGCTTTAACGTTAGAATTCCACCTCCCTATTTTTGTGAGATCCCTTGGCATCCATTTGTTAATACCCTTGGTTGTTCTTTTAGCATCACAATAGTCCCCATTAGCAAGAAGATTGGTGTTTAATAGGAAATTTTTGTCCTTTTTAATTCCTTCATTGTGACCCACCCCCAATAGAATTTTGGCACTAACCGAGTGGTGGTCAAAAAGTGTCCACAAGGTTACCTTCACTCTTGCACTTTCCCCCTCAACCAAGCCAAACTAAAAGTTTTCTTTGTTGGCATAAAATATATCAAGCCTGTAGTATATCCTTTTCTCCCCCTTTTGGAAGTTGCACCATGTGAACCAAATGTTCAAGTCTTATATTTTCTCTATCCCTCTATGGGGTCTATCATTTTTAGCCTATTTTTTTATTTTATACCAGAAGAACTTCTCATTACCCTTCAAGGCCCAGTCACTACCTCTAGATTTATCCTCTACCCTTTCTATCATGTTGAAGTCCCCTCATATAATCCATGGGATGTCATGCAATCTGCTCAACCAATCCCATAGTGCACACCTTAGTCTATAGTCATTTGGGGCAAAGAGGGAGTATATGTCGAAGCTCTTGTTTTCTTTCTCAATCAAAACACATACTACCTTATTGCATGGTGAGATACCCTGGATTTTAACCCAGTGTGCCTATTTGTTAAAAAGCAGAATTGCAGCCCCACCTTTTCCTTTTTCATAATTGGTCACTGTAGTGTAGAAAAATGTATCCCTTTACATTTTCACACTTTTTTGGGCCCTCCCTACTAAAATTTGGCTTCTTTATGTCTTATTTGGTCCTATTTTGCATCCAAAAGCCATAATTAATGCATCTTTTTGAGGACAATCCTAACACATATCAAATAAAAACTCACAATTTAATGATTTGGTTAGTATGACCCAAATTTAGTGATTTGAGACTCATAAACCACCTTGGGAATATGGTTCCCACCTAATTTTTAGGGCCCAAACCAGAATTTAGCATAAAAAATAACCTTTCTTGAAATTTGCGTCCCAAGCCTAACCTACTGGGACTCATGCACCCCAACTGGTGTATGAGTCCCACATAGCTTGGACCTAATTTTGAATTCAATTCTTGGCAAGATTTTATTCTCCTAGATCTAATGTTGGCTTGTAGTTGTGGCATATAAAATTGGACACTCTTGAGAAAAGAGACAATTTCACACTTAATTTGGACCTATTTTTGTGCCCTTGCATCATTTATTCTTAAAAACAACATTTATAGGCCCCTAAGACCCATTATTTTTTATATAGAGGCTCATTTCACTTGAAAAACCATCTAAATCCTAACAAACAACACTTAATTCACTCATATCCCAAAAACCCACCTCCAAAAACCACTAGTGGGACCCTTTTTCCACCTTGTGCGAATGACTCCCCTCTGGTGGGACCTATTCACCCAAGGTGGCAAATGAGTCCCTTTTGGGGGAAAATTCAATTTTGAGGGGGAATTAATTATTTTAACTTAATTTTTTGGTGGATATTGGCCTCTTAGGTCTAAATAATAGGAAAATTAGGTATTGATGCCTATAAATACACATTTTAGGTTATTTTTCACATCTTTTAAACATTTTTATAAAGCAATTTCCAAAATAAAGCATCAAGAATATTCCACAAAAAGTTTTATTAGCATTTTATACAATAAAGTTTAAGCTTTAGGGAAGCAAACTAGGATTTTTGCAGGTCTTCAAGCTCACTTCTTATTCAAGATCCAACATTGCATTTAAAGTTAATGATGGATTCCTATGGTGAATCATGGAGAAATCTAGGTTGAGGAGATGCAACTAGCAATTAAATTACACCTAAAGACTTGTTTTCAAAGTGATTCCATCTTCCATTTTCTTTTTATCTTTAGATTAAGGTTTGCATTAAATTTGTATGTCATCTACATTCATTTGAAATGTTGTAGGGTTTCTTGGATTGAAGTCTTGCATCATTCAAATTACATTTTTTCATCTTATTCTAGCACATTAGAATAGGGTTTTGTCTTGCTTCAAATTTTCCTAGTCTTAGACACATTTAAGGCTAGGGTTTTATGCAGATTTTTATCTATCTAAGGTTTGATTACCCAAATAAGGGTCTTACCATGGAAAAACCCCCATTAGACAACAAACTTTAAGCTATTTGTAGGAATTTTCTGAGATCCAAATTTGGCTTTCCATTAGAAAGTGTTGTACAGGTGTCAAGGTATAGATCTAAGATTTGAATTTGCAGAAATTTGAAAAAGGTCTTATTCACCATGGATGGAAAATGAGTCCCAATTGAGGTGGTTGTCAGAGTTAAATGTAGATTCTAGTACCCATTTAGCAGAAACTAGTTTTTGGGCAGAAAACCTTGACCCAGGACTAATTCACCCAGGGTGGCAAATGAGTCCCAGTTAGCCTAAAAGTCAAATTTTCTAGATTTTCAAAGTGATTTCCAGTCTTCATCAATCTTATAGGTGCACACATTCTGAGTTGAAACTTTCTATTTAGTTCTATTTTCATTTTTTTTCATCCTTTTAAATCTTTTGCAAACATCATTTTCTTTTCAAACATTACATTTTTCATTAGTTTCACATTCATAATCAATCAATTTTATCAATTAGCTATATTTAGATCATTACATTTTGTCATAATTACATCATACATTCCTTATATTAAGTGAGCCACCTATATTTTGGGTGTGGGATCTATCTCTTGGTGTGAATTAATGTCTTGTACCTAGCTAATTCACTCACTAGGTAATTATGGGACATATTCACATGATTAAGTTTACTTAGGATATAAGATTCTTTCTAGAAGTCTTAGTTGGTTTTTCTAGAACTTATCTTATCTAGCTATATTGCATGATTCCTAGGTAGCTAGTTGTCTCATGTCATAAGATTAAGACACTTGTCATGATCTTGTCTAGTCCTATCTCTCAACCTTTCCTTTATAAACAAGGCATCTCATGTACATTTGTAATTCAATCAATTCAATGATTATTCAATCTTGCATTGTGAAGTAAGATTTCTTTCCATTCTCTCTCTTGTGGAAGTGATTTTGGTCACAAAAGATCTTAGGGGTGTTGGGGAGTCACCGTTTACTCCCACACTATCTCTTCCCATTAGGTGAAAGTCCCTAATTGTGCAAAAGAGACATAGAATCTCACACCCTTAAAATTGTTGGATCACTAGCGTTGTAACTTTGGGTAATTTGGTATAAACAAGTATAAATACAAGGTTATTTCACATATTTTCACCTAACAACCTAGCACTTTTTGAGATCAATCATTATATCAAATTGGTGATCAAGAGAGTTTACAAGAGCATTCAAGAGTTGATTATCAAATATTTTGGAGCATTATTCAACATTCAAGGATCATGTCAAAGTCATCATGTATCATGTTTTTTTTTTAGCTAGAATTTGTGATGTAGGTTCTTAAGATTCAAGCAAGCATCAAATCAAGATCCATAACGTTCAAGCAAGAGTCAAGATATACATTTGTGCTAGTGATTACTTACAAGATTGTAGCCTTTTGTTCAAGGGTTTGGTGAATTGTAACTTATCATATTTTTTCATTCATCATTCCTTCATTCTATTTGATTTCATTTTAAGGTTTTATTACCAAAATAGGGTTTGACCAAGGAAAACCTCTATCCACTAACAAATCAACATTTTCCCCTCTCTTTTGTGTGTGTTTTTCAGATCTAGATTGAGGATCCATTGAAGAGAAATATTGGAGAAAAGTTGTCAAGTTGTCAAATACATTGCAAGATCATGAAAAATTCATCTACAGGTTGCAATTCAGTGTTTCAAACTTAGGGATTTGATACAAGAGAAGCTATAGGAGAACATCAAAGGATACCGGAGTTTTAGATCAACCCTAATACTAGGACTAAATCACCATTTGTGGCATATGAGTTCCAATACACTATATTTCAAGCACTTTCTATAGATCTTGGTTTAGTAGTTCCAAATTTTGGTTTCGGCCCAAAACCCTAAACTAACACTAAATCACCCCTAATAGCATATGAGTCCCAATATTATTCAAAACTCATTTTTTTCAAGATTTTAGAACTTGTTCCGAGCTTCTTTATTTTTCCAAGTGCACCTCTATTTATCTCTAGTTTGTTATTCTTACTTAAGTTCATTTTCTAAGTCATATCATGAAGTTTTGCATGTCATTTACATTTATTTTTGTTCCAAGCCCTTGGTTGGTGGTAAACCCCCTTTTAGTCTTTATCCACACCTCTAGGTCACCTTATTTCAAATCTATCTCCCTCATTTCCATCCCCAGACTGAGATCTCTAAGGTTTCCTTGAATGAAACTTGTTGGAAATTGGTTGTTCTATCTCCCAAAATATAGAGCGAAACTTTTCTATGTTTCAGTCACGAAGTGGGTGGAGTCCCTCCAAATAAACTTCAAGTTTCTTTCTAGCTGAAATTTAACAAATTTAACCTCTTGGAGTAGTACCACATCCTTTTGATTTTTTTGATTCAAGAACCTCCTAATTTTATACTTTCTCTCTTTGGATTCCACTCCCCTAATGTTCTAGGTTACATAGTTAAGATTCATCAAACTCCATTGCTTGAGGGGTTATATATGAGTTCCTGAAGGCATCAAAGCATTTAGGAAGGATAACCTTTTCACTCTTATTTTTTTGGTAAGGTATGGAATCCTCTTTTTGTTTCTTTCTTTTGCCTCTTCTTTTCTACTTGAGGATTTTTCTTGTTGTGAAGCCACCCTCTTCCCCCTCTTGGGGAGCATGCTAATCTGACCCTTCTTCCTTGGTAGAGCTCCCTATATCTCCTAGTAACTTCAGACTATTTAGATATTTTTGAAAGAATTCCATGGCATGCAAGCCTATTTGATTAAACTCATGATTCAGAGGCAACTGAGAGAGCCTATATCTTAGATCTTCACTACCAGGGGGAACCCCACTGGTTCATAGGGGCATATGAATACCTAAAGAGGGTCTTGGGATCTTAGTTGGAGGCTCATTACTAGCGGTGAGAACACCCTCAATGACCATGGTAGAATTAGGAGGGGCTACATCCTCCCCCACTCTTGTCATAGGTATGAGGGGGTCCACATAATTAGTAGATAATAATATACCTCAATATTAGCCTTAAAAGTGAGGTTAGTGACCTTTTCAAGGTTCTCCCTAGACTCAACTAGGTTCAAAAAAATTTCTTGAGTGTTGTGCATCTTGAGAAGAGAAATATTCTTGGTTAACCCCTTGCCCTTCAAGTGGGTTGCTTGAGGCTTCCACTATGGGTCAGTATCCAATATTATTTGGGGTTTCTATACCCCTAGGAATTTTAGGGTTACTCCCACTAGATTTCAGTCCATTTAGGATCCTCTTATTTCTAGCAATTTGTTCTCTCATTTGCAATAGGACCATTTCTTGGGCACTCAACTTGTTTCCATGGGAGAGATGTCCTCCCTTTTTTTGTTGGAAAACCCTTATTATGCAGGCTTCCTTATTAGGTTGGGGTCTAGTTTCCATAGCTGCACACTTCTTCACCACCTCATAATACTTAATTTTATGGTTATTATTATCTTCCTTGAGAAAGGTGGGTTTCCCTGACAGAAGGTCTCGTTCCTCGGGAGATAGGTCAAGTCCCAATTCCATTTCAACACTTTCCTCCATTAATAGGTTTGCATTGGTGTCATTGGTTACCTCAATAGTCAAGGCCAACCAATTTCCATCTACCAAGGGCTAGGTTGTCCTAGCCATATCTCCTATATCTAGTACATCATCAGGAACCTCAGGATTAGAGACTTTTTTCTTCTTAGGTTTAGGATCCTAATTTCATTTCCTACTAAAGGTATTTTTTTCTTTAAGATAGGGTAGATTTTCCTTTGATTTCCCTCTTTCTTACACAGGAAACACACATTTACAGGCCTCCAAGGATTTCTATTTTGTAGTTATAGATAAAATTATCAGTTTCCAGTCCATCCATAATAAGACGTGTGCATCCATGTGTAGGAGAGTGTTTTTTGTCTCCTCCACCCTTACCATTCTCCCATATTTGGAAAGAAGTTTCAGCAACATTTCCCATAGAAATGGTGGCATTTCCTTTAGGTTAATCCATATTGGGTAAGAGAGGGTGAGGATTTCCTCATAGATCAAACTAGGTGACTGTAGCGTAGAAAAAAGTATTCCTTTTCCTTGCTTCATATGGGAATAATTAATGATAAATTAGACTTAATGAGGCCTTGGTCTATTGTTGTGAAGTGTTTTACACATCCACATTAGGTATTGGGCCCTTGAAAATTGAATAAAATGTGTGTCTTGTAAAGGTGTTGTAGAGTGTTGTAAATGACTTTCAAACTTTTCTAGACTTTTATTAATCATTTAAGTCTAATGGACTTATTTTTCTTTAATTCAATATTGTAAAATGTATTTAATTGCATTTTCACATTAATCTAGAAGTCTTATAAATTAAACCTAATTCTAATCTAATGTTGTAATGTGTTTTTCACATTCACATTGGATGTTGTGCCCTTCTAGGCTAAGTGGACCTCATTTTCATGTTGTAGAATGCATTTAATCACACTTTCACCTTGAAATATATGTCCCTAGCCCTAATCACCCTTTTATCATCATTAATAGGCCCCTATGACCCCATATTATGCATCCTGAGGCTTATATTGATCAAAGACCCAATAAAATAAACATATAAACCTAATTTCTTCACTCCCCAACATCCCAACTAGCAAAAGAGCCCCTCTGGTACCCATTACCACTTTGGGTGAATGAGACACATCTAGGTGGACTAATTTTCCCAAGATGGAGAATGAGTCCCATTTGGGCTATTTTTGAGGTTCAATTGGGAAAATTTGGGTTTTAAGTTTAATTTTCCTCCATGTCAGCCTTGGGGATCAATTTAATGAGCATTTTAGGTGGATTTCCTATAAAAAAAATCTTATAAACCCTAATTCATAATTCATTCATCATTCATTATTCATCTCAAGTCAAAAAAGTTAGGGTTTCAACATTTTAAGTCATCAAGATAGCATTCAAGATAAATTCTAAGGCATTCAAGGGTAGACTTCTCATCCATTGTTGCAGCACTTCAGATCCATCATCATGGAAATTCTCTAATTGCATTATTTCATGCATCATTATCTTATTTCATTATTTTGGTTTAATTACCTAAAAGAGGTTTAACCAAGGAAAACCCCCACACCCTAACATTCAACATTTCTTTCTCTTTCTTTGTGTGTTTTCAGATCTGAGTACCTTGAAGACTTGGAGATGATTGAAGAATAGGTTGCAAACTTGTTCAATTCTTCTCCTTGTTGGCTAGGTCAAAATATCCACAAAAATTCACTACAGTGCCAAAAATTAGGGTTTCAGATCTAGGCACCTAGAGGTTTAGATTAAGAAAACTAAGAGCTACATATTCCACTTTCAGGTTTTTAGAAAAATTAAAAGTGGAATCATATTCCATTAGTATAATTAAGTCCCACTGTACTTGATTTTCAGATATTTCTATGGATTTGGATACCCATTTGTCTAAAACGGGCCCGATACAATTTTCCAGATCTAGGACTAATTCACTTAGAATGGCATATGAGTCCCAGTAGGTCAAAAGTTCAAAATCAGCATCATTTCTAATCTTCATTCCATCCTCAACAAGCCTCTAGTTGCACACTTTTAGTTTTATAGTTTTTTGTTTTGATTCATGACCATTTCTCGGTCATTTAGTATATGTTTTCATATCACATTGTGTTTTCAAACATTTCATGTTTTCCAAGTTTACACTTGGTGGTGAACCCCTATTTTTTATTTTCAGCCTCTAGGACAATCCCCTTTGACAGATTTTTGTCTCATTTGCATTGGAATCTCGAGGGTTTGTTCTTGAGTGAGCCATTAAGACTTTTGGGTACCTCTCTCCTTTTAGGTGCAAAACTCTAGAAATGTAAGAGAGCCTCAACATTCCAAAAATATTTGGTTTAGTGACCATGAGACGACTCTAAACATGATGTTTCCTACTATCTATAACTCACTCCCAATGGTCTTATTTTTCATTTCATTATTTTAAAAAAATATTAAAAATAGACCCTTCTAGATCATTATGTAGAACGAATGGTGAATTCCAAGCCTTTTTTTCCAAACATTTACAATCCAATCATTTAATAATTTCCTCAACGAACTTTATTACTGTCTAGGGTAGTGAAGAAAATGGTCACATTTTTCAATGTATTTTCTTCATTACCTAGCACCTCTACCATTTCTTCATTAGAATAAAGAAATATTTCTTAGGAAATGCAAAAGGGATCTTACCTCTTCCATCTTTTGTGAGTGGATTGCATTCTTGATGTTGGTCCCCTACCCCAATGAATTTGGCATCGACAAGAATCAACATCCTCCCATCCCCTGCCACAATGTCTTTAAATGTTTTACCATTAGTTTTGGCCTTTACCCCTACATCACAATTAAAGATGGTCTATGCATCATCTAGGGGTTTACCCGAGGCCAACCCATGATCCACCATTGCTAGCATCAATATTTGAGACCCCAGAAGAGGTGAAGAAAAATTCAAGGTTAGTACTTACCTCGTTGGGGTTGAAACCAAGCGAGGGTTTCAAATGGGAGTGATCTGCCCTTCACCAAGAAATATAGCATACATACTATCCTACACTAAGAATCATGCAATACTAGGGCAAGAAATCAATCAAGGCTAGAGAGGAATTTTACTAGGGAAAGAAATACTCCATCAAGGGAAAACAACCACCATGCGAACATTTTGTCGTGCGCAGACCCTTGACATCTATGTCAACCATTAGAGAATAATTAAAATTATTTAATTATACACAGAAGAAGGTGAATTAGTGATAAAATGTTGCTTGCAGGCTCCAGACATTTTTCATGTCTACACTAACCCTAATAATACTTAATTTATCATACAAATAAAAATCTAGGGTATTCTTTTTTATTTAAAATATTTATCATTGGGACTAATGAAAATGGGGGAAATGAATGAATGATGTATTCACACCCACTTTCAAAGATGCTCCACTCAAGGATAACCCTAGAAATCCCAATTCAAACGAGATTGAAATCTAGCGATAGGGCTCTCTTAGGGATTGAATGATAGCTAATGAGGGGTTCACCACCAAGTGTAAACATGGAAAAGACAATGAATTTGAAAACACAGTGTGAAATCAAGATGAATGCAAAATTACCTAGAAGATGTAAAAAATGGTGTGATATGCAAACTAACTTGAAATGACCTAAGAAAGTGAACAAAATGTAGTAAAAATATATGATACTGGAAGTGTACACCTAGAAGACTAAAGAAGATAAAAATGACCTTCTCCAAGCTTTCTCCAAGGCTTGATGACAACTTTGACAACTTTGAGGGTTTGACAACTTTTCTCCAATTTTGTTTCCTGGTAAATTTGCAACCTATCCCTGCAAATCACACACAAGAAAAGGGAAAAATGTTGTGGGGGGTTAGTGAATAGGGGTTTTCCTTGGTCAAACCCCTTATTGGTAATTAAACCTTGAAATGAAAGTAAATATGGAAAGAGAATGATGAATTAACAAAAGATAATGTTGCAACACACTAGAATTCCTTGCAATTAAGTGTTGCAATTATGCTTGATATGGATGCAATGGATGTGGTTCTTGACTCTAGCTTGAATGAGATGGATCTTGCTTGAAATGATTGCTTGGATCATGAACTCTACATCACAAATGTTAGAACAATAACAAACATGAAGAATGCAATCTTTGACATGATGAATGACACTTGAAGAATTCTCTAATAATGCTTGATAATATTCCCTTGAAATGCCTTGAATGCTCTTGTGAACTCTTGAATGCTAGGTGTTGAATATGAGTTAAAGAACCATGTATTTATACTTAATTATGAAAGAATTCTCAAAAATAGAACACTACAAGCTAACATCATAATTAGGAGAATAAAATCACACCAGAATTTTTTTAAAAATTTGAATTTTGGTCACATGGGACTCATTCACAAAAGGTGGCAAATGAGTACCATCACACATAATGTATGGGACCAAAAATGAAAAATGTCTAGAAATGTGTGAAACCTACATTAGGGACAAAAATTCCTAGGTGGGACTCATTCACCCAAGGTGGTGAATGATTACCAGACACTAAATTCTGGCCACACAAGCTAGTTCCATTTGAATTATGATTGGTGTTAGCATTATCCTCAAAAATAATGAATAAGGCTTGTGGATGCAAAAAAGTGCTAATTAAAGCATAAAAAAGCCCAATTATTAATGGCAAGCCTAGAGGAGTGTAAAAGTATGTTACAACACTTTACAAAACTCCAAATAAGGAAAGATTAAAGTTGATTATGATTACAATTATATTTGTTAATTGATAAAATCCTAGAAAAGTGTGAAAGTGTGTTGAAACACTTCACAACACTTTTGCAAGGCACCATTAAAATCTCTTTACTTCACAAGCACCCAAGACCTAATGTGAATGTGTTATCCACATTACAACACTAAATCAAGGCAACATTAATCCAAAATCACAAGGATGGCCAAAATAAGTTAGAAAAAGTATAAGGGTTACTTTTTCAGTCACTCCATTTAGCCCCCACTTTAGTGAGAGGATGAACCTACTTCAAACTAACACTAAAGTAGAATAGCACACATCAAGAGGGGTTCCAATGTACCAATGCTAGAAAGATGAGATGAAAATGATCAAGAGGGGTGATCAAGCCCCCAGGATCAAGATCCCAAAAAAAACTAACATGAGCACAAAGGAACACACATGAGAATGATATAAAGAACAATGACAAGGCCAAGCATACACTGCAAAACAAGAAAAAAGAGAAAAGAGGGAGATAAGAAGAATCAGATCAAGCTTCGACTATTTGTCCAGCTTGATGTGGATCAGATCTAGGTTGTTTGTCTAGAAAATGCATACTCACTCTAAGGTGATGGAACTTTTGGTTCTCCATTAGGTGAGAAGTCCTAAAGGGTGAGAAACATACACTCATGGTTGGTATTCCCTCACACACAAAAAGAGGCCTTGGTGAAAGTCATGCCTCAGATTGGGCTTCCCACTCAATCATACCAAAGTTATACCTCCCGATAACTTTAATAAGGCACCACAAAAAGATGATTTTCAAGCTTCATGAGGCAAGAAAAAATTTGTATGATTGGAGCTCATGAACAAACAGGATGGCACTATAGGCATGCAATCTTTATTATACAAGGTAGCCATATAACAACAAATGAAAAAGATAACATGAAAAGAATTTTCAAAGGAGTCTTGCTTAGTTCATGTGAGGTATTTAACTTAGGGAACATTGTGCCTAATGTATCCAAGAGAGGACCAATTAGAGAATAGATAATTTGCAACTTAGGGGATGTAGTGCATCTCATCAAGCCACTAAGAGGAATGCAATATGTTAAGAGAGATCACACTCCTAGAGGAAATTACACCCAATGTCATCCACAAAGTGACAAACACATCATATGAAGTAAGAAGGATACACTAAGAATCAAGAAAAAGGAAAATGAAAAAGAATAATGACAATGCATGCCCCCACTTTAAAGAAATTGCTAAACACCATGTTGTGAGAAATTAATTTAAAGTAGCAAATGAAAAATGCAAACACAAAAGAATAAGACATGATAGCCAACTTGGAAATCCCTATGCCAAGTCATACATTTTTGAGTAAAGCTACGTCACATGAGAGAAAAAATAAAAGAAAGGATTTCCCCCAAAATGAAAACACCAAACACACAAGGGAGCTATGGATTTGGGGTCAATAACTTCTTTGCTACAATGATAGTAGAGAGTTTGAAACTATCATCATCCCCCAAATACACACAGAACTAGAAGAATGACACAAAGAGATTGAAAAAAAAAAAGAAAAACCTTTTGGATCAAAATGGAAGAAAAAAAAAAGTCTCAACAGCTTATGTCATCCCAAAAAGGAAAACATGAGACAAAAATGAAAATGAAAATGAAAAACAAAGATATTGAAAAATATTTTGGGTCAACATGGAAGAGACATAGGGTATCTCAAGTCCTTGTGTCATCCCTAAAAGAAAAAGAAAAAAAAAGAGAAATGAAAAAGAGAAATAAAGAAAAAGGCAAAGGAAAAAGGAAAGCCTTTTGGGTCAATATGAAGGAGACATGAATCTCTCGATGCCTTGCACCATCCCCAAAAGGAAAGCATAAGAAAAAAGAGAAAATGAAAGCCTTTTTGGTCAACATGGAAGAGACATAGGGTGTCTCAATGCCTTGAGTCATTCCCAAAAGGAAAACACATGATAAAAATAAAAAGGGATGCACAACATAGAGAAGAATAAAGGTACAAATAGAGGAATGTCACGAAGAGAGAGAACATAAAGCAAAATGTCATAGGGGATCACATTACACACATGCAATAACATAGACAAAGAAAATGAAATAAATAAATAAATAAATAAGGCTAGTAACAAAAATATGAATCAAGCTATGATCATTTCATCTACCTTCCAATCATGGTTTGTGTATACCAAAGGTGGGAAACTAACCAAAGGGACAAGAGCAAGTTCTGAACTAGGAGAAGCACTTAGAGATTTGTCATTTAAGCTTATCAAAGAGGAGAACAATGTATGTAGTTCATTATGCACCTCTTTTTATATTTTAGTAACCTCCTCATCATCATCTAAGTTGATCACAATAGGAGGACGAAGGACAATTTCCATATTAGAGTTCAATTCTAGTTGTGGAGGTTGCATTGAATTTTATTGTTTCGGATGGGGAGGAGGGTCATCGTGCGTTGCTTCATTCAAGTTCGGATCTTAATTTTATTACTGTAATTCTTCATTTAACTTGTGAGAAAAGGCACAATGTCAACACCTACGCTCTCTAGCACCTCTATTTATTTTGGTTTTTTTCACAAGTTGCATTTGTGTAGGAGTGGGATGATCAATTGTAAGTTTCTTTTCTTCCCAAAGGGGAAGAATTGAAGGAACCACATGAGGTTGTTCAGCCACTTTCTCCTTGACTTTGTAAAAAAAAATTATTCTAGGAGGTGTTACGGGGTTGGTTTCATTGTCTCTTGTTCATTTTTAGGATGTAGGTGAAGTTTATATGTTCAATTGGTCTTGGTTGTTTGGCTCTTGTTTAGGTTCAAGCATGGTCTCATCAAGGATGGGAGTTTTGGAGGTGGATGGGGACATGTTTCAAAGAGATAGTTCAGGTATCTTCTTTGCTTTGAAATTTTGATAGGACAAGAAAAATAAATCTTCTCAAGGTTTTATAGGTTCCATGGGTTCGGGCCAAAAGGAATCTAGGGAAAAGTTTCCTTTGGAAGACAAGGGATTAAAGCCGCTATGGTGGACAATAGATATTTCATTGTAAAAGGGAAACTTTAAACATTTATGCACAACCGAAGGGATAGATTTGATGAAGTGAAGCCATGGGTGGTCTAGCTTCACATGAAATTGATTTGACTGTAGGATGATGGAGAATGTGACATCTAATGTTTTTGGTCCTATGTGCAATGGTAAGACGATCGATCCTATCATAGGAAAGCCAAACCATTGTGTGTCTTAATCCATGCTTTTGGTTTATCACATTCATCTTGATAAAGTTCATGCAAAAGTAAAACTTCCTCAGTGATCACATTCTCTCCATAAGTGAGATCTATTAATATCCCATTAGTGGGCTTATCATAGTTACAACCAGCTATGCAAAGAGAACCATTGGGAAAATGTCTAAGTATATCCTTAGAGGAGACAAAAATTTCAACAGAGCTCTTAGGTTGTCCCTTACGAGGATGATGTCTATCTTTCCTACCATTTTATCCATAGGATTGACATTGATAGCATTATTTAGAATAGAATCATTATTTTCATCATTTGCATCAACATTCATCACATCCTTCTTTGTAGTTTCTCTTTCTTTGACAAATGAAATATTATGTTTTGGCATTGGGTTGGTGAAAATTCACAGGTTTTGGTTAGGAGGGGTAACAAAAATGTTTCCTTGATCGCTAACACCTCCAATGGATAGAAAACCAAAATCAATGAGGTCTTGCACAAGATGTTTAAGACACTTGCAATGTTTTGTGTCATGTCCATTTTATCGATGGTAGTGGAAATACGCATTTAATTTGAAGCTCAGGGGTAAAGGCTTATTAGTTTCAGGTGTTTTGATAGGAGATAAGGTAATCATTTCTTGGTCTAGAATTTGGGACATTGTGTTTTGAAGGGTATCGAGAAAGGAAGTGAATTTCCTTTTGGGCTCTCCATAGCTAAAGGGGACTAAGGCATTGACAACATCTACCTGGTTATTGACATTTTGAGTTGGTTGTTGAGGGGGATTGAATTGAAGGAACCCTTTATTTTTCTTTCTAAAAGGTTGGGAATATTTTTGGTTTGCAGGTTCAGATCTCTCAATTCTGTTAGAAGTGGTCCTTGTATCTCGACTACTAACCAAAATTTGATAATCACGAACGGAAGTGCACAAGTGCAAGAAGGAAGGTAATTTTATCAGGCTCAACCTATCTTGAATTTTACTTTGAAATTTTTCTATGAACATCTTTTGAAGGTGTGGGTCAGGGTCCTCAACATTGATTTGGGAATAAAGAAATTGGTAGTGTGAGATAAAATCAATCATCTTTTCATCCTCTTTTTGCTTGCATCTCATCAAATTAGACAAGGTCATCTTGGGATTCATCTGCACTTGGAAATGGTTTACAAATGCATCAACAAGCTCATTGAATGAATGAATTGAGTTGTTCGGTAAAGAAGAGAACCACTCCAAGGCAGTATATTTCAAGGACCTAGGGAAAAAAATTTCCAACAGTTTATCATCAAGGAAAAAGTCACTACATAAGGCAATGTAAGCATTAACATGGTTAGAAGGATCTGCCTTCCCTCCATATTTGATGTTGTAAGTTTACTAGGTCCTCATGAATATGAATTATGTTTTCTTGTGAGATGTTGTCATTCCTTGGTTCAACTTGCATGTTATTTGAAGGCAAGGAGTTGCTAAGGGTGTTATCCACTCTTAGTGTACTATTTTCAATAATAGGAGTGGAAGCTATAGATAACCCAAGATCCACAACGATTGTCTTATCACAAGATGACATGAGTTTCAAACTTCTTCTCACTATGGTATTAGCAATAGGGCACCAAACACTCATGCAAAGGTCACTAAATGTGGGGTGAGTGCAAATTCAATGTAAGCTAATAAGAATGAAATGCTTATAACTAAAATTCTTGAAAGTAAAACAAAAATGAAGAAACAACAAATAGAAACTCAGAAACTGAAGATTAAATGCTAGAAAATGTAGTGAAAAATATGCAAAGGGATTGATTCACCCAAGGTGGTGAATAAGTCCAAGTACTAAATTTTTTGAAATTTTTTAGAATGTTTAAATTGGGTTTTATGCATTTTATGTTTTTTGATACAAATCTGAGATGCAAATGCAGAATTTTACTATTTTTCAATGAAATTAAACGCAATAATGCAAGCTAAATGATATTTTCACTAATGTAAAATTTGAAACCCTAGAATGCAAATTAACCAATGAAAAAACTAATACAATGTTAATGCAAGCTAAATTAGGTTCACCAAAATGGAACCAATGAAAATGGGGGAATAGATGAATGAATGATGTATTCTGACGAGGGAGCAAACCCGAGACAAAAATACACTCACAAAATTGAGAATATTATTTTCTATTAAAATATGGAACTCTTACATGCAGAGGATCACAAATCCTCGAGCTTTGTGATACATGCAAAATTACAAAAGTTCAGAAAAATTATAGAATTGCAGAAAATTCCCTTTTCGCAACATGCGAACTCTTTCCCCCAAAAGTTACCCAAAAATCAAAAATCAGCCCATAAATAGCCCCTTTTCCATTTGGAACCAAAAATAACACTCGAGATAAGATTTTTGGCAGTTTGGTGCCAAAAAGTACAATTTGAAATTCAAAAACTAAGCCCTAATGCAAAAATTGGCAAACTTCCGGAAGCCATAGCTTTTGATCTGGGACTCCATTTTTCGAACCATTTGCACCGTCGGAAAGGTCTCAGAGTGAAGAACATGCTAAGAATTGGCTGTGCTAGTTTTTATGAATTCTAGGTCCATATAAGACCTTTTAGTGCCTCAAACTGGACTCAAAAGGTTTTTCACGGCAAAAAGAAGAAACTGGAACTTGAATAACTTTCAAACTATGAATGAACTTGACCTGATTCTTTTGCCAAAGTGCTTATTTTTCCCTCATGAACCTTCCCATAAATTTTTGTCTTCCCACGCCTTAAAATTCCCACCTGCTAAAAATAGCAGTTGAGCAGAAAAAGCATAAAAGCAGTTCTAAAAAATGGAAACTCTTATTCGACGAAAAGGTATCTAGAAATGCAAAAACATATACAAAAAGAAAAAAAAAGTAACATAAATGGAAAGCATCTTTTTGGGTGATGCAATATTTCCCTCACACCACTAGATGCTCCTGCATCATATTCGCACCCATTTTCAAAGAGGCTCAACTCAAGGATAACCTTAGAGATCCCAATGCAAAGGAGATTGAAATCTAGTGATAGGGATATATTAGGGATTGAATGATAGCTAATGAGGGGTTCACCACCAAGTGCAAACTTGGAAAAGACAATGAATTTGAAAACATAATGTGAAATCAAGATGAATGCAAAATGACCTAGAAGATGTTGTAAAACACAATGTGATATGCAAACTAACTCTAAATGACTTAAGAAAGTGAAAAAAAAAGCAATAAAAAGCTATGAGACTAGAAGTGTGCACCTATAAGACTGAAGAAGACAAAACAGAGGTATGGATCACTAAAAAATCTATTGTTGATGTTGATTGGGACTCATTTTCCAAGCTAGGTGAATCAAACTAGCTTTAAGAAAAATGTGCAAGAACAGGTTTCAGCCAAAAGGGTATCCAGATCTATAAAAATATTTGCCAGGCCTATACAGTGGGACTCATTTCCCAAAAGTGGTGAATTAGACCACTTCTACATTTTTGGAAATTTTTAACTGGATTTTCTACCTCTCAATCTACTCTACTCTTTTTGACTAGTTTCCAGATCTGAAACTGCAAAATGCCACATGTAGACCTTCTCCAAGCTTTCTCCAAGGCTTGATGACAAATTTGAAAATTTGGAGGATTTGAAAACTTTTCTCCAATTTTGCTTCTTGGTAAATCTACAACCTAGCCCTACATATCACACAGAAGAAGAGGGAAAAATGTTTTGGGGGTTAGTGAATAGGGGTTTTTGTAATGCCCCTCTGCGCAACCCTAGGGGAAGTTGCAAACTACAAACAAACCACAAATTTTTTTTTTTTTTTTAAGAAACAAATACATGTATGATTACAACACAAGCCAACAATCCCCTAAGGTCATGAGAAAAAGATTATTTAATTCACAAATTAAAACAACATGCATGAAATGAAACATAACAGCATTCACTTAACTAATTAAAGCACATACATTCCATACATGAGATTTTCATTAAAACCATGAGATCCTTCATGGTTACCAAAGACAGAAGTTATATAATTACAATTACATCTCTCACTCCCAGAATGAGGTAAATCAATAACATGATTGTTTATCACAATTTCCACCTCGATAAAATGAGGGGTAAATAAAATACAAGAGCAACAAACATAAATGAAACCAAGGTAGCAACTGGATCCCATGAGCTCTCCAACACAAAAGCCTCGTCCACAAAGCCACTGCCAAAACAACGGAATAAGGTGCACGTTCCACCCAACCAAGTGATACCCGAAGGCTCACCCCCCATGCTAGGAGATAGTATCAAGGGTTTTAGGCCAAGACAAACAACCTCTAAACATAGGCAACATGACTCAACTGGAAAAGGATACGAACATGACATCACATGACACAAAGGTTACAATGCTTCAAGATTTCAAATACATGAACACATCATGAATACAAACATAATGCTGACTTAGGAGAAGTGTCATCACAATGTCGCATGGGATATCCTGGCAAGTCTTCCTAGGTCCCAACCCCCATCTCAGGATATCCTCGTAACCTCTAACGACTCCAGGCCCCACATGCAAACCAATGCAGAATTAGTTATCTTTCGAAGGGACAAGACAATGATCTTGCCATTCAAGGCCTTCTCGTCTCATCCCAAGTCTATACAAGCACTTGTGTCCATGAGAGAGGAAAAATTAATCTTTTTAAATGTTGGTACCACCTATGCTAATTAATTGGTTTAAGTTTTCACTAAATTAACCAACTTACATTGAGATCTCCTGGCACCACTTTGTGTGTCGGCCCCCAATGCAAGCCACTTCTCTAAGACAACACATGGAACTATGCCAACACCAAAAGGTACTCAAGTACGACCTAGGGATAATGAATCCTCAAACATGACATGAAAAAAACAAAGCCCGCCCATGATAATCAGATATAATGTTGGACACAAGTACGTACTACCCATGGAAAATGAGGTTGATTGACATGCTGACAACCCCAAAACACATAAAAGATATTTCAAAATGGAAGACTTACGAGAACCGACTCAAAACCCAACAAGAATAAGCACCCCATGATGAAAGAAAGTTTGCAAACAATATAAGGTAACCTACCTTCGGATTTCGTAAATCCAATCATTCATCGCATTAGTGCATTTAAAAAAATTTAAATAAACTTTGTTCTTGCACAAGCACATAAGGGTTTGAATGTTTGTTTGATTCTTGTTGACGCAATACACACAATATCTTTAAATCAATTTATTTTCTTTTGATAACCAATGATTTCCCATAACCAATTTTCATCTATCCCCTAACAATATCTCATTATAATTTAAATACTTCTTCTCTTTTAGAAAATAAATCACATTTAAAAAAATACATATCTATTTATTAAATATCTACATAATCAGATATACATATATATATTTAAAAATAAATATATATAATTAATATTTAAATGTATATGATAATTACTTGAGCATCTATTAAAATATAATATACACATTATAATATATATATTATATAATAATATTAAATTATTATATATAACATATATATTAAAATATATATATAAATTATATTTTAATTAAAAAAATAAAATATTGAAATCAAATTTCATATTATATATATTAAATATAAAACATATAATATAAAATATGTTATATGTTTTATATTTAATAAATATAATATATGAAATCAAAAAGTGAATTTCATAACCAAATGCCATCCATACTAGGGTTCAGCCACGCCCTGTTTGAACAGGGGACGTAGCCCCCATGAATGGTGGCGGCAGCCTGTGTAGGCAGTGATGGCGTTGCCTCCACAGGTAGTCGTCGCCATTCTTGGGGCAGCCAAGGGTTTAAACCCTCCCCCAATACACATAGCCCAACCTTTAAAACAAATCCGCCATGCGGATTTTCACACGCCGACGACTAGTAAAAACAAAAATTCTGGGTAAAACCCATAATGGTAAAAAAAAACACAGTCTCATGTTATTTCGAATTTTTTTGGAATAAACAACTCACAATTAAATATATGTTTATATTTATATATATATATATATGTATACATATACACAGTCATAAAAATGACTGTGAAAATACTTATTTTCCACACCCAGATTGTGCAAATGCACAATCTGAGAATTACAATAATTTTCCATTGAAATTGCAAGTTTTAACACAATAAAATAAAGATTTCTCACAATTTGAATTGAGATTTTTCCAAGCAAATACACTTTCATAGAAAACCATTGAATTCCCATGCTTGTTTTCAAGATTTTCATAGATAGTTTTCATTCTCTTTTTTTTTGTTTTCACTAAGTTTGAGAGCTCTTTTGTTCAAGTTCAAATGAAGATCTTCTCATGGGTTTTCAATCAAAATTTGAATTCCATTAATAGATTGAACCATTTCAAACAAAAAGAGAAGGCATTTTAAAAATGAAATAGCATAATAAGGAAAGCATGGAACCTTTTATTTTTCTCCAAGCTATTTGAATCCTTCAATGGAGGTTGCTCTCCTTCAAATTTTGCTTCAACAAATCTTTCCAATCCTTCTTCCAAGAATTTCTCCAAGAATTCCAAGTTTTTTTGTTGCTCTCCAAAATTACCCAATTCTAGAAAAGATAATTCAAAAAAGAAAAATGAATTTCCTTATGCCCTTCTCCAAATTGTCAAACCCCTAATTTTAGTTCACCCACCATAGTTATTGCTATTTTGGATATTTTGGATATTTTCATTTTTGGAAATTAATAAAACAATTCTATTTCCCATTTCAAATGCATAATAATTGTTTAAAACAAAGTTCCATTTGCACCCAAAATGACAATTAAATTCCCTTTTATCCACAAAATTGAATTTGGCAATTACATTTAACAAAATCATTTTTAAGTTTATTTCAAGAGGAAAGCAAGGAAACTTCTATATTTTTATATTTGTCACATTATTTAATAATGCTAACACAATTGAACTAATTTAATTAATCAACAATAAATCTAATTCATGATTAGATTATTTTATCGATTGAATTAAATTAACTATTTAATTAATAAGCATTCTTTTATGAATTTTTTTGGCAATAAATTTAAATAAAGAAAACACCATTTCACTAGGAAATTTAATCACACAAGCAAGGAGAGACGAGCTGAGAAGGAAAATAACTTATCCCAACTGACAACCCGATGACAGACTATGGCTAGGGTGATGTCACGACACAGAAAACCAAGCTACTATCTCCCAATCGTTTTCCGTTGAACAAGGGACATGCTCATACCTGTGGAATCAGGTGGAGTCAATGTCCTATACCTGCATCCTACACACAACATGAGTGTCGAACATGCATATATATATAAATATTAAAACACACCGTGAAGAGGAAATCGCGGAATCATAGGGCACTCGCATGCGAGTGATGTGATCCCGTCCCCATCACCAATACAATATCACTAACTGACGCCTCTAAACATCAATGGTATAATCAAAGCATAAAGCATCAATAATTCACATGCTTGCTAATTTAATCCATATCATGAAACAATAATATCATCAAATTAAAGTACCATCACATCAAAATATAATGTTTACATCGCTTAACAATTAGCGGTCAAAGTAATCAAGTTTATAACCAACGTGCTAACAAGGAAAAACATATATAACGAACATTGCTCGATCAAAAGAACAAAATGGAGGGGTGTTACATCCTCCCCCCTAGGGTCAGGCTTACTCCTCGAAGCCTGCAAACAAGTAGGGATAAATTTCCCTCATCCTAGCTGCATCTTCTCAAGTGGATGATGTGTCATCGCTAGGATCCCACTGGATTCTAATCTGATCAATATCTCACCCTCGAAGAGCGAGCGTTCTGTGCTCCACCATGGCCACAGGCTCCAAGGCGAGCTGCCTGTCCTCTACCTGCAAAGCATTCCAATCAAGGACATGAGAAATGTCTGGATGGTACGACCGAAGAACTGATACATGAAATATGTCGTGCACACGCAAGAGATTGGGTGGTAAAGCAAGATGGTAAGCAATAGGGCCAATCTTCTCGAGAATCTCGAAGGGTCCAACAAAGTGAGGCGCCAACTTAGAGCCTTTTCCATAACAGATTGGACTCTTTCGTGGATGCACACGCAAGAAGACTCTATCGCCTATGGAAAATTGATGATCCACTCTATGCGCATCTGCATACTTCTTTTGCCTATCCTGCGCTGCCACCAAGTGCTCTCTAATCCTATCCACCTGCTGTTCCATATCCTGCAACATCTCAGGACCCAAAGTTACTCTGTCCTCTAGCCAATCCCAACTCAAGGGAGTGCGACATGGTTGCCCATACAATGCCTGGAATGGAGCCATACCAATAGAACTCTGAAAGCCATTATTATAGGAAAACTCTACCAAATAGAGATAGTCCTCCCATCGTGTCTACTGGTCCATCACATACATACGCAACATGTCTTCGAGGATCTAATTGACCCTCTCAGTCTGTCCATCTCTCTCTGGGTGGTAAGCTGAACTGAAGTTCAACTATGTTCCCATCGCATGCTGTAATGACGTCCATAAAGCTGAGGTGAACACTGGATCCCTGTCAAAGATAATCCGACGTGGAATACCATGTAATCTCACTATATCCTCCATGAACACTTTATCTACGGATGATGTAGTATAGGAAGAGCGCATAGGTGAGAAGTGTGCTACCTTCGTCAACCTATCCACTGTCACCATAATAGCATCATGCCGTCTCGAAGAGTTGGGTAAACCAACAATGAAATCCAATGAGATTATATCCCATTTCCACTCTGGTACTAAATGTGACTGCAAAAGCCCTGCTGGATGCTAGTGTTCAGCCTTCACCCGCTGACACTCCAGACACCTCGACACAAAATCTGCAATATCTCACTTCATCCCTGGCCAAAAGTACAACTGACGCAAATCTGCATACATCTTCTTCACCCCTGGGTGGGCTGAATAACATGCACGATGTGCTTCATTCATGACCAAAGCGCGAAGCTCACATGATGGGGGAACGTATATGCATCTCGTGTGTCTCAATATCTCGTCAGCATCGAGAGAGTATCCTGAATATCTACCCTCAAGGGGCCTTCCTGCCTCTATTACTGATCTAACATCCTAATACCAACTGTCGGCTGGGAGGGCAGAAAGAATGTGACTCCACAAATCAACAATAAGAGTCAACTCAGATATCTCATGCCTTCGCCTACTGAGGGCATCTGCAACCACATTCTCCTTCCCTTGGATATACTTCACCTCGAAGTCATATTCACAGAGAAACTCCATCCATCGCCTTTGCCTAGTTGGGCTGCGTGAAGATATACTGAAGGCTCCTATGATCACTATGCAGCTCAAACCTATGCCCAAGAAGAAAGTGTCTCCATCTCGTCAATGCATGAACCACTGCTGCCAACTCAAGATCATGGGTAGGATAGTTTAGCTCATGATCCTTGAGCTTCTGTGACTCATACGCAATGACACGACCCTCCTGCATCAATACTGCACCCAATCCCTCAAAGGACGCATCTGTACAAACTACAAAGTCCCCAATAGGATCCGGTATCGCAAGTATAGGTGCACTGGTCAACTTCCCCTTAAGACATTAAAAGGTTGTCTCACACTTCTCATACCACTCAAACCTCTTTCCTTTCCTCTGAAGTGAGGTGATAGGATGCCCTAGCCTCGAAAAGTCCTGCACAAATCACTTGTAATAACTAGCTAGCCTCATGAAGCTACGTATCTCTGCCACATTCATGGGCGCAGGCCAATCTAAGATCGCTTGGATCTTTGCAGGATCCACTGAAATACCCTCCCCAGAGATCATATGACCAAGGTATTGAACCTCAGTCCTAAAGAATTCACACTTCGACAAGTTAGCATACAGCTGATTATCTCGCAAACACTGCAATACCTGTCGTAAATGCTCTTCATGTTCCTCCATTGTTCTAGAGTATACCAGAATATCATCTAGGAACACAAGAACAAACCTGTCAAGGTATGTATGAAATACCCCATTCATAAGACTCATGAACACTAAGGGTGCATTCGTCAAACCAAATGGCACAACTATGAACTCATAGTGACCATACCGCGTTTGGAATGCGGTCTTATGAATATTTGACTCGAAGGTTCTAAGCTGATGATATCCTGACTTGAGATCAATCTTTGAAAAGATGGTATCTCCCTTGATCTGATCGAATAGATCATCAATCCTAGGAAGAGGATACCAATTTCTGATGGTCACTTTGTTCAACTATCAGTAATCAATGCATAACCGAAGTGAACCATCCTTCTTCACAAAGATGATAGGTGCTCCCCATGGAGAAACACTAGGGCGATTAAAACCCTTCTCTAGCAATTCCTCAAGCTGCAACCTAAGCTCTTTCAACTCCTGAGTAGTCATACAATAGGGAGCTCATGAAATGGGCTCTGATCCAGGTACCAAGTCTATCTTGAAGTCAATGTCCCTCTAAGGAGGCATCCCTGGAATCTCGTCTAGGAAGACATCGGAAAACTCCTGAAGGATGGGGTGACTATCAAGAGAAACCTTCTCTTCTCCACCTCCTAGACCCAAATCATCCACGGTAACAGCGAACAATTGGCAACCCTGCCGCATACACCTTCTCAACTGCATAGCTGAGATGATCCTCAAAGAAATCAGCCTCTGAACCCCCACTACTTCTACTTCTCTACCAGATGCCCCAATGCATCTAATCGACTTACGTCAACAATCAATGACTGCACTATGAGCCTCTAGCCAATCCATCCCTATGACGATGTCATAAGAACACAATGGAATAACACATAGGTGCAAGGTAGTCTGGAGAGGTCCAGCCTCTAACCTACACTCAGGCACAAGGGAAAGGGATGCAACTTTTGCACCCGAAGCTAACTTTACCTGCCACCTATCGACCTGCTTTACCACATCCAGTCTACATCGCGTCATGACTGATGAAGAAACAAAGGAATCAGATGCTCTAGAATCAAATAGAATAGAAACTGGGTTACCCCCCAACATACCATAAGCCTCAATGACTATACCCTAGTGCTTTGCCTGGTGGTTGTCAACCGCTGTGAATACCTGATGCCCACGGCCTGCATCACCTACAGTCGGCTCTGACGCCACTAGTCCCTGAAAATAACCTGATGCACCCTTATTGGGACACATCCTCGCTATGTGACCCTGTTGGCCACACGCAAAACATCCAGTGCCTCTACCAAAGCTCCTGCCTGTAGGTGGTGTGCTAGACTGCTACACACTACCCCTAAAAGATGAATGAGAACTCTGCGCTGGATGCTCAGAGTTGAAGCATCTCATGCGCCTCCAACTCCTGTCCCCCTGCCTCTGCTAGAACCCCTTCCGTTTCCCTTGGGAACCCTCCTGCTGCTGCTGACCACTCTGAGACAGACCCTGCTAAGCTCTAGAAGGTGCACCTCCCTGAGGCTGACCTCCTCGAGCACTAGTCCTAGCTGTTGAACCCCTGCCCACCTGTACTCCTACATGACCACCTAAGGCCATCGCCAGGTTCTCCTTAATGAGCCTGGCCTTGTCGACCGCTGCCTCCATGGTCTTGGGTTCAAAAACTCGCACTCCTCCACTAATACGAGCATTTAAGCCCCTAAGAAAATGTTGTACCAACATGCCCTTGTCATCACCTATGCCCGCATACTATTTGAGCTCGTAGAAATGACACTCATACACCTCTACTGACATAGTCATCTATCGAAGGGTGTGGAACTCATCCCCTCGACGCTGCCTCCAATGCTCAGAAATAAATCTAGCCCGAAACTGCTCTAGAAACAACTCCCAAGAAACAGTACCAATATCTAGATGGAGCTTCTGCTCCTCTAATCTCCACCAAGTGGAGGAAAATCCCCTCAAGTGCATGATAGTGCACCTAGCTCGAGTGTTGCTCCCATATGGGTGCATAGCAAAACACCTAGTCAAGTCAATGAGTCATGTCTCTGCCTCCAAACCACTGCCTGATCCATCGAAAGTGGGTGGTCGTGCTCTAAGCAAATCCCTCATATGGGATACTACCTCTGAATCAGAGTGAACTGGTACCTCTCTCTCCAACCACCACTGGCTCTACCTCCTGCCTAGGCCCAAGGCGGGTAAGGGTCTCCTCTAACAACTGACGCAACTAAGTGTCCTCGATCCTAGCTGGATCCAGATTCTGATTGCCATCTCCCTGAATATTCTGAGAAGCCTGTTGCTCCTCATGGTCTGAAACAAGTGGATCATGTGGAGGTGGGTCTTATTGTTCTTCAATGCGACTGCCTAAATGGCCACGTCTACGACCCCCTCCTCTTCCATTCCTAGGAGGCATTATCCTATACAGACACAAAAGGGCATTAAGCACAACACACAAATAAAACCCACACAACTAAAAGCTTAACGGGCTCATTATAATCCAAGAGTACCCAGTGTTTTAACCTAGGCTCTGATACCATGTGTAATACCCCGCCACGCAACCCTAGGGGAAGTTGCAAACTACAAACAAATCACAACAAAAAGTTTTTTTTAAGAAACAAATACATGTATGATTACAACACAAGCCAACAATCCCCTAAGGTCATGAGACAAAGATTATTTAATTCACAAATTAAAACAACATGCATGAAATGAAACATAACAACATTCACTTAACCAATTAAAGCACATACATTCCATACATGATATTTTCATTAAGACCATGAGATCCTTCATGGTTACCAAAGACAGAAGTTATATAATTACAATTACATCTCTCACTCCCAGAATGGGGTAAATCAATAACATGATTGTTTATTACAATTTCCACCTTGATAAAATTAGGGGTAAATAAAATACAAGAGAAACTAACATAAATGAAACCAAGGTAGCAATTGGATCCCACGAGCTCTCCAACATGAAAGCCTGGTCCACAAAGCCAATGCCAAAACAACATAATTAGGTGCACATTCCACCCAACCAAGTGATACCCGAAGGCTCACCCCCCGTGCTAGGAGATAGTAATAAGGGTTTCAGGCCAAGACCAACAACCTCTAAACATAGGCAACATGACTCAACTGGAAAAGGATACGAACATGACATCACATGACACAAAGGTTACAATGCTTCAAGATTTCAAATACATGAACACATCATGAATACAAACATAATGCTGACTTAGGAGAAGTGTCATCACAATGTCGCATGGGATGTCCTGGCAAGTCTTCCTAGGTCCCGACCCCCATTTGGAGATATCCTGGTAACCTCTAACGACTCCCGGCCCCACATGCAAACCAATGCAGAATCAGTTATCTTTCGAAGGGACAAGACAACGATCTTGCCATTTCAGGCCTTCTCATCTCATCACAAGTCTATACAAGCACTTGCGCCATGAGAGAGGTAAAATTAATCTTTTTAAATGTTGGTACCACCTATGCTAATTAATTGGTTTAAGTTTTCACTAAATTAACCAACTTACATTGAGATCTCCTGGCACCACTTTGTGTGCCGGCCCCCAATGCAAGCCACTTCTCTAAGACAACACGTGGAACTATGCCACCACCAAAGGGTACTCAAGTACGACCTAGGGATAATGAATCCCCAAACATGACATGAAGAAAACAAAGCCCGCCCATGATAATCAGATATAACGCTGGACACAAGTACGTACTACCCATGGCAAATGAGGTTGATTGACATGCTGACAACCCCAAAACACATAAAAGATGTTTCAAAATGGAAGACTTACAAGAACCGACTCAAATCCCAACAAGAATAAGCACCCCACGACGAAAGAAAGTTTGCAAACAATATAAGGTAACCTACCTTCGGATTTCATAAATCCAATCATTCATTGCATTAGTGCATTTAAAACAATTTAAATAAACTATGTTCTTGCACAAGCACATAAGGGTTTGAATGTTCGTTTGATTCTTGTTGACGCAATACACACAATATCTTTAAATAAATTTCTTTTCTTTTGATAACCAATGATTTCCCATAACCAATTTTCATCTATCCCCTAACAATATCTCATTATAATTTAAATACTTCTTCTCTTTTAGAAAATAAATCACATTTAAAAAAATACATATCTATTTATTAAATATCTACATAATCAGATATACATATATATATTTAAAAATAAATATATATAATTAATATTTAAATGTGTATGATAATTACTTGAGCATCTATTAAAATATAATATACACATATTATAATATATATATTATATAATAATATTAAATTATTATATATAACATATATATTAATATATATATATAAATTATATTTTAATTAAAAAAATAAAATATTGAAATCAAATTTCATATTATATATATTAAATATAAAACATATAATATAAAATATGTTATATGTTTTATATTTAATAAATATAATATATGAAATCAAAAACCGAATTTCATAACCAAATGCCATCCATACTAGGGTTCGACTGTGCCCTGTTTGAACAGGGGACGCAGCCCCCATGAATGGTGGCGGCGGCCTGTGTAGGCAGCGACGGCGCTGCCTCCACAGGCGGTCATCGCCATTCTTGGGGTGGTCGAGGGTTTAAACCCTCCCCCAATACACATAGCCCAACCTTTAAAACAAATCCGCCATGCGGATTTTCACACGCCGATGACTGGTAAAAACGAAAATTCTGGGTAAAACCCATAATGGTAAAAAAATTAACACAGTCTCATGTTATTTCAATTTTTTTGGTATAAAAAACTCACAATTAAATATATGTTTATATTTATATATATATATATATATATATATATATATATACATATACACAGTCATAAAAATGACTGTGAAAATACTTATTTTCCACACCCAGATTGTGCAAATGCACAATCTGAGAATTACAATAGTTTTCCATTGAAATTGCAAGTTTTAACACAATAAAATAAAGATTTCTCACAATTTGAATTGAGATTTTTCCAAGCAAATACACTTTCATAGAAAACCATTGAATTCCCATGCTTGTTTTCAAGATTTTCATAGATAGTTTTCATTCTCTTTTTTTTTTGTTTTCACTAAGTTTGAGAGCTCTTTTGTTCAAGTTCAAATGAAGATCTTCTCATGGGTTTTCAATCAAAATTTGAATTCCATTAATAGATTGAACCATTTCAAACAAAAAGAGAAAGTATTTTAAAAATGAAATAGCATAATAAGGAAAGCATGGAACCTTTTATTTTTCTCCAAGCTATTTGAATCCTTCAATGGAGGTTGCTCTCCTTCAAATTTTGCTTCAACAAATCTTTCCAATCCTTCTTCCAAGAATTTCTCCAAGAATTCCAAGTTTTTTTGTTGCTCTCCAAAATTACCCAATTCTAGAAAAGATAATTCAAAAAAGAAAAATGAATTTCCTTATGCCCTTCTCCAAATTGTCAAACCCCTAATTTTAGTTCACCCACCATAGTTATTACTATTTTGGATATTTTGGATATTTTCATTTTTGGAAATTAATAAAACAATTCTATTTCCCATTTCAAATGCATAATAATTGTTTAAAACAAAGTTCCATTTGCACCCAAAATGACAATTAAATTCCCTTTTATCCACAAAATTGAATTTGGCAATTACATTTAACAAAATCATTTTTAAGTTTATTTCAAGAGGAAAGCAAGGCAACTTCTATATTTTTATATTTGTCACATTATTTAATAATGCTAACACAATTGAACTAATTTAATTAATCAACAATAAATCTAATTCATGATTAGATTATTTTATCAATTGAATTAAATTAACTAATTAATTAACAAGCATTCTTTTTTGAATTTTTTTGGCAAGAAATTTAAATAAAGCAAACACCATTTCACTAGAAAATTTAATCACGCAAGCAAGGAGAGACGAGCTGACAAGGAAAATAACTTATCCCAACTGACAACCTGACGACACACTATGGCTAGGGTGATGTCACGACACAGAAAACCAAGCTACTATCTCCCAATCATTTTCCATTGAACAAGGGACATGCTCAGACCTGTGGAATCAGGTGGAGTCAATGTCTTGTACCTGCATCCTGCACACAACACGAGTGTCAAACATGCATATATATATAAATATTAAAACACACCGTGAAGAGGAAATCGCGGAATCACAGGGCACTCGCATGCGAGTGATGTGATCCCATCCCCATCACCAATACAATATCGCTAACTAACGCCTCTAAACATCAATGGTATAATCAAAGCATAAAGCATCAATAATTCACATGCTTGCTAATTTAATCCATATCATGAAACAATAATATCATCAGATTAAAGTACCATCACATCAAAATATAATGTTTACATCGCTTAACAATTAGTGGTCAAAGTAATCAAGTTTATAACCAATGTGCTGACAAGGAAAAACATATATAACGAACATTGCTGGATCAAAAGAACAAAATGGAGGGGTGTTACAGTTTTCCTTGGTCAAACCCCTTGTTGGTAATTAAACCTTAAAATGAAAGAAAATATGGAAAGATAATGATGAATGAAAAAGAGATAATGTTGCAACTCACCAAACCCTTGCAATTAAGTATTGCAATTATGATTGAAATGGCTACATTGGATGTGTTTCTTGACTCTAGCTTGAATGAGATGGATCTTGCTTGAAATTCTTGCTTGGATCATGAACTCTACCTTAGAAATGTTATTACAATAACAAAAATGATGAATGCAATATTTGACATGATTAATGAAACTTGAAGAATATTCTAATAATGCTTGATAATCTTTCATTGAAATGCCTTGAATGCTCATGTGAACTCTTGAATGCTAGGTGTTGAATATGAGTGAAAGAACCATGTATTTATTCTTAATTATGCAAGAATTGCCAAAAACACAACACTACAAGCTAACATTAGATCTAAGAGAATAAAATCCACTAGAAATTTGATTTAAATTTGAATTTTGGTCACACGGAACTCATTCACCCAAGGTGGTGAATGAGTCCCATCACACATAATGTATGGGACCAAAAATGAAAAATTTCTAGAAATGTGTGAATGAGTCCTAGACACTAAATCTAGGCCACACAAGCCAGGAACACCTGAATTATGATTTGTTACTAATTGGTGTCGAGATTATCATCAAAAAGAGGCAATAAATGAGGCTTGTGGATGAAAAATAGGGCCAATTATAGCATAAGAAGGCCCAATTATTAATGACAAGCCTAGAGGAATGTGAAATTGTGTTAAAACACATTAAAAGACTTAAAATAAGGAAATATTAAAGTTGATTATGATTAAAATTATATTTATTATACTTAGTTAATTGATAAAACCCTAGAAAAGTGTGAAAGTGTGTTACAACACTTCAAAACACTTTTGTGAGGCACCACTCAAATCTCATTAGTTCACAAGGGCCCAATTACTAATGTGAATGTGTTATCCACATTACAACACTAAATCAAGGCAACATTAAGCCAAAATCATAAGGAGGGCCCAAACAAGTCAGAAAAAATAGAAGGGTTACCTTTTCGGTGACTCCAATCATTAATGCAAAATTTATACTGATATTAAGATATAAATAAACCTAACCCAAACATTCATCCTACAACCCTAATTAAACCATACCCTAATTTATCCATAACAATAGGATTTAATTAGGGTTAGCGAAAGGGTTTAATTAGGGTTAGGGCAAGGTTTCAATGAAGGTTAGGTTTAGGGTTTTCCTTTAAAATGTTTATCATTAATGCCAAATTTATAAACAAATATTAAGGTTATGGTTAGGGTTTAATGAAGGTTAGGGTTAGAGTTCAATTAGGGTTCACTTAGGATTTATTTAGGGTTAAGTTTTAACTAGGGTTAGAGTTTAATTATATTTAGGCTTAAATTAGGGTTTAGTTAGGGTTAAGATGTAATTAGGGTTAGGGTTATATGGTAATAGTTAGTTTTAGGTTTAGGGTTAAATTATGGTTTGAACTATTAGGATTAGAATACAAATAGGGTTATGGTTAGGTTTAGGGTTCGAGTTAGGTTTTAATTATAATTAGGGTTAAATTAGGGTATACTTATGGTTAGGGTACAATTATGGTTTTATTAATGATTCAATTAGGGTTAGAATTCAATTGCAATTAGGGTTAGGGTTAGGGTTCAAATAGGTCTATTATTCAATCAATGTTAAGGTTGAGATTCAATAAGGGTTAGGGTTCAATTAGTGTTATGTTATAGTTCTAGAATAATGCTTGGGGTTAGGGTTATGACTAGGATTAGAGTTAAGTTTAGGATTGAATTAGGGTTCAATTAGGGTTAGAGTTCAACTAGGGTTAAGGTTGCAATTCAGTCAAGGTTTACTTAGGATTCCTTTAGGGTTAGGGTTAGGATTAAATTAGGATTTAATTAGTGTTAGGTTGTAATTAGGGTTAGGTTTATAGTTTAAATAAGGTTAGGGTTCAATTATGGTTAGGATGTAATTAGGGTTATGGTTAAGTTTAGGATTAGGATTAGGGTTTAATTATGGTTAGGGTTAAATTAGGGCTTTGGTTAGGGTATAATTATGGTTAATGTTGAATTAAGATATAGATTTTGTTATGATTAAGGTTAAGGTTCAATTATAGTTATAATTCAATTAAGGTTTAGGGTTAGGGTTGAATTAGGGTTAGGATTAAATTAGATCAAAGGTTGGGGTTCAATTAGGTTTATTATTCAATTAGGGTTATGATTATGGTTAGGGTTAGAAGGGTATGTGTAGGATCATCTTGGAAAAAATAGGTCCTTAAGTGGCAAATAATTCAGAAAAATTAGAGTTAGGCAACTTGAGATGAAAATCTAAATAAGTAATCTATATTATTTCAAAAATATGTAAGAATAGAATTTGTAGAAAATTGAATATAGTTTCTAAAATACTAGGTTTATTTTATTTTTAAAATCTATTTTGTGAAATTTTGAAATTTCAATGCAGTAGTACATAAATTTCAGGGAAAAAATAAGAAACAGGTGTCTATCTGACCACCCTAACCATAATAAAATGATAATAGTTTTTAATCATATTTTAGACATAAGTAGAGGGATCATGTCTAGTTGTGATGCATATTTTTTTTGTAATTTTTTTCCAAGTAAATAATTAATTATGATTTTTTAATTACAACTTTTAGAAAATATAAAAACTCATATATCTAACCACCTTAACTTGGTAAAAACTTCATGAAATTCATTTTTTCTTTTTTTAATCCTATAGTATGCGAAGTATAGAATGTGATGCATTTTTTGGATTCAAAAAATGTGATATTGTTTAAAAGTTATAGATGTTTTTCATCAGCCTATTAATCAACACTTTAGTTGTAATTCAAATAGAAAATGAATAATAATTATTTATTAAATTCAAAGTAAAGCATAATTTATATTGGTGGAAAGCTAAGAATCTCCTCTAAAAACCCTTTTCATTTCATCAATTTTGGGTAAAAAAAAATCATCATCCACATACCCTACAAATATCCATCATATTACCACTTTTTGGCCCATCATGATCCTATACATACCCACAATTATAGTTCAATGATAAATCTTGGGGTTAGGGTTATAGTTGGGGTTGAAAATGGGTTATAATCAAGGTTAGGTTTAAGGTTCAATTAGGGTTAGTATTAGGGTTAACATGCAATTAGGGTTTAAAAAGGTTCAATCAGGCCGCTCGGTGCACCAAGATGGTTCCCAAAAAAGGGGCTTAAGTGGCCACTTTTTTTTTTGAAATTAGGAAATGTTGACCTTGGACGTGAAATTGAGGATAGTTACACTCACAATTTTGAGATGGAACAAAAACATGAATCAAAGTGCTTTGAGTCTACTTTCTAAAATCCTAATTTATTTTTAAAATGGTTGGGATTAAGGGGTTCAAAAGAGGGATGTACACAAATTGGTGTTGTTTTTGTCAGAAAAAAATAACATAGCAACTCTTGTACGACCTGAGCACGGTGAACTTTTTTGTAGTATTTTTTAAATCACTATGGTCAGAAGTTAGCTAACAGCATCTAGTTGATGCACAATTTTTCTGATAATTTTTTAATGAATATTTGATTTTTTACTAATTTTCTAACGGGTCACTTCCTAAAAAGCAGAATTTTGGCCGTGCTCCACCTACAATTTTTTGAAATAATTGATTTTTTTTTCTTTTTTTAAAAAAATTTGTAGAATGGAGTCTAGTTTCTAAAAATGTAATTTATTTGAAATTTTGATGAACGGTTAATTTATGACAAAACAACACCAAACACTACTTTTTCCCAAAAAATAGACATACAAACAAAAGAAATTATAGATGAAAGGCTTAAAATTGTCAAAAAGTGAAAAAAATTACATCGTTGGATAGCTAAGAGAGAACCTAACATTACCCATGCTTTTGATTTTGTCGATATTTAACTAGATGCAATCTTGATGGTGAGCATGGACCCGATTATGTGAAAAATTGTAGAATTTGCAAAAACACGTCATTGGCCTTGTTGGGAATGCCCTCCAACCTTTGGGTTGGTATTCCAAGGCAAATAATTTCACTTTTTTCTTTGTTTTTAACTTGAAATAACACAAGCGCGTTTTGTAAAAAAAAATTCAAAAGTGGCCAGAAAATTGGTACCCAACTTCATTCACCCACAAAGGGTTATCATTTAATTAGGGCTAGAGTTCAAACAAGGGTACAATTAGTGTTAGGGTTATGGTTTAATTAGGATTATTGTTAGGATTGGGGTTCAAAAATTAAGCTTGGGGTTAAGGTAAGGATTAGGATTACTTTTAGATTTAGGGTTCAATTATGGTTAGTGTTAAATTAGGGTTCAATTAGGGTTAGTATTTAATTAGGGTTCAATTATGGTTAGGACTATCATTAAATTATGATTAGAGTTTAATTAGGATTGGCGTTACAATCCAATTATGGTTAGTGTTCAGTTATGGTTAAGGTTAGTGTTAGGTTTCAATTTGGGTTAGGGTTTAATAAGGGTCAAGTTTATGGCTAGGATTCAATCAAGGCTCAATCAAGGTTAGGACACAATTAAGGTCATAGTATATGAATGTTCAAATAGGGTTAGGCATCAACTAGAGTTAGGATTAGGATTAGTGTTCAATTAGGGTTAGAGTTAGGGTTATGATCAAGGTTCACTTAAGGTTATGGTTAGGATTCAATAAGGGTTATAATTCAACTATATTTATGGTTACAAATCAATTAGGGTTCACTTAGGATTTATTTAAGGTTAAGTTTTAATTCTAAAGGTTTAGAGTTTAATTAGGTTTATAGTTAAATTAGGGTTTATTTAGGGTAAATATGTAATTAGGATTAGGGTTATGATAAGCGTTAGTTTTAGCTAAACTCCTTGGCCTCAAGTAGTAGTAGAACTCAAGTGGTTCTTTTTTCTTTAAGTTGAAGTAGATATCATATTTGACTTGTAAATCTGATTTAGAATATGAAAGTTATGTTGGTGTATGTCGGTATATGTTAGCATAACAAAAATAGAGCTATGTTGTGCTTTAGATGATTTTCCCAATATTTCTGATGGGTATGTGCAAGATCATGATGGGCCAAAAAGTGGCAATATGATCGGCATGTGGTTGATGACCTTTTTTTTACCCAAAATTGATGAAACGAAAAGGGTTTTTAAAGGAGATTATCAACTTTCCAACAATATAAATTATGTTTTATTTTGAATTTAATAAATAATTTTTATTCATTTTCTATTTGAATTATGACTAAAGTCTTGATTGATAGGTTGATTGAAAAACATCTATAACTTTCAAGCGGTATCACATTTTTTGAATCCAAAACATGCATCACATTCTATGTTTCGCATACTAGAGGATTAAAAATAGAAAGATTCAATTTCATGAAGTTTTGACCAAGTTAAGGTGTTTAGACATACGATTTTTTATATTTTTTAAAATTTGTAATAAAAAAATCATAAATAATTATTTACTTGGAAAAAAATTATAGAAAAAATGCATCACATCCAAACATGAATCCTCTACTTATATAAAATCTTATAAGAAAATATTATCATTTTATTGTGGTTAGGGTGGTTAGAAAAACACCTACTTATTTTTCCCTGAAATTTAAGTACTACTGCATTGAAATTTCAAATTTTCACCAAATAGATTTTTAAAAAAAAAAACCTAGTAGTTTAGAAACTACATACAATTTTCTATAGATTCTATTCTTACATATTTTTGAAATAATATAGATAGCTTATTCAAATTTTATGTCAAGTTTCCTAACTCTGATTTTTTTGAATTTTTCTCCAATTAAGGGCCTATTTTTTCCATGATGATCCTGCACATACCCCTACTAAAGATTAAATACAAAATTAGTTATATTGTTCACGTAAAATGTAAATCAATTTATATGATATTTCCATCAATCCAATTTTGTGGTGCTCCTCTATAACAACTTGATTGTTATAACCTAATTTTTATTGCATATTTATCATAATATGGTAAGGGTATGTGTAGGATCATCATGGAAAAAACAGGCCCTTAAGTGGCAAAAAAATCAGAAAAATCAGAGTTAGGAAACTTGACATAAATATTTCAATAAGTTATCTATATTATTTCAAAAAAATGTAAGAATAGAATATGTATCAAATTGAATGTAGTTTCTAAACTACTAGGTTTTTTTTTTTTTAATCTATTTGGTAAAAATTTGAAATTTCAATGCAGTGGTACTTAAATTTCAGGGAAAAAATAAGAAGTAGGTGTCTATCTGACCACCCTAACCCCAGTAAAATGATAATATTTTTTTATAGTATTTTAGAAATAAGTAGAGGACTCATGTTCAAATGTGATGCATATTTTTTTCCAAGTAAATAATTAATTATGAAGTTTTTATTACAACTTTTAAAAAATATAAAAACTCATATGTCTAGCCACCTTAACTTGGTCAAAACTTTATGAAATTCATTTTTTCTTTTTTTAATCCTATAGTATGCGAAGTATAGAATGTGATGCATGTTTTGGATTCAGAAAATGTGATATTGTTTGAAAGCTATAGATGGTTTTCAATTAGCCTATCAATCAACACTTTAGTTGTAATTCAAATAGAAAATGAATAATAATTATTTATTAAATTCAAAGTAAAGCATAATTTATATTGGTGGAAAGATGAGAATCTCATTTAAAAACCATTTTCATTTCATCAATTTTGGGTAAAAAAAAAAGTTTTCAGCCACATACCCAACAAATACCCATCATATTGCCACTTTTAGGCCCATAATCATCTTGCACATACCTGTAAATCGAATTATAGAAGAAATTCAATTAAATATTGTGGACAAGGATTTTGGCACCATAAGACTCTCTAACACTTATAGGGTTTTTCACCTAAATAGAGAGAGGTGTGCCAAAGATTGCAATGTCCCCACTAAGGAATAATGCAAATATGAATGAAATATGTCTAAATGTAATGTCCTGAATGCAAAAAACTAATGAAATAGATCAATTATTGAATGGAAACTAAGGAAATGCAATGTGTTTGAGAACATAGTGTAGTATGCAAAAACACTTAGAAAGATGAATAGAAATGTAAATGAAACAAAATAGGGAAGTAAAATAGAAAGCATGCACCTAAAAAATATGTTGAAGACTAGAATGAAAAATAAAAATGTTGCTAATCCTAAAAATTTGGCCTATTGGGACTCATTCGCCATTTTGGACGAATTAGTCCTAGATCTGGAAAACTGCATAGGAGTTTGTTTCAGCCAAATGGATGTCTAAATCTATAGAAATCATTGAAATACATGTATAGTGGGACTAATTCTCAATTGATGGTGACTTATTCCACCTTATCTTTTCTAAAAATTTGAAGGTGGAAACGAAAGCTCTCGATCTACACTTTTTGTTCCTCTAGGTGTTCCGTTCTGAAACTATCAAATTTGAACCTATGAGTGACTTTTTTTAGATATTTTGACCTAGCCAGGAAGGAGATGTCTTCAACAAATTTTTAACCTATTCTTCAATCATTTCCAAGTCTTCAATGTACCTAAATTTGCAAAAAACACAAGGAGAGAGAAAATATTAATTGTTAGGGCATGGGGGTTTTCCTTCATCAAACCCATTTTTAGGTAATTAAACCAAAATGGAGAAATAATGTAATGAAGCATGAAATAATGGAATTAGAAAATTTCCATGATGATAGATCTTGAATTTCTATTGCAATGGATGAAGAATCTTCCCTTGAATGTCTTTGAAAGATATATTGATGACTTAGATTGTTAAAACCCTAACTTGCTTGACTTGAGAGAGATGATGAATGATGAATGAAAAATTATTAGGTTATGAATTAGGGTTTAGAAGCTTGTATTTATAGGAAATCCACCTAAAATTCCCATTAATTTGATCTGCAAGGGAAACATGGAGGAAAATTAAACTCAAAACCTAATTTTTCCCGCTCAAACATAAAAAATAGCCCAAATGGAACTAAGTTGCCAATCTGGGTGACTTAGTCCCACTTTGATGGGACTTATTCACCCAGATGGGTGACTTAGTCCCATAGGGGCTATTTTTCCTGTTGGATTGTCAAGGAGTGAAGAAATTAGATTTGTATGATGACTTTATCAAGTCTTTGATCAAATTAAGCCTCAAGATGCACAATATGGGGTCATAGGGGCCTATTAATGATGATGTAAAGGGTAATTAGGGCTGACAAAAAGTTCAATGTGAAAGTGTGATTAAATACACTCTACATCATTAAAATGATGTCCACACACCCTAGAAAGGAATAACATCCAATGTGAATGTGTAAAACACATTACAACACAAGTTTAAATTCAAGTTTAATTTACAATCCTTCTAGATTAATGTGAAAATACAATTAAAAATATTTTACAACATTGAATTAGGGGGAAAATAGGTCCATTAGACTTAGATTCTTAATAAAAGTCTAGAAAAGTGTGAAAGTCTTTTACAACACCTTTACAAGACATCAATAAAGGAATTTTATTTAGTTTACAAGGGTCCAAGACCTAATTACATCATCAAATCAAGGAAAAATTGAGCCAAAATCACAAGGAGGGCCTAAACAGGAAGAAAAACTAGAAGGGTTACTTTTTTCGTGTCCACAAATATTAAATGGAGATTCTGGAATATTCGAAAAATTGAATGAAAGGATTTGAGTGATGTTGACTTTGTGAACTTTTAACATTAATTTATATGTTATCAAGAATTGAACGTTACTGATCAATTTGTAAGTGCAAGTGTGTGGAGTTGTAGGGTAACAGGTTGAAGGATGAGAACATGGTTAAAGTATGATTGTTTAGGTGGATCAAATAGTAATCCAATTGGAATTTGTGTGCACACACCACAAATGGCATGATGACTTGCATTTGAACTAATTTCCAAATATAAGATAATTTTTTTTTTCTAGTTTTAATTGTTTCAATGCTTGCAAATTGATGGTTTGTAGATTAAATTGTCAACTCAAACTTTCTGATTTGAAGGAAATGAACATGAGCATTGTAAAAAAAGTTCTCTTTTTTAGTGTAGAAATGTATATATATATATATATATATAAAGGTGCTTGAAATGAAAATTCAATTTCCTCAATTTCTATGATAGTGTATGGAACTTATAATCCATTCCAAAACAAGCAACTTGTACATAAATGCATATATATATATATATATATATATACCTATATATATATATACATTATTCAAATACATGGTAAATGAGAATGAAATCATTTAAATGCATATAGATATACAAATATATAAGTATATATATACACACATACAAACATATTTTTAAATTCATATTGAATTTAATTTGATAATCGATTACATTATATCAGATTGTATGGGAAATCAAGCTAAAACACTTGCAAACAATCCACTAAGGTCATGGCCTAAGAAAAACATTAAGGAAACATTCAAAAATAGAGTCGATGGCAATAATAGAAAAGAAAGAATGGAAAAGTTGGTTGCATGCGAAGAGAATGAGGCAGTTACCATTTTAGAATTAACAGCAATGGTGTAGTGCCCCTCCATTTCGAGCGTCTTTGGATCTTGAGTGAGTTCGTTTGGTTAATTTGAATGGTTTTTTTTTTTTTGTGTTCATTATTGTATTGTTGAATTTGCTTTTTGAGATTATGTGATAAACTAATATATATCTAGCATTGATTAATCAATTTAATTTAATTTAATTGATTACAAGGTGACTTAGTTAATTAGGGGTAAAATAATAATTAAATGGATGATGAAAAGATGTTATATATATTAAGATTATTAATTTAAACAGTGAGAGTAAAATGCCTACCTATGAAGAAACAAAATTAAGCCCTTAGTCTATAAATCTTAGAAAACCAACTGTGATAAATTGGGATTTTGTAGATATGTATTACATGGGTAAGTACCATAGTAATCTCATAGGTACCTAACATTAATAATAATAGGTGAATATGGATGAAAATATCTGTAATTTTATTAACACAATTATTGTTATCACATTTAGACCCAACTATAATATCATGGTGAGTTTTAAAGTGAAGTGATAATATTTTAAAAGTGAAGTAAGAGTAATTCTCTTAATTTTCCTTATGGTTTTCTATTAATAATTTTGAAGTTATCTTGAATCAATAATAACAATTACTCAAGTTAAAGTAAACATCCCCAAAAAAAAAAGGGTGATCCCAATAATAAAGGGGTATAACAGAACCTGTGAAAAATATAATGGTAATTAAATTATCTAATTCCACATTTGATGATGAAATAAATTTTAATGTGAAATTAATTTTAATATTCAGTCACATTAACATTGATAATATTAACCTTACTCTATTTTGTGGATTTAAAATATTTGGAGGAATTGATAGTACTATTATATAAAGATTATTAATAATTACCTTATTAAAGCTAATAAAGTATTAGCAAAAATAAATAAATAAAAGAAATGATAAGGAAGAAAGATATGAGCGCATGAATAATGCTAAGAGAAAGGAGTGCAATAAAATATTAAAACATATAGGGAAAATGTCATAAATATAGAGTAAACTAAACAAATAATAAAAAAAATGAATCTCATTTTAGCCCTTGGAGCCACATGCCTTTCAAGTAGCCTGTCAGCTCTTCACATGTTTTGCATTTGCTTCTGCATCTTGCACTTGTCTTATGGATGGAGAATCATCTTACACCTATCTTGCTTGTGCCTCCACCTGCCTTCAAGGTATTCCTTTCTGTTCACGTGTCGGGAGGAGGGGGTGTTCAGTTTTCGGATGCCTTTTGGAGGAGGGGCTGGGTCTATGCGTGGGGGACATGACATGCAGATGGAGGAAGATTTCTGGAAGGGATAGGCTGTTGGATGCACTCCAAATTGCAATGCCCCACCACGCAACCCTAGGGGAAGTTGCAAACTACTAAACAAATGCACAATTTTTTATTTTATTTTTATTTTTTTCATTACAAATACATGTAAGATTACAACACAAAGCCAACAATCCCCTAAGGTTACGATACAAAGATTAATTAAATCACAAATTAAAACAACATGCATGAAATGAAACATAACAATATTCACTTAAATAATTAAAGCACATACATTCCATGCATGAGATTTTCATTTAAGACCATGAGATCCTTCATGGTTACCAATAACAGAAGTTATACAATTGTAAATTACATCACTCATTCCCAGAATGAGGCAAATCAATAACATGATTACTTATTACAATTTCCACCTCGATAACAATGAGGGGTAAAATAAAATACAAGAATAACTAACATAAATGAAGCCAAGGTAGCAACTGGATCCCACGAGCTCTCCTAGATGAAAGTCTCATCCACTTGAGCAAGAGAAAAGAAACCAATAGAGTAAGGTGCACGTTCCACCCAACCAAGTGATACCCGAAGGCTCACCCCCCGTGCTAGGAGATAGTAACAAGGATTTCAGGTCAAGACCAACAACCTCTAAACATAGGCAACATGACTCAACTAAAAAAGATACGAACATGACATCACATGACACAAAGGTTACAATGCTTCTAGATTTTAAGTAAATGATCACATCACAAATACAAACATATTGTTGACTTAGGAGAAGTGTCATCACAATGTTGCATGGGATATCCTAGAAAATCTTCCTAGGTCCCGGCCCCCATCTTGGGATATCTTGGTAACCACTAATGACTCCCGGCCCCACATGCAAACCAATGCGGAATCAGTTATCTTTCAAAGGGACAAGATAACGATCTTGCCATTCTAGGCCTTCTCGTCTCATCCCAAGTCTATACAAGCACTTGTGTCCATGAGCGAGGCAAAATTAATCTTTTCAAATGTTGGTACCACCTACACTAAGCAATTGGTTTAAGTTTTTATTGAATTAACCAACTTACATTGAGATCTCCTGGCACCACTTTGTGTGTCGGCCCTCAATGTAAGCCACTTCTCTACGACAACACGTGGAACTATACCACAACCAAAGGGTACTCAAGTGCAACCTAGGGATAATGAATCCCTAAACACGACATAAAGTCAACGTATCTTGTCCAAGATAAAAGGTCATAATTGGAAACATTAAGCACACTACCCAAGGTAAGCCAAGGTTGACCAACATGCTAGCAACCCCAAACACATAATAGAAAATCCTATCTGGAAGGCTTACATAGTACTAACTAGATTGCCCCACACCTAGAAATGATGCCAAACATCTAAAGAAGCATTACAGGCAATTTAAAATAATCTACGTTAGGATTTCTTAAATCCAATTCACCCAATGACGTAGTGCAATTCAAACAATTTAACTCAACATAAACTTTGCACAAAATTAAGCGTCTCAAGTTACGTTGACAACCACAAAGAGTTTGACTATTCGTTCAATTCTTGCTGACACAATCCACCAAATAATTTAAATCAATTTTTTTTTCTTTGATATACAATGATTTACCATAAACAATTTTCATCTATCTTTTACAAATACTTCTCTTTTTTAAAAAAAAAAAACACATTTAAATATAAATATATATATATATATATATTAAATATCTATGTAATCGAATATATATATATACTCGATATATATATATAATTACACATATATTTAAAAATACATATATAATTAATATTTAAATATAAAATAATAATCACTTAAGCACTCATTAAAATATAATATAAATATATTATAATATATATATTATATATATGTAATATCAAATTAACATATATAATATATATATTAAATATATATATATATATATATTAATTATATATATATATTAATTATATTTTAATTATTAAAAATAAAACAATAATTACGAATTTTATATTAATATATATTAAATATATAATATAACATACATCATATATTGTATATTTAATATATAATATAAAAAACACATTTTAAAAACCAAAGCGAAGTCAAAGTAGGGTTTGGGCCACGCCCTACCCTAACAGGGGATGCAGCCCCCATTGATGGGGGCGGTGGCCTGTGTGTGTAGCATCGGCACTGCCTCCACAGGCCGTTGATGCCACCAATGGGGCTGCCATGGGGTGGAAACCCCTTCCTCATTCCATCACCCAAATAAAAACGGCGATTCTGTTTTATGAAATCCACATAATTTCAATTGGTAAAAAAAAATATTTCTGGTAAAAACTAGAATATGAAATTTTGAATTTATCTTCTCATAAATTTAAAAAGAAAAGATTCAACATATATATATATTTATATATATGTATATATGTATATATACAATTGGGTATGTATATATATATACATATATATAAATATATATATCCAAATTTTCAACTAAAAGAATCAAATATACAGAATTTCTTCATACCCAGATTGGGCAAATACTCATTCTTAAAACAAAACAAATTATCATTGAAAACACATAATTTAACCCAACTATATGAAGATTTCTCCTTCTTTTCCAAATTTAAATGAAGGCCATCACAAGCACACAAAATTTCACAAGAATTTCCATTTGAAGCACCATGTTTTGATCAAATTTTTTTGTTGCAAAGTTTGATGATAAAATTTTGATTCACTAAATTTTCACAATATCTTTTGAGAATTTTGATTCAAATTTAAATGGAGTTTCATGATGGGTTTTCCCTTTCATTCACAGTTTTAAATCTTCTATGAATTTGAACAGCTTCTAAATTATTTTCAAAATAAAGAAATTGCACAAAATTTAAACAATAACCTTGTGTTTTCTCCAAGCTTGAAGTCTTTCAATGGAGGTTTTCCTTTTCCTTCCAATTCAGCTGCACCAATTTTCAAATCTTCTCTTCCCAATTTTTCTTCAACCAAAATCCATTCCAAGTTTGCTCTCCAAAATTCAAAAATAAAATGAATTACCTTATGCAATCCCTTCTCCAAATTTCTCAAGCTCCTAATTTTGAACTCACCCACCAAAATTTATTGCTAAAACTAGATATTTTATTTTTTTCAAATTCATAAACAATTTCATTTCCAAGTGTAATTTGCACAATATTATTTTAAAACAAAGATCTATTTTTGCAACCAAATGATAATTAAATTTTCCTTTTTCAATAAAATTGAATTTACCAATTCACATTTAAATCATTCTCTCAACTTTCTTTAAAAAAAAGGAAATATATGGTATAGTTCTATTTTTTTTTTCTTTTTGATTTAATCTCAATATTTAATAATGCTAACACAAATATTTTAATTTAATTTATCAATAAATAAATCTAATCCATGATTAGATTATTTTATTGATTGAATTAAATTAACTAATTAATTAATAGTCACTCATTTATTTATTTTGACAATGCAATTAAATAAAACAAGCACCGATTTAAATTGCAAATTAAATACAAGGGCAAGGGGAGAAGAGACAACAAAGAAACTAACTTATCCCAACTAACAACCCAAAGATACACTATGGCAAGGGTGATGTCACGACACAAAAAACCTAGCTACTATCTCCCAATCATTTTCCGTTGGACAAGGGACACACTCAGACCTGTGGAACTAGGTGGAGTCAATGTCCTATACCTGCATCCTGCACACAATACGAGTGTCGAAAACATGCATATATATATACATTAAAACACACCATGAAGAGGAAATCGCGGAATCATAGGGCGCTCACATATGAGTGATGTGATCATGTCCCCTTCACCAATACAATATCGCAAACTGACTTATCTAATCATCAATGATATACCAAAGCATAAAGCATCAATAATTCACATACATGCTAATTTAATCCATAACATGAAATAATAATTACATCTTATTAAAGTGTCATCATATCAAAACATAATGTTTTCATCACTTAACAATTAGTGGTCAATAGTAATCAAGTTTATAACCAACGTGCTAACAAAGAAAAACATACATAACGAACACTGTTCGATCAAAAGAACAAAATCGTGGGGTGTTACACAAATGATCTACGATACATGCAATGCAATGAGGGGTTGCTGCCATGTGAGGTATGTGCTCCTCTTATCCTCTAAACCTGCAAACTGCTCGCACCTTGAGCGTAGAAGATTGTAGAGGCGCATACAGCCTTTCTGAATTCCATTGGCAACCGGTCACTTCTACAAATTGTAGCATTATTCTTAGGTCAAAATGTATTCCTCTGGGATACATGGTTGCTAATAAATTTAGGTTGTTGTTGCCATGTACTTATTTATATTAAACTCCCTCTTATACAAATCGTAGCATTATTCTTGGGTCAAAATGTATCCGTGCGAAAGGTAGAGAGTAAGTGTGAGAAAGAAACTTAGGAAAATTACCTTATATAAGTATTCCTACGTATGATTCCTTATAAAGACTTTAAATAGGAAGGATATTAAAAGATAAAAATAATATCCCGAGATAAAGGTCATGCTAAATTAAAATAAAATATGTATAAGGGTAAAGATTAAGTATTTACCATTCTGTTTAGAACAATAATAAATATTCCTTTGTTTATTTTATGTTTAGGTTTCTTTAAAATAAAATAATAGATAAATGTTCATTTAGATTTCTTTAAAGTGAAGTAATACATATATATATATATATATTCTTTTAATTACATAAGAAATAATTTGTTAAGCTTTAAAAGATAATCATTATTATTATTTGAAAATAAATATTTTTAAAGTATGGGACGTACATAGGAGGATGAAAATAAAGGAATTAACTATGACAATTGAGATTTTTGTCTGTACACATTATTGCATCCATTGTGTCAATTAGGAATAGTTCCGCATTGAAATAGTACATAGTTAGGAGCATCTCTTTAGCTTTAAAATCTGATTGTCCAAACCCGATTCCAAAACTTCCATTTTGGCACAATTAGTGAGGATTCTAGCGAAGGATGTGGAATTTGGCTTTCACCTACGGAAGTACATTTACTGATGAATACATTTCTTAACTTATGTATATATGTTGTTTAGGGAGCATGATATATACTTATATGTGTATATGTGTATCGTAGAGTGTATTGGATAAGTAGAGTTGGAATATAGATTTTGGTAAAACTAAATAGGTATTTGAATTATATTTATTTAGTTAAAAGCCAACAAAAGAAAATATTACATTTTAATTAGATTCATTTATAAGAAGTGAACCATTATATTGCATTTTATTTAAATTTATTATATAACAAATATATATATGGTTCATCTTAATGTTAGTTATTTTGAAGTAAATAAAGGTATAAGTTAGGAATATTAAATTAAGAGAAATCTGAAGGTTTATTACTATAGGGTTTTCATAGTGCTTATTTAATTAAAATATTTTATTGGGGGAATTACATTTAATTATAGTTAATTATTTAATTATTTTCTACATTATCTTTAGTAGGATTGGATTGTGTCTATGTCTAAATCAATGGACATTTATAGCTTTTATTGGACATGTAGATGGTTATTTATTTATCCTGAATACTCTTTGGATTTGATTCTTTATGCATACTGGTGAATTTATGTTGATCATATTTTCCTCTTGTTTTATTTCGCTTTTGAGGTAGTTTAATGTCTAGATATGATTTGGATATGATGGGGACCCAAATGTTAAATTACTTTATGATGGATAGTCACAGGTGGTATGTTGTTAGGCTTCTAGAGGCGATGGGAAACCTATTTTGTTTGAACCTGCCCTTGTATAAACCTTTGTGTTTCCTTTGATCGTATTCTTATTTTAAGTTCTCATGGGTGTACTCTGTTCCATGATTTGGTTGCCTTAGTTATGACTATGAGCAAGATGGGTCATGCCTCGCTCACACATTCGTTTGAGATTTTTATGCTTGATAAATCCCTTGCTTTTCCTTTTTTTGCCTCCGGAAGCAGTTACCTTGTAAGTGTTCATTGAGATTGTTGTAGGGCATGTTGAGGTTGACCTTGTTAGTTGGTCTTGTGATCATTTTGCTTGTTTTTCTTGGTCGAGGGTCCTTTCTTGTCATCTCCTAGCATGGGGGGTGGCCCTTCAGGTCCATGTGGTCAGGTCGAATGTGCTATGCACCCCATTGGGTCCCATGTCTGAGTTCATGTTGATGTTGTTGATGCAGGACTCCACCTCAAATCTTATTGTACTATGTTCAATTATGTAACATCTTTTTATTTAATGTATCTCTTCCTCTACATGATAGGATGCATATGGACTCCTAAAGTAATGTAATGTACTCCTAAAGTGATGTAATGTACTCCTGAAAATAATTGTAATGTATTATTCTTTGTAAACCCTATGTGATAGCCATTATCGGATATGTTGCATCTATGGAAATATGCTCTGCCATTGTATTATGGATCTGTGAATTGAATTCTTATAAAATGGTGTATCATTTTATTCACATGTGATCATTAATGATTGTATGTTATCATTATGTAGTCTCAATTTTCATTTGCTTTCATTTGATTAAAGTAATGACTGTCTTGTGTACCCCAGAGGATGTAGATGAATTATTAAATGTATAATTTCTTTCATGTAACAAATGTATAAGCTTATCCTACACAATGTTTCACTTTCAAAAAAAAAATTAGTGTGACATTATGTAGTCCTTTGGGGTCAACACGGCGGGGCGTTACACATTGGTATCAGAGCCCAAGCTCTAACACTAGGTACTATGGTTTCACATGAGCCCACTAGGCCATCTTTGATGTTTGTACTCTTATGTGTGTATTCCTTTCCTTGTTTTCCTTGACTATACTGAGTGGTTTGTGTTTAGGGAAAATTAGGTTGACGCTAGAGGTAGATAAGATATGTTCTTCTTCTCTCCTATTCTTCCTATTATAGATGAATAAATAGTTGTTAATTATGTTAGGAATGAATATGGGATGCTCGATCTTAAGTATGATAGTATGTATTTATGACATGGAGTGGTGTGGAAGTTTAACCACTTTCTTGTATAAAAGATAAATACTTTTCTATTCTGAATAGTGAAATATAGATTCGTGTTGGGTGTATTGCAATTTTATTTAGTATGGATCAAGGCATTTAGGATTTAAAAGCTTGTTGATGTGCTCATTGGATTGGAATGTAAAATGTTATTTTTCCTTCTCTCTCTTCCTTTTCATGAGATGAAGGTAATCTAGAAGATTCTTAGCAAGATTAATTAGTCTTGATCATTAAGAATAAATTTCATAATTTCTCCTTGGTATAAGGAATTTGAGTTAGAATAAGTCTTGAGTGAAAAGCTTCATTTGCATTATGTATAGATGCATAAGTAGACATTGTAAAATCATCTTAGAAATGTCATAGTAAGTATCCTGAATGTCCTATTTAATGCAATGATAGTGCTTTAATATATTTGATGCATAGAAGGTAATGATTTTGTATTAAGATGTCCTCTCATGATCTGGTGTAATTTCTATGTTCCTAAATTCGTGGGAAAATTGATGAAATTATTAGGGTGGAATAGAGATGTTAGAATGGTTCAATCCAATATGGTTAATGATTTAATTCTTCCATAATTAGAGTATGGAAAAGTAAATGCATTTGATGAATTAGTTACAATGTGGAAGTGGTATAGTTGTTGGGATAAGTTTCTATTATGTGCTACTCGTGATGAATAATTATGATTTTATATGTGAAAGAAAACAAGTGTGATATGTTCATCCTTAAGTATATGTAGTGCTAGCTAGTTTATAATATTGAGAAAGGGAATGTGAATTTGTTAAGTGGAGTTGTTAAGTGATCATGAAGATCTTGAAATTTACATTTAGCATCATGCAATATATGGAAAAGAGGGGCATGAAAGAAAAGATAATGATGGGTTATGGATATATGTGATGATATGAATCACATTGATTATTTAAGTAAATGTACTTGTGGAATTGTGTATATAGTTGTACCCCTTGTAAATGTGAGAAACCAGTAACTGTGCATTGGTTGAGTGTTGTGATTACCATGTACTTGCTTTGTGGGCCCATAACCCATAGGTCAAAGGATGGTGATATGGTGTACCCATCCATTCGGAATATGTTGTATTTGGTATGGGATTGAAGTACCTATTAAAATCTACACACACTAAACTTCTAACATGAGTTAGTAATCTACAAATCTAACAAAATTCTTCTATGAAATAATAGATCATGCTTTAATAAACCAAAAACATGAAAGTAAACAACCTAATCTATACCTATTCCATGTTGGATTGGTGCTATTGTAGAAAATAGCCCTTTCCCAATCCTTGCCCAAGCTTAGGTGATAAATTGCAATGGTGAAGGATAAGATTACTTCTCAATCCAAGAGAGTTACCTTGAATAAGAGTTGTAGATGAAATTGTGGAGGATTAAGCTTCCATTTATAGATTTTCGTGATGAGAGATTGGCCAATGAGATGAGGCCACTTGTCAACTTCTGATTGGTTGTGGAGTGAGCACTTTTTGGCCAATGTGCCAAGAATTTAAAATTGTTTAGTGGGGGGACATGTAAGACTTTCCAAATTTTAAATTCTGAGTGGGGTACATGTCAGAATTTAAAATTCTGAGTGGGGGGACATGTCAGAATTTAAAATTCTAAAAATGTAGAGTGGAGGATATGTCAGAATTTAAAATTCTGAGTGGGGGACATGTCAAAATTTAAAATTCTGAAAATGCATGAGTGGAGGATATGTCAGAATTTAAAATTCTGAGTGGGGGACATGTCAGAATTTAAAATTCTAAAAATGCATGAGTGGGGAATATTCTTCCAAGATGCCATGTTGAAAGAAAATAGGGATTTTAATATATCAATAAATTGATTTATTTGTGCAAGTGGATGGTTAGGTTAATTTAATCAGGATTAGATTAGCCTAATGATGATTAGGATGTTTTGACTTATTTGATTTAAATACTTGATTTATTTAAATCAAAAAAGGATGGAAAATGCATTTGGATTTAATTAAATGAATGTTTGATTTATTTGATTAAAAGGAACAACCTTAGGAATGAACCTAATAAGTTCAATTTATCTGATGAATGGATGAAGGTGAACTTGATTAATTAAATGAGCGGATGCATGTGAAGCTTGGTTTACTTGATGAATGCATAATCCTAATTTTGCATGTTTACATTTTCCTCCTCTTTGAAGCAATGTACTTGTTGCATTGGTTCAAAGAATAAACTTGTTGTGATCGAAATTCAAAAAATTTCTAATTTTTCAGATGCCCTAGCGGAAAGTACACTAGTACATTGCCCCCTTGAGAGATCGAGCGAAAAGATTCGATTTGAGGGTCGATCTCACGATAAAGAGATTCAAAATGGATGGTTATGGATGATGATGCAAATGAGATGATTTTAAGATGCTTAGAATAACAAATCTATATTATCCTAAACAACTTAAATGATGTTATGATGCGAGATGGATCAGATTGATGATGTGATATGTTGTGATTATGCAATGGGTGATTTATGAGATGCTTAGACTAACAGATCTATATTATGATGATGATTATGTAATCCATGTGAGATGATATGTAGAATATTGATGGTTTGTGGATGCAAGATGAATGCACGATGGATGTATGATGGATGTATTGGTGATGATTAAATATTCATGTTGTGATGTTAGTGCAGAAAAGAAGACATTAGATGATGACAAGAGGATCCAACAAGCCAACTTTATAAGAAATGATGATGATAAATAGATGATGATTTTCTTATCAAGGATTGGGATTTTAAAAGGGTCACTTAACTTATGTTTGATAACACGCCTAAGCACGATGCATCAAGGTATAAAGGACCAGGATGGCGTTGTACTTAGTGCAATGGAATTTGACTCAAAAAATAGATAGGAATATTCTTGTTCACACCTGACATACAAAAACCTTACTAGGATGCACTTTAGAAGTTTCAAACACCTCGGACCAAAACACAGAAAGGTATAACCAATCAATGCAATAGTCAACAAGCTATCAAAAACATCCCCAATACATATCTAAAAAGAATGTATTCACCAAGTTATTTTACAAGAACATCCAATCAAGCACAACAAACAAAAGGATAATGATCGTTGCCCCATTCCTATATCTCTAAATCCTTCATTCAGATATCATTGAGAGGTCCTTGGACTAAGCACAATAAGATAAGTCAAAAGAAAAAGATAAAGCACACAAACAAGTTGATGTTCTTCAATACCGCTAACCAAAAGGGAATGTGTTTTCAAGGATAGGAACCAAAACTATTGCCAAAGATAATGCCCATTGTAAGAAGGATGCATCCTACGACATGTTAGTGGATGACGACATGTCATTTCATTCATCCAAGGTGTTCTTTCTGATAAATAATGCCCCTTGTAGGAAGGATTCATCCTAGGACCTAATATTATTAGATGATTGATATGGGACTATTGGATGATGGACTATTGACACAAGGAATTGACCAACTTGCTTACGTAATTGACTTAAACTTGAGACTTGAGTTTTTACATTTAACCTGCTACACTTGTTTCTACTATTTCACCAAAGGTTGAGGATGACGACCAATTTATTATGGATGATGTTATTGCGGGTGTAAGTGAAATGATACAGATGAATTTTTTCAAATATCTGGATGTTTTTGGAGTTTTGCAATGTTTTGAGGCTATTTTTTGGTGTTTTCAAGATTTACAAATGTTTTGATTTTCGATTTTCCAATGTTTTGGGATTTTCTGAGATTTTGACCAAGAGACTAACCTAAGGACCTATCCTAGGGGCCTCAAGGGCTGATCAACAGATTATCCTTGCCTACGTTATACACGCAGAGACCACGTAGTTCGGATGATGACTCTATTTTTTACTTTTTGAATGACTTTTTGACTTGTTTTTGGATTTTGATATGTTTTGATGTTTTTTTTTTTAATTTTCTGATGTTTCTGATGTTTTTGGATTTTCTATTTTGAGGAATTTAAGATCATACACAAATCCAATCCGATGAGAACATGCCCCCAGAATGATGCAATAGGCTACTCTAATAAAGGCAGGAGAGACTGACTTTGAGGATGGGCTGAGTAGTACTAGGAGGGATCATGATATGAAAATAGGACCAAGCTATGGTGCGGATGCGAGTGGATGACTGCTGGATGGAGACTTGAATGTGATGGATGATGGAAGTGAAATGGAGGGATGATGCCAAATAAGCCGTAAAGATCTCGATGGATGGAAAGTTCTTATTTACGCAAGGTGCCTGTTTCCCAGGTTTTTACCGAGGTACTTGCCCAAAGTGCCACTAAAGTGGTTTTCACTAGAGGATGATTTTTCTTTTTACTATTTTTTATCATTTTTCTGATTTTTTTGGATTTTTTACTTTTTATTTTTATTTTTTTGTGGTGTCACCAAGATTCCTGTTTTCCAAGTTTTCACCAAGGTAACCATTTTTTCAGGACATTTTCTAATTTTTTGGATTTTTGGTTCTATACTGTGAAAGATTTTAGGCATAAAACTTTTTGAGATGGGAGCTATTCATGGGCTCCTGCAGAGGTTCCCCTTCAGGTGTTGATAACTGATATGCCCCCGATTTGTAACTTGCCGTGATGATGAAAGGTCCTAACCAATTAGGTTCGAACTTGCCTTTGTTGCTTGGGTTTGGGACATTCTTTTGATTTTCTTTTAAGACAAGTTCTTTGACTTGGAAAGTCTTGCTTCTAATTTTCTTGTTCTAGCTCCATTTGAGTCTATTCTGATAGACTTGTAAATGATTTAAAGCATCTATTCATCTCTCGTCCAGTAGCTCCAACTCATTTAGTCTTGATACCTGATACTCTTCATCTGTGATGAGGTTTTGTAGTGATATCCTAAGGGATGGGAGCTCGATCTCAATAGGGAGAACCGCTTCTGATCCATAAACCAAGGAGAATGGGGTGGTGCCAGTAGGTGTGTGGATGCTGGATTGATAAGCCTAGAGGGTGGGATTAAGCTGTAGATGTCAGTCACGACCTACGTCATTGACTATTTTCTTGAGGATTTTGAGGATGGTTTTGTTTGTAGCTTCTGCTTGGCCATTGCCTTGGGGATAGTATGGGGTAGAGAAGTGATGTTGGATTTTGAATTTTTTGCATAAGTCACAGACATCCTGATTTTTGAATGGTGTCCCATTATTTTAGATAATGGATTATGGAACACCATAGCGACATATGAGATAGTTCAGGATGAACTTAGAAATTTGCTTCCCAGTTATATACGTCATGGGTATGGCTTCCACCGACTTTGTGAAGTACTCAGTTGCAGTGATGATCAATTTGTGGCCATTGGATGAGGTGGGTGTGATTTTCCCAATGAGATTGAGTCCCCACTGCGAGAAGGGCCATGGTGTGATGATAGGATGGAGCTCTTGAGTTGGAGCATGGATAAGGTCCCCATGTTGCTGACATTGTAGACACTTTCTAGTATGATCATGTGCTTCCCATTCCATTGTGGGCTAATAATGCCCCATCCTCAGCAGTTTCTTGGCTATGGTCATTCCACTCGAGTGTGAACCATAGATACCGTTATGTACTTTGGTTAGGGGGGTTAATGCCTCGTCAGCATTTAAGCAGCACAGTAAGGTACCTTCTATGCTTCTATGGTATAGGGTATCACCTAGGATGACAAATCTAGATTCCTTTCTAACAAAGGTTTGTTTTAGGTTTGATGGTAGGTCGGCAGGTATGACTTCTATTCGAAGGTATGTGTAGATGTCATGATACCAAGGATCATTGGGACTAATGATTTCGCACATGAATTTTTATTCTGGTACCTCGAATGTGGGCACGAGAAGCTACTCTATTAGGAATTCATATTTTGGAATGTTGTTAGGGATATCCAGTAGGGACCCAATTGTTTTCATGGCATCCGTTGCTCTGTTGTTGGTTCTAGGAATTTGCTCAAATGTTATTTTGATGAAGGATTCTTTAAGGGTCTCCACCAATTTCTTGTATGGAGTGAGCTTGTCATCCTTGGTCTGATATTCATTATTGACTTGATTTATAATCAACTAAGAGTCTCCATATACTTTTAGAGCCATGATGTTCCATTGCACTGCTATCCTAAGACCTATAGTCAAGGCCTTGTATTATGTGATGTTGATGGTGCAAGGAAATGCCAGTTTGTATGACCTTGGTATGCAATCCCCTTGTGGGGTGATGAAGAAGACACCCGCTCCTAATCTGTGCTGCGTGTATGAGCCGTCGAAGTATAGTTTCCAGTGATCAGCCACATTGAGGTTAAAGATGGATTCATCTGGAAACTTTTAGACAAGAGGATTCTCAAAATAAATAGGTGCTTCTGCTAGTTGATCTGTGATGACCTGACCCTTGATTGCTTTTCTCTCCACATACTCGATGTCATATTTTGATAATATCATTACCCACTTTGCCATTCTGCCTGTGAGCATTGCCTTTGATACTAGATACTTGAGGGGATCAATTTTCGCGATAAGCTTTATCCTGTGTGCCAACATGTAATGTCTAAATTTTTGAGAGGCAAACACTACTGCGAGACATGCTTTCTCGATAAATGAATAGTTTTTCTCATGTCCAACCATTGTCCTGCTGATGTAGTAGATAGCCCTCTTGGTTTCATTTTCAACATGCTAGGCTAGGAGAGCTCCAAGGGCTGCTACTGTTGCTGACACATATAAAATCAATGGTTTCTTTGGGATAGGTGGCATTAAGACCGGCAGTGTCAGTAGATATTCCTTAATTTTGTTGAATTCCTGTTCACATTTATCATCCCATTTGTATGCTACTCCCTTGTGGAGTAGGTGAGAATATGGATTTTGTTTGTCTGCTAACTGTGCTATGAACCTTTGGATGGACTAGAGTCTACCTTAGAGGCCTCTTAATTGTTTTAGTGTCTTTGGTGCTTCCATTTCGAGGATTGCTTTTACTTTTGTTGGATCAACCTCAATACCCCTCATGGACACTATATATCCTAGCAGCTTCCTTGATTGTACACCGAAGATGCACTTCTTTGGGTTTAGTATGACTTTGTATTCCTCGAACCTGTCAAAGATGGCACTTAAGGTTGTTATGTGATCTTTTATCTTTTTGGATTTGGTCTTCAACTGTCTTGTGAATCATATCATGAAATATTAGTGTCATGGCCCTCTGATATGTTTCCCCTACATTCTTTAGGCCAAATGGCATCATGTTCCAGCAATAAGTCCCCCATGGACAAGTGAATGTTGTTTTATGTTGGTCTTCCTTAGCTATCATGATCTGGTTGTATCATGAGAATCTGTCCACTAGTGATAGCATCTCATGTCCTACTGTCATGTCTACTATCATGTTGATGTTGGGAAGCGGGAAATCATCTTTTGGACATGCCTTGTTCAAATCTCTGAAGTCAGTGCATATTTGAATGGTTCCATCAGGTTTTGAAACAGGTACTAGGTTTGATACCCATTCTAGATAATTTATGGGTCAGATGAATCCTGCATCTAACAACTTTTTGAGCTCCATTTTTACCAGTAAAGCGATTTGAGGGTGCATTTTTTAGAGTTTTTGTCTGACAGGTTTTGCATCTAGATACATCGCTAAGTGATGGACCACAGTCTCTTGATCAAGCCCTGGCATGCGAGCATAACTCCATGTGAAGTTGATTTTCCTCTCCCTTAGGAATGCTACTAGGAGTTCTTGCTCTTCTGATAATAGTGATTCTGCGTAGAATGTGATATGCAGAGTCTCTTCTGTTCCTAGGTTGATAGGATTGCACTTTTCGTCTAAAATTGCTGAATTTTCCTGATGAATAGCTCTTAGAGGAAGATTGAATCCTTCATCCTCAGGAACCTCAGAGAGGTTTTCACCATTGGATACATCTTTTCTTTTTACTTTTTCCTTGTCAGAGAGTGCCATAGTGTGGTTTTCACTCAATGACCTTGATATAATTCTTAGTTTCTCACTTTTGTGATTGAAGGATTCAATCTTTTCTCCGTAATAAGCCTGTGTGTCCAATTCCATTATAAAACCTTCTTTATGATCTCCATCTGGAATGTTATCCCTCAATCCCATGAATTCTGAGAGTGCTTCATCCTTTTCTAATGTATTGAGAATCGATGGTCCTCGTTGGTCGTGGTCGATGAGTTGGGGATAGACTAGGTGGAGCTCATGATTTTGATGATCAGCTTCGAAAGATAAGGTACTAATCATACATAGGGTGGTGTCCTCAAATAACCTAGGTAGATCGGTCATGGTATCTTTGTCATCACTACTGCTACATACATTGGTTATATCAAAGGTACGACTTGTAGATACTGGTAATTATAGTTCTGTTGTTGTTGGCTGATGAGGTTTATTAACTGCTCTAATCGGAGGACTTTGGCCACATATGGTTATACTCAGAGGGGTACATCCAAGGCTAAGATTTGTTATTGGTCACGTCTTTGGCATGATAGGTATTATGAGCCCATTGTCATTTTGTTCGAGTCTTTGGTTTTTGTTGTAACCCATTGCAAGCATCATTTGTAAACCCTTGCTTCTGTCATCCATTGGTAATTCAAGTCCTAGTCTTTCATCCTGATAAAGCATATGTGATGGATCTTCCTCAATAACTTCTCATCCAAGATCTCCCCATCTTATGAAGGTGGGATAGTTTTCATGAGGTGTTTGGGATGTGGAAGCTTCATTTGTTTGCAGATGTCACCGTGATCTAGGAGATTGTGGTAACTCTTGTACCTTAACCATCATCCTGGATGATAAGCTTGATGTCGGAAATGGTGGGAATGGCGGGAGTGGCAGGTGTCTTTGTCATAGAAGTGGATGCAAGGGTGGCGGCATCGATGTATTGTGTGGATGGGCCCTCATCATTTTTTGATACCTAGGGGATTTTGTAGTATTTTTCTTCAAGATTCTTGTAGTATGAGAAAGGTTTGGGATCTCTATGGATGGTAACCTCTTGTCCATTATGTGTGAATTTCACACATTGGTGAAAATTTGATGCTACGGCTTTCATCGCATGGATCCATGGACGTCCTAAGAGGATATTATATAGTAAGTCGAGGTCCAAGACCTGACAAGTGGTTTCCATGAGAGCTGGCCCTACTTGAATAGGGAGTTTGATTGTGCCCTGAGACACTCTTTATTGATCATCATATGCTTTTATCATGATACCCTTCCCTTTGTTGATGGAGTCTTATGATATTTTCAACTGCTTGATGAGGCCAAGAGAACAAATATTCAGACCCGCACCTCCATCCACTAGGACCCTTTTTATTTTTCTCTTATTTATGATGACTTCCAAGTGAAGTGCAGGGTTTTGAGATGGTTGGGCGGGGAAATCTTGGTTAGAGAATGTAATGAGATTAGGCATTATGATATTTCCGACCATAGCTTGGAATTGCTCTGCATCGAGATCTGTGGGGACAGTTGATGAGGTTAATGCTTCCTCAAGGATCTTTTTATGAGCTGATGATATTTTTAACAACTCCATGATGGAGATGTGTGCTAGCGTTCTCTTAAGTTGTTCTACAACATTGTAACCATGCGGAATAGATCTAGATGAAGGGACTCTATTTGGTTGGGATGATCCTACGATGGTGACTTTTCCTCCTCTTGTGGTGATGACCATGCAGTCTTCATTTAGGGAGGCAACGACTAATTCATAAATATGTTTTACACTGCCCTTCCCTTTATCATTTTTATTCCCTTTGTTGCAATGATTGGGCATCGGATTCGTGTATATCTTAAGGTCCTAATTTCCTGTAGGTTGTTCCACGTTTATGATTCTCTTATCAATGAGATCTTGGATGATGTTTTTGAGTTGCATGCAACTGTTTGTGGTGTGACCTTTGATTTTATGAAATTCATAAAGTTGATTCTCGTTGTACCAAGGAGGTTTGACATCAAGTTCTTGGTAATTCTCAAATGTAGGAGGTTGGATGAGTTTTTCGTCTATCAACTTTTTCATGATGTCCTCAAGTGGTTCCCCCAAAGTAGTGTATTTTCGTTTGGGATACGTTTTGCGTTGAGGTGGTCCCCTTTGGTCATTGAGATTATTGATGGTTGGATTGTTGTTTGGATGGTATGTCATGTGATGATTGTTTTGGTGTTGTGTTTGAGTTTGTGGTGTGGGTGTATTTTGGCGTGGACCACTAATGACCACCTTGGCGTCGACGATGCCATCATTAGTGATGTTTTTGTTCCTTGCCCACATGTGAGGTTTATCATTGTAATTTGATGGTGGGAGGTTATTTTTCTATTCGTGATATGATGTTGATTTAGCGGGTTGAGTCACAAGGGCTCTTTCAATGCTAAGTGCTTTGGGGATCAATTGATCATATGTGGTGATACCCTAAACCTTGAGATAAAATGCCAAGTGTCCTTCAAGGTTGGATATGATGGTACAAACTTGTTGTTCTTCTGGCATGGTCCACTTGCTCCGATTCACCTTGGATCACCATCGTTGAAGAAATGAAGTGAAAGATTCATTCTTTCCTTGTTTTAGAGCATAGAGTTCTTTGAGGCTAACATCCATTGCAATGTTGCATGCATAATTTTTAATGAATGTGTCTCTAATTTCTTGGAATGTTCTAATACTTGAAGGTAAACGAGAGAACCATTCTATAGTGGGGCTTGCCAAGCTCCTAGGGAATAGTCGCATCAGATAAGTGTCATCATATGTGACCTCCATATAATGAACCTGGAATTCCCTAATGTGATCTTCATGGTTTCCCATCCCTCGATATTTGTCAAATTTGGGGATTTCAAATTCCTTAGGGAATGGTTTCATCTCTAGGATCCTATCAAATGGATAGGGACACAAGTTGCTTGGTGTTTTCGTTGTTTTCCCAAATTGCATATCAAGCACTTGTTTGGAAAGCAACCTGATTTGTGTTGTCACATCATTTGTAGATCAGGGGGTGGGATGAAAGTGTTTTGGGATGTTTGAATCATGGGTTGGATGGATGGGTTGGTCGGTGTGTTGTTTGATGGTATTTGTATGTTGTGTCGACCGAGGTAGGCTTCCACCTGCTTTTGTATGAACAACACTTGTTGTTGATCTTGTTGTTGCTACGCTAAGATTTGTACTTGTTGTTGCACTTTTTGTTATTCCAACAACGCTTGTTGTTGTTCCAACAATGCTTGTTGTTGGGCTTCCAATTATACTGCTTCTTGTTGTTCCTAATATTGCTTTAATGTTTGTTGATATGCTTGTAATTGCGCTGCTTGTCTTTGTGCAAGAAGTTGTGCTTGATATTGAGCTTGTTGTGCCTGATATTGAGCTTGCACTTATGCGGCTTGCACTTGTGTTGCTTGTTGTTGTAGTAGGGTTTGTGCAACCTTTTGTGCTTGCAATGCTTGTAATGCTTGAACAGCTTGGGCGGCTTTTTGTTGTTGTTTTTGTTGTAATAATGCTTGGGCTTGTTGTACTTGTAATGTGGCTTGTTCTATTTGGGCTTGCATAGCTTGAGCAGCTTGCTGAGCAGCTAGTTGTTCATCTTTTTGTTTCTGAACTTGTTGGTATCCTCTTTGAAAAGTAGCTTGAAATGTTGCATCCTGTTGGCTTGATGTTGTGGAAGTTGGTGGTGGTGGGGGTGGAGGTGGATTTGGAATGGTATTCGTGAGGGTGGTATTGGTGTTTTGCGTGATGGATGGTGTTGTTGATGTAGTTAGTCCTTGGGAGATCATGTTTTGTGATGTTAAGGGGGTGTTTGATGATGTTGCATTTGTTTGTGTGTTTGTTAGTTGTTGTTACGATATCAATGACAAATTTTGAGCATTTGGTATGATGCTTTGATTGATATTTGGGATAGTGATTTGATTGATATTTGATAGAGGGGGAAGCCCTAAACCAAGGAGTGATGTGGATGATGCTAGTAATGGTGGAAGAGGTGAAAATGTGAGGGGTGCAAGTTCTTGTGAAAATGTTGTGGTGTCAAAGATGCCCCCCGATACAAACATGTCTCCTTCCTCTTGTGAATTTGTGAGGAGAGGAATTTGAGGCATTGCGCTAAAAAATGTTGATGATGGATCATGACCGAAAGTGAGAGGAACATTTTTCTATGATGGTTTTTCAAGTATGTTTTGTTCCATGGTGGTATTTGCATCCAATTTTTTATTATTAACAAGGGGGTGTGCTTCAAGAGCTTGAAGAAGTGCATTTCCCTCATTAACATTGGGTTGGGTTGGAGCAATAGATGTCGTGATTTGTGAAATGTTTTGCATGATGTTTTGGGATGGGGTGTAGATGAGATGGCAATGGTGGATGAGATTGGAGGAAAAGATTTCTCCACTATGGTGCTCATGTCAAAATCCAATGGCAATTTGGCCCCTTGCTTTGCTAGTTCGAGCATGTATAATGAAGGGTTAAGCTTCATCATGATATTGATGATCTTATGGTTTTCGGGATTTTGTAGCATTTCAGTCATGAGTCATGAGTCATTCCAAAGATAAGATCTTCTCCTAGGTTTTCCTCTTGTGAGTTTTGTGATGATGTTGGAAGGTCAACTGTGAGGTTTCCAGACCCAATGGGATTCATTTTAGGCATGTTTTGGCTTAAATCACTTGAAGTGGGTGTTTCTTTGTTGGCTTCCATGCTCTTCTTGTATTGAGATTTGGTTTGAACCATAAAACAAGGATCAATTTTCAAGAATGGGAGATGAATCTCTTGACTTCTTTAAATTGATCTTTATTTTATGCACCAAAGTATAAAGTTTCTAGGATGCTTTGAGGACCAAAGGTGATGATATAATGATGATGTTAGGGATGGATACAAATTTTTTTGGCTTTTGATAAATCTTGAATGAGACACTAGGCTTTTAGGACTTGTAGATTTTGATTTTGATTTGTTTTTTTGGATTTGGATTTTGAGCAAATAGATCCTAAGATGTTTGGATTATTACCTAAGGGTTAATTCACTCAAATGATGATAATTTGAATATGTGCGAGGAGAAGGATGCATCTACCCACACCTATCCAAACAAGATGATAGTTTCACTAAGCATATGATGAAGGATTCATCTACATATACTAAGCTAAACGAGATGGTTTTTATAACTCTTGTCTAAGCATATGCAAAAGGATGCATCTACACATACCTAGCCAAAGGTGATTTTGATAATGTTTTCAAGTATTTAGTCTCAAAGATTTTGATGATTTTAATTTTTCAAAAAAGCCTAATATTAAGGATGATTTCAAGATTCTCCAAAAGGTGATTGTGAGATGATGTTTGTTTTGATGTTTTGAAGGATGGATGAAAAATATTTTGATTTGCTTTGATCCTAAGATGAACCTAAAAAAGACACTTTGTTTTCCTAGACCTAGGTATTGAAGAACAAGCTTTTCTCTAAACAAGGTGTTCAAACTCTCTAAAAAGATTTGGGTTTTGGCAGTAATAGAATGAATACAAACTAGGATTGTTTCTTGAAGCCTTTGTGTAAAATTTGAAAAAAGGTCTTTCTTTGACTTCGTATAACATAGAAATACGTTCTTGACGGGCTATCAAACTAAGGGCTTTCACCTTCGGTTTCTTGATCTTGATTTTTCACGAAATCATTGAAGAAACATGTGTGGGGTCCAATTGTTTTTTAACCTTTGCTTAATGGATTATTTTTACCACAAACACACTCTTGATTAGTTTCCAAACTGAATGTCCAATGTCACAACTTCTTTTCGTCCCACAAAGTGCTATGTGGAAGTTCCAAGAAATCAGGACAAGGGTTGCCTAGTGTTGACCTTTGTAAGAGCAAATTAAGATGTAAACCCAATTACTTAGAAACCTCTAAGGACATAATCCCCACGGTAAGCAATAGTTATTGGGTTTTTTCAAAGGTATTTTCTCTAACTAAGGGGTTTGAAATATTGATAATGATGTTGAATGTTGGTTTGCAAATGTTTTCGAATAACGCACTATGTTTTCAAACTGGCTCACAAGCAATATAACACCCTAGGTCAGTTGGTACGTTTTTCTTAGTGGGCTTGCCTCATGCCATTCGTAGTAGAAGAGATGACTTTACATGCAACAAAGGAAAAAATATAAAGGTATGTTAAGAATGAAGTCTTAACCTCTATATTTAGACCAAGATCGGACATGGCAAGTAACTTCTTGGAATCTAAGTTCCAATGCACCACTTTGATAAACTCGTTGGATGGACTGGTTGGCAACTACAAACAAGGTTCTTAATGACAAAACATCAGTGACATGGCACCTTGCGAGTGTCCAACAAGCCACTAAATGCTTTAATCAATCCTACTAGGGGCTCTTATACATTTTACAGTAGTACCCCATTCTGAAAGACACTGTAGGGCTAAGGCCTACATACCATGAGGACTTGACAATTTATTCTTATCCATTTGTATACCGGCCCAAATGAAAAACCGGTTGGAGTCACCTTCAAGTTCTCCTTTCGGATGTGTCTCTTAGGCAGGCCCCTCTAAAGGTAATTCAAAGCAATAAAATGCATTTTGATTGTTTCTCTTGCACCCCAGATCACATGAAGTGGGAGGGGAGAGGATACACACTCAGAATGTACCAAAGACAAGATCACACATTTCAAGCACTTTGTTTGTTTTATAGCCCAAAGCAATAATAAGTTCATTTTAAAGCACCAAGCTAAATGTGAAGTTTTCTTGTTCAATTTTAGCCCAAAAGTAAAGTCTAGTGAGTTGCTAAGGTCAATTTTAACCAACTTTAAAAGATCAAACCAATGGTTTAGTTAGCCTAAAACAGAAAACAATAGCAAGAAATGGATGCTTCAAGCTATTTCAATAAGCATTGAAAAATGCTATTTTCAATTTCCAGTTCAAGGCCCACTTCAAATGTACTTGTTTTTGCTTCAATGTGCCAACGAAATCCTCCTGCAAGATAAAGAGACAAACACATGAGAATTAATTGTTAAGAGACGATTCAACAAATAAATATTGAAAGAAATTGAATGTGCAATCAATGGGACTTAAAGATGAGACAATTGTTTCTTGATGAAAATTTTAAAGTTTCAATCATATGCCATCTAATGTTGCTCCTCTTTAACTCTGATTTTCTTTTTCTTTTTTTAAAAAGTAAATCAAACTTGGCAAAACCACCAATTAATTCAGCATTTTTCAACATATCCTATCACCAAATCAATCAAGTTTTTTAGAGGCCTCTTTTCTTGCACAAGTAAAAATAAATAAATAAAGAAATATGCATTTAGGACATTTAAGCACTTGAGATAGTCAAGAAAATATATACAAAATATTGAGTTGTCAAAGAATGAAGAAATCTTTAGAAACTTAAAGCAATTAATACTCTTATTGATGTCAGACTTTAGGTTGCTTTGAATCAATATTCAATGCCCAAGGGCCAAAGAGCATGCATAGTCATAAACAAGCGGTCTTTTAACATACTAAAACTGCATCATCAAAAATGTTTGCACAATAAAATCATGCTACTTGAAAAAAAAGTTTCTCTAAATCACTGTTAGAGCATTATCTCCAATAAATAACAACAATAAAGTTGATAGAATAATTAATTCTGAGACAACAGTATTATCGAGATAGTAGCAGCAATATCAATGATAGAGGTAGTGATATTGATAAGAAAAATCTATTGATAAAAACATTGATATTTAAGAAAAAAAATTTGTCTCCCTTACTACGACTGCAGTATAGAGGATATAACCAAGCCAGATTGCTCAAGAAAATAGGCAGGTGAGGTGTTCTATCATTCTGATCAATGCTTTGAAGACATCTTAAGAAGGGATGCATTAAATTGTTTGATAGCAACTTAAAAAAGAAATGCACCAGCTTAAAATTATAAATGCGTAGCACTATAAATCTGGCTTTTATCTGAGATTGGAACACCATACGCTACATATTTTTTATGTTCAACAAAATGGATTTTAGAAACATTCAAGCTAATACAAACAACAGGTGTAACTAGCTAATAAATGGCCCTTTTGGAAGGTGTAAGACCAACAAATAAATGACTTTTAGAGACATTATGCTTTCCCATCAAGTATATACTTGAATGGCACACCAAATAATCCAATAGGGCTCACAAGTTGACCAATTTAGAGAGTAAAGATTTAGAATCACAGGGCATAAACCTTCCATGATCCATGAGAAGACAGGCCTCAAATGTGTACAAGCGCTTGATGTTTTACTGCAAATACTAACCTCTCACTTCTCGAATTTGGCGAGCTGTAGTATTGACTATTTCTTTTTGGGAGAGTACGTTGATGGAGGAAAACACTACTTGGACGAAAACTATATTAATAAAAAAATTAATGATAGAAGCAATCATATCGGTGAGACAACAACGCTATTGATAAAAAACAACAGTGATATTTAATGACAAAGCATTTTTCATTTATTCAAAATTGTGCCCTACACATGTTAAGATCTTGTCAAGTATATCCCCCTTGATAATTTTGGTTTTGCACATCGTTTAATAAACCGCGGCTAAAGTAGATATGATCTCAAATGATGAATATCTTCTGATAAGGGTTCATGGCTAGCTTTCCCTTCTCCACCATCTTCATATCAGTTGGATGTATCTGCAAAGCCTAGGAGAGTACAATAGCAAGATGCAAGTATTTCTGTAGCAATTTTCAGTGTTGAAAATGAAATTGCTGATGAAGCCACAAAGAAACAACAGAAACAAGCGAAAGAACTGAAACTTACACTGAAAACTACACTATGTGAGAAGTCAAACCTATTTTTAGATGCATAGGTACTCTTCACCCTTCTTTGCAAGCAACGAGCTTTACTCTTCACCAAAACATGGCATCAACTCCCTTTCCATACATTTCAACCTTTTCTCCAATTTGGCAAGCTGAAACAATAAAATCCAATGATAATATTTTATCATTTCTAGTCTTTATTTACTGTTAAAATCCAACAGCCATGCCTACAATATAGGGATTTAAATGACCCTGATAGACCAACTACAAGCTCTGTGGATCATGTAACCTCCGTGGACTATGTGCCTTGCACTTCCTACTTGCACACCGGCTTTAAATACCACAAGTTATTATATAATATTCATATAGTCCATAATTCTTGAGACTAAACAAAAGAAAAGATGTTGAAATTGGGAACTTGGAAAAGGACTGTGATCCAGCTTCATTAGGCAGCTTCATTAATGAATTCACTGGTAGATAAATGGGTACAGAGGCAGAAGCTTTATTTGTCGCTATGGGAGCAGCGCAATGTAGGAATATTTGAATCCAACAAATCAAACAAATGATGTGTCTTTCAAATTTAGCAGCCAAAGCTAGCAATAAAGTCTTCAAAATGGGATAAAGCTGACAATAAAGTTAACAATAAAGCATGTAGATTATATGTCTTAGGGATAAAGCCAGCAACAAAGCATGCAAACTATGTAACAGAGTGCCTCAAAGAAACCTTATCCCATAAATAAAAAAAATATAACACATTAAGTCTGCAAAATGGGGTCTCAACTTAATGTTCCCACTGGTCGACACTCTATATTTACGTTGCTCTTGTTATGCATAACATATTTATTTGAAATATCTTATTCTTCATCATCCTTGTAGGCTTTTAAGGTCTAAGGCTACATAACAAAATCATAAAAACATGTTATATAATATTTATTGCAAAGAAGCTACAAAATTACTAGATCCAAAGAATTGTTAGAATTCCCTCAAGTTGTCCTCCTTCTAGCACCACAATGAAGTACCTGTTAAAATCTGCACACACTAAACTTCCAACATGGGTTAGTAATCTACAAATCTAACAAAATTCTTCTATGAAATAATAGATCATGCTTTAATAAACCAAAAACATGAAAGAAAACAACATAAGCTATACCTATTCCATGTTGGATTGGTGCTATTGTAGAAAATAGCCCTTTCCCAATCCTTTCCCAAGCTTAGGTGATAAATTGCAATGGTGAAGGATAAGATTACTTCTCAATCCAAGAGAGTAACCTTGCATAAGAGTTGTAGATGAAATTATGGAGGATTAAGCTTCCATTTATATATTTTCTTGATGAGAGATTGGCCAATGAGATGAGGCCACTTGTCAACTTCTGATTGGTTGAGGAGTGAGCACATTTTGGCCAATGTGCCAAGTATTTAAAATTGTTGAGTGGGGGGACATGTAAGACTTTCAGAATTTTAAATTCTGAGTGGGGAACATGTCAGAATTTAAAATTCTGAGTGGGGGGACATGTCAAAATTTAAAATTCTGAAAATGCAGAGTGGAGGATATGTCAGAATTTAAAATTTTGAGTGGGGGACATGTCAAAATTTAAAATTTTGAAAATGCATGAGTGGAGGATATGTCAGAATTTAAAATTCTGAAAATGCATGAGTGGGGAATATTCTTCCAAGATGCCATGTTGAAAGAAAATAGGGATTTTAATAAATCAATAAATTGATTTATTTGTGCAAGTGGATGTTTAGGTTAATTTAATCAGGATTAGATTAGCCTAATGATGATTACGATGTTTTGAATTATTTGATTTATATACTTGATTTATTTAAATCAGAATAGGATGGAAAATGCATTTGGATTTAATTAAATGAATGTTTGATTTATTTGATTAAAAGGAACAACCTTAGGAATGAACCTAATAAGTTTAATTTATCTGATGAATGGATGAAGGTGAACTTGATTAATTAAATGAGCGGATGCATGTGAAGCCTGGTTTACTTGATGAATGCATAATGCTAATTTTGCATGTTTATAGGGATTAACCATACCATTATGTGTGTTTGTATGTTTGTTACCTGATTGAGGGCCAACCCACGTGTGGTTGAAAATATATATATATATATAAGAGTAGCCAAAAGCTAGTTTCATGGATTCTTTTCTTTTGGTTCTTTAGTCCCTCAATTTGTGAAGGGGTACTAGTAGCCACAAAGTTCCTTGGGCGGAGTGTACAGCGTACGCATATTGCGGCGCAGAGCAGTCTTAGCTCAACCGATCCTGAGGAAACGTACTCACTACTTTCCCTCACGATGGATCAGGGTACTTGATCCATATGTGCTAGCCTAAACCCCACAGTTTTGAGTATAGCAGCATTGGATTATTAGTTTATGCCTAGCCATCCGCAGGGATGTTGAGCTGGCATTAGCTAGTCAACCTCATCTGTATAAGAGGTGAAGCTCGAGTAGCCCCATATTGATATACTCATATATGTATTGTATACAGTGTATCCAGACATGTTCCAACATGATGCAATGGATACGATGCCACACCCCATTGATGTTTCGACACAGTGTTGGTGATGATGCCATGTTGCTAATGGTAGTGAGCTAGGCTCTAGGATACGATGCCACATGCATAGACACGTGAAGGTGCACTATGAGATTGTGTTATGATATCCTACTTGTGTGATGAGCATAATGGGGCCTCACACACTTGTAGAGGGATACTCATGTTTGCTTTCGACAATGTTGGGTCGGTTAGCATATGGGTATGTATTAGCCATGTATACCTCTGGCTACGACGAGTACTTGTGTGTGCCTTCTCCACGAGGTATCGCTATGCGAGAGGTGTTCTGCGCATCCCTACTTCCACGGAGCCATAGACACATTTCCATGCGGCATACGACCAGTGCGTACCTTCTCTGGCTGGCTTATGACCATGTCACATGACGACGTGAGGCAGGGTGTAGCCGAGGAGCACACTCTGGGTCATGTGGATGGTGTGCTCACTCCGCACCACATGAGAGCTACTAGTATAGTTGGATGATGTTCCCTCCTTCCTCGTTTGGTGGTTAGTATCTAGTCACACAGTGTTGTATTGTGCAATTTTGGAGATTGAGGACTTTTTATATGGTTATTGATGATTTTCAATTGTCTATGAAGGCCAATTTTTTTTTATGTTTGATTGTAATGGTTTAGCCACACTTTGTGACTTATTCTCTCGTAGCCCTCATGGTTACATTTGATTTAGTGTTGACATTGCATGCATTTCTTACTTTATTGTTGAAATTCAATCTTATTTGATGTTTATTTTATGACTTTGGTGGCTAAAGTAGTTTATCCTTGTTTTCGAGGTCGGCCATGTGTCATATTGTGATTCCTCTCCAACGACGTATGAGGCAAACTTGGTGAGTGTATACGAGGAGGAAAACGCAAGGAACCTTGAGGATGGGGGTATGTGAGGCTATTTTATAACTAGGACCCACTACCCACCTATGTGTGATGACTATCTCTTGGAGGCTAACCACCTTATACAACAAGAGGTAGGTCACTATGGTCTTGCTTAGATGGCCTCACCATGTTTGTGTGGCCTAACACCATCAAGCCACTAAGTGTGAGATATGGATTATGTGAGATGGATATTGGCTCTTGGCTCATGGTTTTTATATCATGGATTAGTATGTTTCTTTTCGACGTCCAAATGGACCCTTGTGTAGCCTTGTGATGTGATTTAGTGCGTATGTAAGGAATGTATATTAAATTATAGAAATAGTAACTATGAAATGATAAACTTGGGATTTTATGCTTGGGGAGTGACACATCGTGTTTTGTTGATACTGGAGAGGTGTTATTGGAAAGTCTTTGCTGCATATGTGGTGAAATTTTGCATTGAATAAAGATTAAGAGGAATGTCTTGTGTGTAAATGAGGATATTTAATGGAAAATATGTGCTCTCTATGCATGAGTATGTTGCATTTTTTTATGGAAGCGTAGTGTTTCAGGGTAATGAATCAGTTTGAATGACTGGTACTAATGTGTTATGTTTCCACCCTAGTTTGTGGTTTTTAGATTGTCAGCTTTGGATCTCGATGATGAAGGTAAATTAATTGGTTATGCATTGATTAGTGATTTTTATGAGACATTGGTTATGATGCAATTAGTGTTAAAAATGATATAATTGATATTACATGATGTTTTGTTTACTCTTATGGTCTTGGTGAGAGGGACAGTGTAGCACCACTCACTCAGGAGCACCCTACTACACTACAACTTCCTCTCACAATCTGTTTGTTTTGGATATATGTATGTTTTTTTGACACTTGGTTTTATGTAGGATTGCAGGTACCCAAGCCTCGATTCCACTTGCACTGTTAGGACTGGGCGAGCCTCATAAAACCCAATGGGTATGAAGTTGAAAATGGATTTGACAAGAAATTTTCCCCGTCCCAGTCTATCACCCCACCTATATGTCTGACGATGTTTGTTTGCAACCCCATTTCTATTTTGGTAACATTTTGATTTGTCTTGATTAATCTTAGTTGTTTAATTGATGTTGTTTTAATTATTTGGTTCAGTTGTTAGTTCGTTGTGTTGTTGTGCATTTGATTGTGTACGTTCATGTCATTGTGCAACTTTTAGGAGTAATTCAAAGCCTAGGGGGGGAGGATGTAGTGCCCCTCCATTTCGACCGTCTTTGGATCTTGAGTGAGTTCATTTGGTTAATTTGAATAGTTTTTTTTTTGTGTTCATTATTGTATTGTTGAATTTGCTTTTTGAAATTATGTGATAAACTAATATTATATCTAGCATTGATTAATTAATTTAATTAAATTAAATTGATTACAAGGTGACTTAGTTAATTGGGGGTAAAATAATAATTAAATGGATGATGAAAAGATGTTATATATATTCATATTATTAATTTAAATAGTGAGAGTAAAATGCCTACCTATAAAGAAACAAAATTAAGCCCTTAGTCTATAAATCTTAGAAAACCAACTATGATAAATTGAGATTTTAAGCCCTTAATTAATCAAACTATGATAAATTGGGATCTTGTAGATATGTATTAGACAGGTAAGTACCATAGTAATCTCATAGGTACTTAACATTAATAATAATAGGTGAATATGGATGAAAATGTTGGTAATTTTATTAACACAATTATTGTTATCACATTTAGACCCAACTATAATATCATGGCGAGTTTTAAAAGAAGTGATAATATTTTAAAAGTGAAGTAATAGTAATTCTCTTAATTTTCCTTATGGTTTTCTATCAATAATTTTGAAGTTATCTTGAATCAATAATAACAATTACTCAAGTTAAAGTAAACATCCCAAAAAAAAAAGGGTGATCCCAATAATAAAGGGGTATAACAGAACCTGTGAAAAATATAATGGTAATTAAGTTATCTAATTCCACATTTGATGAAGAAATAAATTTTAATGTGAAATTAATTTTAATATTCAGTCACATTAACATTGATAATATTAACCTTACTCTATTTTGTGAATTTAAAATATTTGGAGGAATTGATAGTACTATTATATAAAGATTATTAATTATTACCTTATTAAAGCTAATAAAGTATTAGCAAAAATACATAAATAAATAAAATGATAAGGAAGAAAGATATTAGCGCACAAATAATGTTAAGAGAAAGGAGTGCAATAAAATACTAAAACATATAGGGAAAGTTCCTTTCAAGTAGCCTGTCAGCTCTTCACGTGTTTTGCATTTGCTTCTACATCTTGCACTTGTCTTATGGATGGAGAATCATCTTACACCTATCTTGCTTGTGCCTCCACCTACCTTCAAGGTATTCCTTTCTGTTCACATGTCGGGAAGAGGGGGTGTTCAGTTTTCAGATGCCTTTTACAGGAGGGGTTGGGTCTATGCATGGGGGACACGACACGCAGATGGAGGAAGATTTCTGGAAGGGACGGGCTGTTGGATGCACTCCAAATAATCTGCGATACATGCAATGCAATGAGGGGTTGCTGCTGTGTGAGGTATGTGCTCCTCTTATCCTCTAAACCTGCAAACTGCTCGCACCTTGAACATAGAAGATTGTAGAGGCGCATACAGCCTTTCTGAATTCCATTGGCAACCGGTCACTTCTGCAAATCATAGCATTATTCTTCGGTCAAAATGTATTCCTCTAGGATACATGGTTGCTAATAAATTTAGCTTTTTGTTGCCATGTACTTATTTATATTAAAATCCCTCTTATACAAATCGTAGCATTATTCTTGGGTCAAAATGTATCCATGCAAAAGGTAGAGAGTAAGTGTGAGAAAGAAACTTAGGAAAATTTCCTTATATAAGTATTCCTACGTATGATTCCTTATAAAGACTTTAAATAGGAAGGATATTAAAAGATAAAAATAATATCCCGAGATAAAGGTCATGCTAAATTAAAATAAAATATGTATAAGGGTAAAGATTAAGTATTTACCATTCTGTTTAGAACAACAATAAATATTCCTTTGTTTATTTTAGGTTTAGGTTTCTTTAAAATAAAATAATAGATAAATGTTCATTTAGATTTCTTTAAAGTGAAATAATATATATATATATATATATTCTTTTAATTACATAAGAAATAATTTGTTAAGCTTTAAAAGATAATCATTATTATTATTTGAAGATAAATATTTTTAAAGTATGGGACTTACATAGGAGGATGAAAATAAAGGAATTAACTATGAAAATTGAGATTTTTTCCCATACACATTATTACATCCATTGTGTCAATTAGGAATAGTTCCGCATTGAAATAGTACGTCTTTAGGAGCATCTTTTTAGCTTTAAAATCTGATTGTCCAAACCCGATTCCAAAACTTCCATTTTGGCACAATTAGTGAGGATTCTAGCGAAGGATGTGGAATTTGGCTTTCACCTGTGGAAGTGCATTTACTGATGAATACATTTCTTAACTTATGTATATATATTGTTTAGGGAGTATGATATATACTTATATGTGTATATGTGTATCGTAGAGTGTATTGGATAAGTAGAGTTGGAATATAGATTTTGGTAAAACTAAATGGGTATTTGAACTATATTTATTTAGTTAAAAGCAACAAAAGAAAATATTACATTTTAATTAGATTCATTTATATGAAGTGAACCATTATAATGCATTTTATTTAAATTTAGTATATAACAAATATATATATGGTTCATCTTAATGTTAGTTATTTTGAAGTAAATAAAGGTATAAGTTAGGAATATTAAATTAAGAGAAATCTAAAGGTTTATTACTATAGGGTTTTCATAGTGCTTATTTAATTAAAATATTTTATTGGGGAAATTACATTTAATTATAGTTAATTATTTAATTATTTTTTACATTATCTTTAGTAGGATTGGATTGTGTCTACGTCTAAGTGAATGGAAATTTATAGTTTATTTTGGACATGTAGATGGTTATTTATTTATCTTGAATACTCTTTGGATTTGATTCTTTATGCATACTAGTGAATCTATGTTGATCATATTTTCTTCTTGTTTTTTTTCGCTTTTGAGGTAGTTTAATGTCTAGACATGATTTGGATATGATGGGGACCTAAATGTTAAGTTACTTTATGATGGATAGTCATGGGTGGTATGTTGTTAGGCTTCCAGAGGCGATGGGAAACCTATTTTGTTTGAACCTTCCCTTGTATAAACCTTTGTGTTTCCTTTGATCGTATTCCTATTTTAAGTTCTCATGGGTGTACTCTGTTCTATGATTAGGTTGCCTTAGTTATGACTATGAGCGAGATGGGTCATGCCTCGCTCACGCATTCGTTTGAGATTTTTATGCTTGATAAATCCCTTGCTTTTCCTTTGTTTTCCTCTGGAAGTAGTTACCTTGTAATTGGTCATTGAGATTGTCGTAGGTCATGTTGAGGTTGACTTTGTTAGTTGGTCTTGTGATTGTTTTGCTTTTCTGTCTTGGTCGAGGGTCCTTTCTTGTCATCTCCTAGCACGGGGGGTGGGCCTTCAGGTCCATGTGGTCGGGTCGAACGTGCTATGCACCCCATTGGGTCCCCTATCTAAGTTCGTGTTGATGCTGTTGATCTAGGACTCTACCTCAGATCTTATTGTACCATGTTCAATTATGTAACATATTTTTATTTAATGTATCTCTTCCTCTGCACGATAGGATGCATATTGACTCCTGAAGTAATATAATGTACTCCTAAAGTGATGGAATGTACTCCCTAAAATAGTTGCAATGTATTATTCTATCTTTGTAAACCCTATGTGATAGCCATTATCTGATATGTTGCATCTGTTGAAATATGCTCTGCCATTGTATTATGGATCTATGAATTGAATTCTTATAAAATGGTGTATCGTTTTATTCGCATGTGATCATTAATGATTGTATGTTATCATTATGTAGTCTCAATTTTCATTTTCTTTCATTTGATTAAAGTAATGACCATCTTGTGTACCCCAGAGGACGTAGATGAATTAGTAAATGTATAAGCTTATCCTACACAATGTTTCGCTTTCAAAAAAAATAAAATTAGTGCGACATTATGTAGTACTTTAGGGTCAACATGGTGGTTCGTTACAATTGGGAAGGAAAAAGTCTTGTGAACTAGGGAAAAATATCGACTAGCAATAGGGTAAAAGTAGAGAAGGTGTCATAGTGTTAGAAAAATCAAAGGAAAAGCTTCATCAAAAGCCTAATTTGAGTAGTAAATCAGTTTTCCTTGAAACAAGAAAGATTTCATTTTCATTTTTACATACTAAGCTATGATAGCCACTACAATTTGTGTAAATTTGATACCACTTTTAAACATGCATTCCTTTATGTCTGTGTTATATGGCCTTGAGCCAATAGTAGTGTCTTATCAACCACCCTCTAGTTTGCATGGCCTACAACTCACATGCATAAAAATTATTTAAGTTGAAGCCATAGAAGCTAGCTTAAAGAGCTAGACCAAGGCATGGAATCCTTAATGTGCAACGATCACAATGTTTGCATGATATTTCTAGCCTTTTCAAGGCTATCAAAATATTCATTTTGGCCCAATATGTATTTATTTTGTGTCTAAATTTGTAGAGGTTTGAATGTCGAACCCATGGGAAGAGGATTATTCCTCTGAGTTTTTCATTTAATTGTTTCGACTTTGTTTAAATTCAAATTATATTTCCCTCCATTATCAGCTAGGCCAATAATGGTAGGAGGATGTAAGTTATTTTGTTGTGAATAATAAACAATATTTCTTATTGTGGACGCCCTCTATCAAAGGAGTGGTGAAATGTATAAGTTTGATTTCATTTTAACCATGAGAATTGATACTTATGATCAATAGGATATTCCCTTGAGCAAGATATTGACATAAGTGTGCATGTGTAACCCTGAATATGATTTGTGATCGATAAGAAAGAAAGAACCAGTAATTTAAGGGGAAGTCGCTCCCAGAGCGACTAGTGTATGCTTGATTAATGCCTTGAGAGACACAGGTTAAGCTAGGAACCCTGTCTAAATTCTAAGTTAAAATCCCTTGACCACATGGTTTCCAGTTTTCAATTTGACAAGTATGTCGAATCAGTTTTCATTATAAATCCTTGTGTATATTTACTCATGAAATTTTAAATTATAATTATGTTATTAAAACTGATGAATAATTGACATTCTATTAGCCTTTTTTTTTAGAGGAAATTAAATTCCTTTGCTTGTAAAATGATAGTCAATACAGATGTAGGCAATATTTTATTGGCACTAGCATTATGTTCATTCTTTGTTAATTGAGATAAGACTCTGATTCTATTTTTACATAGTGAATAATAATTTGAAACGATATATTTAGCATCATAACAGCTTGAAATAGCTTGAGTAACTCCAAATCAATGTATTTTTTGTTGGAAAGATGACTATTGTATGTCATAAAATGTATCTACTTAGTCTAAAATAGTGTATTATTGATGTAATAGTGAATTTTCAGTTGCAAACAACACTTACATTGTTGTGAAGTTAACTCTATAGTTGAAAACAATACTTATTCTATTCAAACAATGAATGTTCATATGTAAAAAACTTGTTTTATGATTGTTTAGTAGGAAACAATACTTATTTTGTTCAAACAATGAATGTTCATATGTAAACAACTTGTATTATGATTATTTAGTAGGAAAAAGTACTTATTTTTTTCAAACAATGAATTTTCATATGTAAACAACTTGTTTCATGATTGTTTAGTAGGAAACATCACTTGTTATGCTTAAACAATGAATGTTCTTGTTATGAAATAACTTGCACAATAGAAGAATATGATATGAAATATGTTGCAAATACTTGATAATAACTGAGAATAACAAGCCACTTCGAGGGGGAAAACCTCCAAATATCTCTAATGAGAACACATTTCACACTTGATGATGAAATAAGACTCACAACCTCCTATATATACCTATTTATGCCAAGGATATCACCTAGGCCAACTTAGACACACCTATATAAGACTTAGGCTGACCTAAACAACTAAATAACAATATACTAATGATAATATGACTTAATAGAGAGTTAAGATAGCCACAAGCCGACTATTCATAACCCGATGTACAATAAGATTAAGGGCATAGCATGCCCTTCTTCAAAGAAGCATTGTCCTCAATGCTAATCAAGTTTGGAAACTTTTGAATGAACTCCTCATCTTCCCATGTGGCATCTTCAACTGGTAACTTCTTCCATTGGATGAGATACTCAGTGATAGTTCTATTCCTCAGCTTCTTTGTGCGTGTTTGATGAATGCACTCTGGTTCCAAAATGATTCTTCCTTCTTCATCCAGCTTGAGAAGTGTTGTTTGAGTGGGAATATTATTCCCAATTACCTTCTTCAAATAGGAAACATGAAAAACTGGATGTATCTTTGTTGTTGGTGGCAACTCAAGCTTGTAGGCAACACTACCGATCTTCTGCATGATTTGGTATGGACCATAATACTTTGGAGACAACTTATTATTATTTCTTTTCTGCTTTAGTGAGATTTACTTATAAGGCTGCAATCGCAAGAAGACCCAATCCCCAACTTCAAAACTTCTTTCACTACAATGTTGGCCTGCCTGTTGTTTCATTCAATTTTGTGCCATGGATAAATTCTCCTTGAGTCCTGAAAGTACTTGTTGTTGATGAAGCAAGTGGTCTTCTACTGCCTGAACTCTTGGGGACACCTTAATTGATGATGTGATAGAAGGAGGATGATATCCATAAAGTGCCAAAAATGGAGACATTTTCGATGAGCTATGAAAAGAAGTGTTATACCACCATTCCGCAAGTGGTAGCCAATCTACCCACTGAGACTATTTCTCTGAAGTGAAACAACGTAGATATCCTTCCAAACACTTATTCACAACCTCCATTTTCCCATCTGATTGAGGGTGGTATGAAGAGCTAAGAGCCAATTGAGTACCCAAACATGAGAATAAATCTTTCCAAAAGTGACTAGTGAAGATAGGATCACGATCACTAACAATAACTATAGGTGTACCATGTAGCTTTTGGATATTCTCCAAAAAAGCTTTAGCCACTGCACTTGTTGTAAAAGGATGTGCTAATGCAATGAAATGTGCACATTTAGTGAGCCGATCAACTACCACCATGATGACATTATGACCTTTAGATTTGGGAAGCCCTGTGATGAAGTCCATGGATACCTCTTCCCAACACTGGTAGGAATAGATAAGGGTTGCAAGAGACCTGGTGTCTTAATTGTCTCCCCTTTATGCCTTTGACACACCAAACATTCAGCCACAAATTTTTGAACATCACCTTTAGCCCCTCCCAAAAGAAATCTTGCTTGACTCGATGATATGTCTTCAAAAATCCTGAATGACCACCCACTGGAGACTCATGCAACTCTGTGAGAATCTTGATTTTAAGGTTGGAATTATTGCAGAGATACAAACACTCTTTATACCAAAGAGTATCTCCCTTCCAACAAAACTTATCTGAACTACTAGGATCACTTTTTAATTGCTCAATGAGATTACTTGTCGCAACATCATTTTGCCACTCTACTTTGGCTTCCTCCACCCAATTTGCTTGTAATATTGAAAGGGCACACAATAAGGCTTCATCTTTATCATCCTTCCTTGACAGTGCATCTGTGACAATATTTTCTTTCCCTTTCTTATATACAATCTCAAAGTCATATCCTAACATCTTAGTGACCCATTTTTGTTGCTCTTCAAAAGATAGTCGTTGTTCCAAAAAATATTTTAGGCTATCATGATCTGTCTTAACCTTGAAATGTCTACCCAATAGATAAGGCCACCATTGTTTCACTGCATGGAGTATTGCTAGCATTTCCTTCTCATCAATAGGTTTTAGTTGATTCTTACCTTTTAATTGATGACTCTGAAAAGCAATTGGTCGACCTTCTTGCATGAGCACTGCTCCTATCCCATTTCCAGAAGCATCACATTCCACAATGAATTCCTTGGTGAAGTCAGGAGTGGCAAGTACTAGAGTTGTACACATAGCCTCCTTCAATCTCTCAAATGTTGTATTGGCAAACTTTTTCCAATGAAAAGAATGCTTCTTCAATAGAGTGGTGAGAGGTGCTACTATACTACCATAATTCTTCACAAATCTTCTATATTACCCTATCAATCCCAAGAATCCTCTCATTTTCTTAATGGTTTTTGGAATAGGCCATTCCATGATAGCCTTAATTTTGTTAGGGTCCACCTTTACTCCTTCATGTGAAACTATGTGTCCCAAATACTCCACCTCTGTAACACCAAAAGCACACTTGGATGGCTTACCATAGAGTTTATGATCTTCAAGTATTTGTAATGCTTGGTCCACATGTTGCAAATGTTTTTCCCAAGTCTTGCTATAAATTAATATATCATCAAAGAATACTAACACAAACTTTCTCAAGAACTTCTTAAAAATGGAATTCATCAAACTTTGGAATGTAGATGGTGTTGTGGTAAGACCAAATGGCATCACCAAAAATTCATAATGACCCTCATGAGTCGAAATGCTATCTTACAAATATCTTCCTCCTTAATCCGAATTTAGTGATAACCGATCTAAGATCTAACTTGGTAAAAAACATAGCTCCATTTAATTCATCTAGCAAATCATCAATGACTGGAATTGGAAACTTATCTTTAATGGTGTACATGTTGAGCACTCTATAATCTGGACACATGCACCAAGTATCATCCTTCTTACATACCATCACCACAGGTGAGGAGTAAGCACTTTGGCTATGCCTGATGATTCCTACCTCTAGCATCTCTTCAACAATCTTTTCTATCTCACTCTTTTGTATGTGTGGATACCTGTAAGGTGTGATGTTTGGTGGTTGGCTCCCTGGGACTAACTATATGGCATGACCATGATCCCTCTTAGGAGGAAGTCCTTTAGGCATATCTCCAAGAACAACTGAGTGACAATCAATTATAGCTTGCAAATCTGGATGAGTAGGAGTATTAGATTGAGAGACTTCTAATGAACATAGTTGGGCCACAAATCCATCCACTCCTTTCTTAAGCAACTTTTTCATTTGATGAGAGCTTACCATTTGTGGAGATTTTTCCTTCAACCCCCTTAGCTCTACTAGCCTTCCTTCTGATTGAAATCTCATGAATAGTTCTTGGAAGTTCATCTCAATTGTTCCTAATGTAGTAAGCCATTGTACTCCCAAAATAATATCTGCTGCAACCATGGATATCGCATACATTGGGGTATCAAGTTGATAATTTCCTATGGATAAATTAATGCTATGACACTTCCCTGAACAACTAAATATACCACCATCTGCAATCAAAACTTGAAACTCTGGAGCTAGATATATGAAACAATTTAGACGAGTGGCTAACTTTTTGTTGATGAAATTATGAGTACTACCTGAGTCAATCAACACTGTTACCTTTTGCTTCTTTAGGAACCCCACCACCTTGAGAGTTTGTGGAGTGCTGAAACCTGAGAGTGCATGACAAGAAATGATTGGTTGAGAACCATGTGATTCCTCATTTGACTCCCTTTCATCTTCTAGTATGGGTTCCTCCTCTTCTTCCACATTGGGACCTTCAATATAAAACAATTTCTTTTCACTACATTTATGTCCTGGACTGTATTTGCTATCACAATTGAAACACAAGCCTTTTGCTCTTTTCTCCTCAATTTGTTGTGGATTCAACTTAGTAGGTTGTGTTGAATATCATTTCTCTCTTGTCACATTAGCCCCTTGCTTCTTAGGAATCAAATACTTCTCCTATACCTTGCGTGCTAAGATAAAAGACTCATTAATGGAACTAGGGCTAAAAATGTGTACCTCATGTTGAATGTGATCCTTGAGACCACCCAAGAATAAGTCATTCAAGTTTTCCTCCGTAATTGTATCCACCCTTAAGGATAGATTTTGGAATTGCTGAATATAATCCTTAACTGATCCTGTTTGTTGAAGTTTAGCTAGCTAGCTGAAGAATTTGTCTGTGACGCTATTGCTATATTGTGCTTGGAGTTCCTCTATAAAAATTAACCATGAGACGATGAGCCCCTTTTTACTTCGATGAGTGCAAAGCCAATGATACCAAATGAATTGATCTAGTTCTAGATATAAGGAAGTCATCGTGACCTTTTGTCCATTTGGGATTTGGTGTACTTCAAAAAAATTCTCCATTTGGTTTATCCATGTTAGAGGATCCTTACCATCGAACTTGTGCATATCCACCTTTGGAAATAAATTCCTAGATCCCATAGGAGTACTAAAGCTTGTGTCAATAGTAGCTGACCTAGAATTTTCACCTTGGCTGCTTGAGAACTCCTTTCTTGATTCAGCCATGTGGGTGCTTAACATGTTTCGTTTGTCTGATATATCTCCTCTTAGGTCACACATATCCATATTAATTGAGGAAATTTCTTCCTTGACCTTATTGATTTCCTCATTATGAGTAATATCCTTGATTGTTTCACCATCCTTATCAGGAGTCTTCCCTGGAGTGACATTCTTTTTACCCCTTGTTCCAAGCCTCGACATGATGGAAACCACTGATGTTGAAATAAATCACACAAATGGAACTTAAATTCTCTCAAATTTTTACTGTAATCTCCTTTATTATGTCTTCAAAAACCCAATACAAATCAAACTCCAATTCAACAAGATGTGCGAGATATGTAGATTCCAAAAAAATAGTGTAGAAACCATAATTATGTAATAATTCACTTAATTCTACTCCAATTATTCTAAAATATGGACTGTAGCTTCTTCAATATGTTCTTCAAAAACCCTTTAAAAATCAGAAAAAAATTCACCAAAATATGAAAGATATGCTCTTCCCAAAATCGCCTCTAAAATTGAGAAAAACCTTGCCTCTATGGTGCCAAGATCATGCTCTGATACCACTTGTTATGAAATAACTTGCACAATAGAAGAATATGATATGAAATATGCTGTAAATACTTGATAATAACTGAGAATAACAAGCCACTTTGAGGGGGAAAACCTCCAAATATCTCTAATGAGAACACACTTCACAGTTGATGATGAAATAAGACTTAGACACACCTATATAAGACTTAGGCCGACCTAAAAAACTAAATAACAATATACTAATGATAATATGACTTAATAGAGAGTTAAAATAGCCACAAGCTGACTATTCATAACCCAATGTACAATAATATTAAGGGCGTAGCAGTTCTTATGTAAACAAAAATGTTAGAATAACATAGTTGTAAGAATGCAATAATAGTATGTGTGAAACTTTAGCATAGAATTGTTTTGATTTTTTATTTTTGACAAAGAAACGTCAAATGGAATACTATTTTCTGATTGCAATCTAAATTAATGATTATTTTAGAATGTATGCACAACTTTAGCATTAGTTGGCACATATATGTGTACGCACATAGACTTCGTCTATGTACATACACATACTTGTGACATACCTCCTTTTGTTTTTAGTACATTTTTAAATGTAAAATACTTATGATGAAAAGTATATAATAGTCACAAGAATGGTATGACTGATTGAAGAATTACTCTATTGATTCATAAATCTGAATTCTATTAGAGTCAAATATAATATGACTCTTCTATTGAAGCTTGAGTGAAAGAATATTACAAATAGAACAATGATACTTTAGTTGACTAGAGCATGTCAAAGTAGATGTTGCTAGAGGGTAGATAGTTTTTATGTGATGTTTAGTAGAAATTTACCTTCTGGGATGGGTGCCAAAATTGAGTTTAGAGAGTATAGGTTTGCTTTACTAGAACCTATTTTTTGTTGTTGTTACAACAAATTTATTATGCTTGTCCAATAAATTTAGTTCATTATGTATGTATGAACTCTATGATTTCACTCTCTGCCATTCCTAGCATAGATCTTGAATTTTCTTTTTTGACTTGTAGATAGAAATTTCATGTTGATGTATGGGCACACACCAGATTCCACCTTGTAGATTGTTCTCTTGCTAAAATTTTTGTGCAGGTTCGATCATTCTTCAAGTCAAAAGAATACGAACAAAGTGTAAGCTTTGTGGTTGGGTGGTAAAGTGCTTCAACAATGTTCTTGTCCACCAATGGAGGAGAACATTGAAGAAGAACCTTAGTTTTTCATAAGACTATTTTAGTCTAAAATATAACTTGATGTAATACTCTCATGTACTTGATGAAAAGTAGAATGTAATGACTTTGTGGCCTTAGGAGCAAAGTCAAACCTGATATTATAGTTTGACTTTTCAAGTGAATGTATGAATCTTTGGCTCATTTTAAATGGACATGTGTAGTTATGATTGACTTTAGCCAGTAGTTATGTCTTTTTAATTTGGAGTATATTCATGTGTCATTTACAATAATATTAATTGAATAATAATTTTGAATGGGTTATTACATTTGGTATTAGAGCTTAGGGTTCAACTCTAGGCCTTTGAGTCTACCATAGTAAACTATGATAGTTGAACCTTCACCCTAAATTGGAAGTCTTGAGAATTGACTAAACATGAATTGAATGCAAGAATGGGAAGGTCCAGGGCAGGATGAAGGAAAGGGAAAACTGTTAGAAGCCCATGTAAGAATGATGTAAAGGAAGGAAACACCAAGATGGAGGTTTAATTAGAAATTCTTGAAGACGAAACTCTAGATCAAGCTCGTATGTGCCTCAAGCTAGATAAAGGCTTGTATATTAAGGAGAAGCGAACACCTAAGATCAAAAATATTTTTGCAATTTGGGACTGGCTTGTAGGGTGTGGACCCAATTCACCCTTGTTGACTAAAGAGGAAAAGGAGATCCAACATGCTCAACCATCCTCTTCTATAAAGTTTAATGTAAACTCAGATGAGGACCTCAATAAATGTCCTCTTTTTGATGTTGAGAAATTTGAATAATGTAACTCGAAGACTATTGTAAATAGGGGTCTATTGACTCACCTTAAACATAAATAAAATCTAATGATATTTTTTTTGGTGTGTTCAATGAGAGACTCTAAAATGTTTTTTTTATGCATGAATATGTATGTCTTCTATAATGAGGGATGTATGCATATTAAAATTATGTGATGCATTTGAACCAAATATTTTTGTCACCTCTTTCACCTCTAGGGTTTTGAACCTAAAAGGGAGAGAGACAAAGATCTACACTTCATTCAATAACAAACCCTTGACATTTCAATGTAAAGGAGTCTAAAATCTATCAAAAGGGATTGTACTAAAGGCTGAAAACTAATAAGAGGGTATATCAGGAATGCAAAACTTGGAAAATGTAAAAAATTTGAAAACACTATGTGATATACAAACATATACTAAATGACCTAGAAATAATCATAAAATGAAACATAAAACTATAAGACTAAAAGTGTGCACCTGGAAACTTGTAGAGGTTGAGATGAAGACTAGAAATGTTTTGGTGATTCTAGAATTTTGACCTACTGGGACTCATACACCATTCTAGGCAACTTAGTCCTAGATCTAGAAAATTGTTCTGAAGCATGTTTCAGCCAAATGGGTATCTAAATCTACAAAAATATCTTAAAGACATGTGTAATGGGACTCATACACCACTAATGGTGTATGATTCCACTTTGGCTTTTCTAAAAATCCAAAAGAGGAAACAAAAGCTCTCGGTCTACTCTTTCTGCTCCTCCAGGTGTCCAATTTTGAAACCCTAATTTTTGGCACTATAAGTGACTTTTTATGGATATTTTAACCTAGCAATTGAGGAGATGTATTCAACAAGTTTGCAACTTATTCTTCAATGATTTGTAATCCTTCAAAGTACCTAAATCTGCAACCACACAAGTAAAGAAAGATAAATGTTGAATGTTACGGAATAGGGGTTCTCCTTGGTCAAACCCTATTTAGGTAATCAAACTAAATGAGGAAATAATATGAAGCATGAACATGAAATAAAGGAATTAGAAACCTTCCATGATGATAAATATTGACTTTCTGCAACAATGGATGAAGAATTTGTCCTTGAATGACTAAAAAATGATCTTGAAAGCTCTCTAAATGGCCTAACCCTAGCTTGCTTTACTTGAGATGGAGAATTAATGATGAATGAATTATGAATTAGGGTTTAAAATATTTTTTGTATAGAAATCCACCTAAAATTCCCCTTAATTTGATCCCCAAGGATGACATGGAGGAAAATTAATCTTAAAGCCCAATTTTTCCTTCTCAAACGTCAAAAAGGGCCCAAATGGGACTAATTTGCCACTCAGGGTGACTTAGTCCCACTTGGATGGGACTTATTTTCCCAAAGTGGTGAATGGGTCCCACAGGGGCTCTTTTTCTAGCTGGATTGTCGATGAGTGAACAAATTAGGCTCTTATGTTGTTCTAGAAGTCAGATTTTTTTATCAAATTAAGCCTTGGGATGCACAATATGGGGTCATAGGGGCCTATTAATGATGATATAAAGGGTAATTAGCACTAGGTACACAAATTTCAATGTGAAAGTGTGATTAAATGCACTTTACAACACTACAATGAGGTCCACATAGCCTAGAAAGGCACAACACCCAATGTGAATGTGTAAAACACATTACAACACTAGATTAGAATTAGGTTTAATTTACAAGCCTTCTAGATTAATGTGAGAATTCAATTAAATACATTTTATAACATTTAATTAGGGGAAAAATAGGTCCATTAGACTTATATGCTTAATCAAAGTCTAGGAAAGTGTGAAATTATTTTACAACACTTTACAACACCTTTACAAGACATCAATAAATGCATTTTATTTAGTTTTCAATTTACCAATACCTAATTTGGATGTATAAAACACCTCACAACATTAAATAAAGGCCTTATTAAGTTCAATTATTCCCAAATCAAGAAAGAAATACTTTTTTCTATGCTACATTTAGCCCCCACTTTAGTGAGAGGATGAACTTGCTTCAAACTCACACAAAAGTAGCCAAACATGCACATCAAGAGGGATCCAAATGCACCCATGTTGGAAAGATGAGACAACAAGAATCAAGAGGATTATCAATCCTCTAGGATCAAGATCCCATGGAAAAGCAAAAATTAGCACAAATGAACACACACAAGGTGTATAATATGCAGCAAAACAAGATACGCAATCATGTAATGTCAAGAACTAAAAGAAAGAAAAATGAGACATGGATAAAAAATATGCTCACTCTGGGGCCATAGAACATTAGGTCATCTACGGGGTGAGTTGTCCCAAAGAAGTGTTTTAGTGAGAAAGTCATTCCGGTGTGTCAGATTCCCACCATATAATGAGAAAGTCATATCAGTGTGTCGGCTTCCAATTATACTAACCATACCAAAGTTATCCTCCTAATAACTTTGGTTTGGCACCACAATGAAAATTCTTTTGTATATTTTTTTGAATATCATGTAAATATTTTGTTAAAGGGGATTTTTCTTTGTTCATGTAAGGTCTTCTTCTTAGGGAGCATTGTCCCTAATGTCTCCAAGAAAGAAAAATTCAAGGTGTCAGATCATTTCCCATTGGATGCCTCATTCACATCATGCCATGCCAATAGATCATACACTCTTGGACGACATCAAATCCAATGACACCACCAAGAAGAAGACACATCATAAGAGAAAAGGACAAATCACACCATGAATTTTTTTCAAAAAATGTCATCTATGTATGTCCCCACTTTAAAGTGGTTGCTACACCATCACTATGAGAAATTTCTTTAAAGTAGCCAATGATAAATGAAAGAAGACATGAGAGCCAACTTGGAAACCCCTATGTCAAGTCATATGTTTCTAAATTGAGCTACATCATGAATAAGTATGTCACATGTGAGTCAACTTAAGGCATGTTGTACACATCCCAAGCTTGCTCTTATATGTTCATGAAAGGTTAATGACTAGGAAAAAAAGACAATCAACAAGTTACATACAAGGATAAGGCTTCCTAACCCCTTTCCCCCACTTAGTGCAAGACAAAGGTGAGCCTGGAATAGATGATGATATGTTGCTCCTTGCGATGAATGATCTTACAACTATTACATGGCAAGGAGCAACAACTAATGTTATTTATTTTGATAAGTAAATAAAGTTTCTACCTGATACATATTAAATGAGATTTCTATCAGTTTAGGATGTTCCAAAGTTAAAGTTGTCTTGGAAGAATATTTTGTGATAGCGGTGAAATTGGATGAAGGTTTTTGTTTGGAGGGACGATAGCCAAGATCACTAGTTATTTCTTGCATTTTAGGAATTACAGGGACATGGACACATTGTTCTATAGCATCACATATTTTTCCAAGTTGCTTCATAAGTTCAAAACATCTTCCAAAAATTTTTCTCTTTTTGTTGATTTGGTGGTTGTTCAATTTCCTCAAAGTTTGTCTTGGATGTTGTCTTTGGTTTTAAGGTGGTTGAAGTGGTTGTTTTTTACATTTCCTCTTTTTATCTTCCCTTTTCAAATTCTTTTGTTATGATCATGTATTCCCCCATTAATGTAAAAATGAAATTAAAGGTTTGTGAAGCCTCTTCTAATAAATTTGTGGCTTCTTCAATTTTATTTTGTATTTCAATATGTTTTTTCTTAGTATTGATCATAGCACATGTAACCTTTTTTTTAGGAGTAGAGGGTGAATTTTCATAAACTCGTAACATTTTCTTCAAGGTTTGATCCATATCAAGCAAGTCATGATGCTTCAGAGTGAGGTTGATTTTTGGTTTGCACATGATAGTGTTGATGTTTGCTTGCACCATGATATTCTACCTAGTAGGAGAGTTTTTAGGAGAGAAACAAACAATATGTTGATCACATTCCATTAATAGGTTTTGTAGAGTAACTTCATCATAAGGAGAGGAGGCATCAAGATAAGAAAAATCATCACATTCTTGTTTTTCGATGATTGGATCCTTTTGCTCAATTATGTATTCTTAGATGTGGGAAACATTAGGAAAGGGAGAAAGAAGATTCTCATGACTTTTAATGAATAGTTCATCTAATCCAAAAATATATTCTTCACTAGTAGAAGAGATATTAGGAGAAGAACAAGTATGATTATCATGATTATCTGTGATTACATGCCTTTTTTCCAATATTGTCTTCCAAAATAGGGGAAGAAAAATAAAGAGATTTGTCAGAGACCTGTCTTAAAGGTTTGATCATCTAATGCCAACATATCCTCCTCACAAATAATGTGATTGTCATGATTGCTCACAAAAACATTCTCACAAAAAGGGGAGGAGTTAGAAGATGAATGTAGACTAGGTAGAGGGATGTGAAGAGATGTGTTTATGTTCTCATTCTCTTGTGCCATAATATGTTCAAAATTAGGAGAGGTTATAGAAGAGGGGCTTTCAATATTGTCATGATTCTCAATGGGTGTATCTTCTAGCTCCAAAATACCTTTGTCACATGTAGGAGACATATTGGGAGAAGAGGAACAATTATTATCATGATTGTCTATGCTTTCATATTAGATTCTATCACTTCATTCCTAGAAAGAGAAGAAATATTAGAGGGTGTGCAACTATCGAGTGTGTCAACATTGTTATTCTCTTGTACTAAGAAACTCTCATAACTAGGAAAGATATTGGAAGGATAACTATCATTCTTGCTAATAATATCATAGAAAATTGAATGCATGATGTTTTCCCAAAGATTCTCGTGATCTTCTTTACCAATAGGAGAGATGTTAGGAGAGCGAGAAATTTGATTGTTGTCCATAATTTCATCCTTTTTCTCCAAGATCTCATTCGCCTATGCCATAATGTCCACCTTAGTAGGAGAGCTTTTAGGAAAGTGACAAAAAATAGGTTCATCACATTTCATGGTTGGATTTGATAAAGTAGCTTCATCACTCATAGGAGATGCATCAAGAGAAGGATAACTAAGAGTTTCATGGTTACTAATGATTGGAATTTTTTGTTCAAATTAGTCATCAAAAATGGTAGGGGCATCAGGAAAGGGAGGAGTAAGATTCTCAGGAGTCTCAATAAGGATATATTATAGCACTAAACTATCTTCTTTGAATATCTAGAGAAGAGATTAGGAGAAGAAAAGGTTTCATTGTCATGGTTATCTACATTTACATCCACATGTCCTAGAATGTCTAAAAAATGATCTTGAATGCTCTTTAAATGGCCTAACCCTAGCTTGCTTGACTTGAGATGGAGAATAAAGGATGAATGAATTATGAATTAGCGTTTAAAAGCTCGTTTATATAGGAAATTGACCTAAAATTCCCATTAATTTGATCTCCAAGGCTAACATGGAGAAAAATTAAACTTAAAACCCAAATTTTCCTACTCAAACCTCGAAAATGGCCCAAATGGGACTAATTTGCCACTCTGGGAGACTTAGTACCACCTAGATGGGACTCATTTACCCAAAGTGGAAAATGGGTCCCATGGGGGCTCTTTTTCTAGTTGGATTGTCGGGGAGTGAAGATAAAAAGGATAATTAGGGCTAGCAACACAAATTTCAATGTGAAAGTGTGATTAAATGCACTTTACAACACTAAAATAAGGTCCACAACCTAGAAAGGCACAACACAAAATGTGAATGTGTAAAACACATTACAACACTAGATTAGAAGAAGGTTTAATTTACAAGCCTTATAGATTAATGTGAGAATGCAATTAAATACATTTTATAACATTGAATTATGGAAAAATAGGTCCATTAGACTTAGATGCTTGGTAAAAGTCTAGAAAAGTGTGAAAATATTTTACAACACCTTTACAAGACGTCGCTAAATGCATTTTATTTAGTTTGCAAGGGTCCAAGACCTAATGTGGATGTGTAAAAAACCTCACAACACTAAATCAAGGCCTTTTTAAGTCCAATTTATCATCAATTATTCCCAAATCAAGCAAAAAATACTTTTTTATATGCTACAATAGCATAAGAATGTTTATTCATAGAACCTTGTGTTGAGATGAGATAAACGTGGTTGTGTTACAGGATAAATGTGTGATGTCATGGTGACCACTAGGAAAGATGAGGGTGGTAGTGTTTTCAGTAAAGGACCTAATAAGAGATTGGAAAAAATTCTAGACCTTCTTGATAGACAAGAGTCTCTCATGGATCATATAAAACAAGAAGTATAAGTGGCATGCGAGGACTTATACTGTAGGAATGCAAAAGGAAATCAAGGAGATGGTGGTCCAGGGGTAGGTCCACAAGGATGAATTGAGGAAGAGCTTGGGAAAGACCTCAAAAGAGTAGCACTACCCAAGTTTGATGGTAAGGATATCAAACCCAAAGTTGAGGCTTGGATTATAAAAATGGAAAAATACATTGGCCTTCGTAACCTTTCTAAATAGACTAAGGTGGCATTGGTTACATATCAGCTCTCATGTGAAGTAGTGACTTGGTGGGATAATGAGAAGTTACAAAAAAATCTTCAAGCTATCAAGATCACATGGGAACTCTTCCTCCAAGAATTTAGGAAGAGATGGTTACCCCGCAACTTTTCTTTGACAAGAAAGTGATGGAGTTTTAGAACTTAACCTAGGGAAATATGACTATGATTCAGTATTTGGAAACTTTCACCAACTTGTTGAAGTATGTGCCCCAGTATCAAGGAGATGAATGTTTTTGTATCCAAAAATTTATGATAGGACTTAGATCTCACATAGGAGCTGAAGTGGATATGCACAAACCCCAAACCATGAATTAATTCTTCCAAAAAGCCACCAAAATAGGAATAGAAGTTGCAACAACTCTCTAATATTTGTAACGACTCAAGTTCTAAGTCTTAGTATGGGAAGAAGAAATTTCATAAGGGAGACAAGAGCCATCAAATCTACAATCTCAACAGGGGAAGTGAGTCACAGGAGAAGGGTGAAGATGGTAATGGTGGAAAGATCAAGAAATCAAACAAAGGCAAGGGAAAGGATGCCCATACATAGAAGGTCTTTAGAGAGGACAAGCCAAGAGGTCACAAAGCGCCTCAAGATGGATGTTATACTTCTGGAGGTGACCATTATGCCTTGAATTTTCCTCAACAATCAAAGTCATAGAAGGAAGGAAGTTATTAGGAAAATCACCAGATCCACATTGTAGTGGATAACTGATAGGTAGAGTATTAGGCTTCACCAATTCAGCTAATGGGTAATCTTTATGGCCAATATGTTTCAATATCAATCAATACTGGAGGTACTAAATGTTTTATAGATCCTAGGATAATATCTAAGATACCATTAGACCTAGATATATGGAAAATTCATGGACATTCCAATATGGTAATCAAGTAGAGTGGAGGGTAGATACATGTCTCTTTTGTAGTGAGTTAGAGCTTCCAACCTTTCAAAATCAAGTCAAATTATATGTGGAACCCTTAGGCTCATACAATGTAATTTTGGGAATAAATTATTTAATTGAGCATATGGCTATAGTGAACTGTGAGGATAAGGTGGTCAACTGTCTAGATAATTATGGAAACCTAGTTGAGGTTTATGGAATGCAAAGACCTTTAGAGCTTAGATAGATTTCTATGATGCAGCTCAAGAAGGCTCATTGAAAGGGGTTTGCAATTTACACAATCCATGTTATTAATCCTCAAAACAAGGAGCTATATTTAGATGACTATCCTATTCTTAAGGATTTCTAAGATGTATTCCCTAATGAACTTACGGAGTTTCCTTTGAAGCGGGAATTTTATTTTTCTATCGACCTAGTTCCAGGAGTTAAGCCTCAATCTAAGGCACCTTATCAGATGACTACTATAGAACTTTATGAGTTGATGGCATAGTTAATATAATTACTAGATAAGGGACTTATAAGACCCACTGTGTCTCCTTGGGGAGTGTCAGTTATTATTTTGAAAAAGAAGGATGGAACTTTGCATCTATGTATAGAATATTGGATGTTGAAAAAGGTTACCATCAAGAATCAGTATCCACTACCGAGGATTGATGAATTGTTTGATCAATTGAAGGGAGCGAAAATGTTCTCCAAGATTGATCTCAAGTCAGGGTACCATCAGTTGAGGATTAAGGAGGAAGATATTTTGAAGACTATATTTAGAACTCAGTATGGACATTACTAGTTCACAGTGGTACCTTTTGGCTTAGCTAATGTACCAACAACCTTTATGAACCTCATGAATAGTGTATTCATAGACTAATTCGATGAATTTGTTTTGGTTTTCATTGAAGAAATTCTAGTCTATTCAAAGATTGTCGAAGAGCATGATAAACATCTAAGGATAGTTTTTTATAAATTAAGAGAAAGGAAACTCTTTGGGAAGTTGTCCAAGTGTTCATTCTATCAAGACAAAGTACACTATTTGGGCCATATTATTTTAGTTGAAGGATCCTTCGTAGACCTTGAGAAGATCAATGTTATTGTGGAATGGCTAGTGCATCAGAATGTGTCAGAAGTTCATAGCTTCATGGGCCTTGTAGGATACTATAGGAAGTCTATGCAAGGGTTCTCCTAGATTGAATCTCCTATTACCTTACTCCAAAGCAAGGGAATGTGGTTTGAATGGACCAAGAAGTATTAGTAGGAATTCCAACTCCTAAAGGAGAGGCTCATGAAGGCACTAACATTGACTATCCCTGATCCTAATGGGAGATTCACAGTAATCACAAATGCTTGAGGAGAGGGATTGGGAGTAGTATTAATGCAAGACGGACAAGTGATAGCATATGAATCAAGGAAGCTCAAGTAGCATCAAGTGAACTACGTGCCTCATGATTTAGAATTGTTGGCCATAGCTCATGCCTTAGAGATGTGAAGGCATTATCTTTTGGGAAATCCATTCAAGCTGAAGACATACCATGTAGGATTGAGATACATATTTACCCAGCCAAACCTTAATGTGTTGTAAAGAAGGTGGTTGGAATTCCTTAGAGAATATGACTTAGGAATTAAATATATAAAAGGAAAAGAAAATAGAGTGGTTGATGCTATTAGTAGACGAAGACATATGGTAGCCATGATCTCAACAAATTATAACTTGAGGCAGCAAGTGATACAAAATCTGCCAGGGGATGAGCAATATGAGAGAGTGAAGAGTGCCCTAGCAGTAGATCCTTTGGATCATTAGCTCGACGGGTATAAGATCAAACCGGATGGTAATTTTAGATACCAAAGAAGAACCTATATTCTTGACTCTAGAGAGCTAAGAAAGTTGGTTTTAGAAGAAGTTCACAATGCACCTTATTCAGGACACCCAAGAGTACATCCAAGATGAACGCAGAGATGACTCTATATTTTTTTCCTAAAATCAAGAAGGATGTAGTGGAGTACATAGCTAGATGCTTGGAGTGGCAACAAGTCAAGGTTGAGCATGCATACCCAACCGGGTTATTGTATACTCAAGCCAAGTTTTTGTATCCTCATGACATACCTGAGTATAAATGGCAGGTGATCAATATGGATTGTGTACAGGAGTTTCCATTGAACAATAATAAGCATGATGTTATCTTGTTCATGATTGATAAGTTGACTAAGGTTGTGCACTTAATCCCAGGAAACCTTAAGGATAGATCGTTGACCCTAGGTAAGAAATTTTTCCAGGAGATCTTTCGCTTTCATGGAGTGCCAAAGACTATCATTTTTGATAGGGACACATGGATGACCTCATGTTTTTGGATGACCTTGAATGTTGCATTAGGTACTAAAATGAATTTTAGCTCAACTCATCATCCTTAGACTGATGAGAAGATAAAGAGGGTGAATCAGGTAGTCAAACACCTCTGAATGTATTGTATGGACCAAAAGTATAGGTGGGAAGAATATTTTTATTTGGTGGAATTTTCTTGCAACAAATCCTATCATACATCCTTAGGAATGGAACTATTTGAAGCATTTTATGGGAAGAAGTGTTGCACCCCCATCATTTGGGATAAATTGGAGGATAGGATCATAGTAGGACCCAAAATGCTTAAGGAAATGGAATAACAAAGTAGGGTCATTAAGAGTAGATTGGAACAGGTGTTAAACTGAAAAAAGAGCTTTGCCAACAAGAACTGAGCTCTTATATAGTTCACAATATGGGATAAATATTTCTTGAGATTTAAGCCACATAAAAGTTCCATTTCTTTTGGAAAGTCTTCCAAGTTGGCCCCAAGATATGTGGGACCGTTTGAAGTCTTGGAAGTGATTAACCCAATTGCTTATAGACTAGTTCTACCACCTACTCTGGCTCAACTTCATAATGTGTTTCATGTTTCCTTGCTTAAGCCATATCTTCCTGATGTGACTCATGTGCTTGACTGGAAATCCTTGTAGGTACAAGATTCAGGACTAGTGCTAGTGGAGCCCATTAGAATTTTGGATAGATGCAACATTAAGCTGTAAAGTAGAGATATTGCTTAGTTTAAGGTCCAATCAGAACACTACTCAAAGGATGGTGCTACTTGGGAGGATTTGAAAGAAATAGAATGCTCCTTTCCACATTTTCTTTCTTGAACAAGAAACTCAATAATTTTATTTGAATTTTTTTGGATTGAGATATTATGATATTTCATGCTTTAAAATTGTGATGTTGAAATAGACATATTTTTGTTGTGGTGTTGAAATAGACATATATTTTTTATGTGATGTTGAGAAAAAAATATATTTTTGTTGTGATGTTGAAATAGACATATATTTTTGATGTGATGTTGAAATAGACATATATTTTTGTTGTGATGTTGAAATAGACACATATTTTTGTTGTGATGTTGAAATAGACATATATTTTTGATGTGATGTTGAAATACACATATATTTTAATGTGATATTGAAATAGACATATATTTTTGTTGTAATGTTGAAATAGACATATTTTTGTTGTTATGTTGAAATAGACATATATATTTTTGATGTGATGTTGAAATAGACAAATATTTTTCATGTGAAGTTGAAATAGACATATAATTTTGATAAGATGTTGAAATAGACATGAATGTTCAAAATTTGATATGATGTTCTTTATTTGAATAATTAGACATTGAGATGATGTCTCTTCCAAGAGGGGAAGGATGTCATAAGGTTCCCAATTTTTATTGCATATTTATCATAATATGGTAAATTGAATTATTGAATAAATTAAATTAAATATTAAATGGAGATTCTAGAATATTCAAAAATTGAATGAAAGGAGTTGAGTGATGTTGACTTTGTGAACTTTTGAAAATTATTTTATATGTTATCAAGAATTGAATGTTACTGATCAATTTGCAAGTACAAGTGTGTGTATTTGTAGGGTGACAAGTTGAAGGAAAAGAACACGGTTGAAGTATGATTGTTTAGCCAAATCGAATGGTAAGCTAGTTGGAATCTGGGTACACACACCACAAATAGCATGATGACTGAAGTGCATTTGAACTAATTTGCATATATAAGAGAATAATTTTTTTCCGGTTTGAATTATTTCACTACTTGGAAATGAATGGTTTGTAGATTAAATTGTCTACTCAAACTTTGTGATTTGAAGGAAATGAAAGCGAAAATTGTATAGAAAATTGTCTTCTTTAGCATAGAAATATATATATATATATAAATATGCTCAAAATGAAAATTCAAATTCCTTACTTTAAATGATAGTGTATAGAATCTATAACCCATTCCAAAGCAAGAAAATTGTACATGAATGCATATATATATACCTATATATATAAATATATATCGATATATACATTATTCGAATACATGGTAAATGAGAATCAAATCATTTAAATGCATATAGATATACAAATATATAAGTATATATATCTATTACATATATATACATACATATACATGTGTATGTACATATTTTCAAATTCATATTGAATTCAATTTGATAACCAATGACATTATCTCAGACTGCATGGGAAATCAATCTAAAAGTCTTACAGGTGACCCACTATGGTCATGGCTTGACAAAACATTAAGGAAATATTCAAAAATAGAGCCGACGTCAATAACAAAAAAGAAAGAATGGAAACGTTGGCTGCATGCAAAGAGAATGAGGCAGTTACCATTTTAGAACAAACAACAGTGAGAAGGAAAAAGCATAGAAAACTGGGGAAAATATTCACTAGCAATAGAGAAAAAGTAGAGAATGGGTCATAGTGTTAGAAAAATTGGAGGAAAATATTCATCAAAAGCCTAGGTAATTTGAGAGGTAAATCAGTTATCCTTGAAACAAGAAAGACTTCATTGTTGTTTTGACATACTAAGTTGTGATAGCCACTGTAATTTGTTTAAATATGATAGAAATTTTAAACATGCATTCCTTATGTCTGCATGATACAACCTTGAGCCAATAGTAGTGTCTTATCGACCACCCTCTTGGGTTGCATGGCCTATGACCTGCATGCATAAAAAGCACTTAAGTTGAAGACATAATAGCTAGCTTAAAAAAATAGACCAAGGTTTGGAATCCTTAAGATGCGACTATCACAATTTTTGCACGATATTGCTAGCCTTGGCAAGGCTATCAGAAAATTCATTCTGACTCAATATGTATTTATTTTTTGCCTAAATTTGTAGAGGTTCGAATTTTGAACCCATGGGAAGAGGATTATTCCTCTGATTTTTTCATTTAATTGTTTTGACAATGCTTAAATTCAAATTATATTTCCCTCCATTATCAGGTAGGTTGAGGCTTCTCAACTTCTACATTGTATCAAGTTTGTTGTTGCATTATTATGATTCCACCTGAGTCCTTTAGTGACTCTCATTTGGTTTCTTGTAGACAAAAGTATCTTTCCTTGCTTGTTGTATTTCAGTTCCAGTGTGTTAAATTTAAAGATCACATTGACATGCACAGAAATAAATTGAAATCAAACACAATAACACATTAGATACCCTGGGAAAACCCTCCTCTTGAGGGAGAAAAACCCAGCAACAAATATATCTCTTATATATATGAGCAATGGCAACAAGTTACATTACAAAGAGGCCACACACAAGGCCAAAGATCAGCATCAGTAATGGCTGTAACAACAAAGAACAATCTGCTCTTCCTTGAAACTCAAATCTGCTCTTGATGACTTCACAATCTACTCTTGATGACTTTGCAATCTGTGTTCAAAAAAGAATTGGTTGATTGCTTGTATTATCAAAGGAGATGATTACATTTTATAGAGAAGGTAGAAATATTGTAGACATTAAAAAATGTCTATCTACCTCACCCACTAGCAAACCCACTATCTCCTGTAGTGACCCACTACTAAACCCACTAACTATCCACTAGTAGCCCACTAATTGTCCACTAGCAACCCACTAGCTACCCACTAGCTATCCACTAGCAGCCCACTAGCTATCCACTAGCAGCCCACTAGCTATCCACTAGTAGATTCTCACTAACTATCCACTAGCAGCCCACTAGCTATCCACTAGCTATCCACTAGCAGCCCACTAGCAGATTCCCACTAGCTATCCACTAGCTATCCACTAGTAGCCCACTCACATTAAATATGAGCTTCCCACTAGCAACCCATTCACATTAAATATGAGTTGCCCACTAAGCAGCCCACTAGCTATCCATATAAATAAATAGCCAATAGGCTATATTGATTTATGTCTTCACTCGTGGCTGGAAGGATGAACCCGAAGCTGTTATATCATTAACACTCCCTCTCAGCTAGGGAGAGAACTTCTAGCTACTCAAGAAAAATCACCTCATCATGATGCCCATCACATTGGCTACAACTAGATGTGAAAAGAAGAATATCACCTCAGCATGATATTAGATATCGCCTCAACACGATATCAACCATAATGGCTACAACCATACTATGGTGTTACACATGTTCATCACTTGCATGATGTTGTCACCTCAACATGACACTCACAAGTACAAGATGTGTCATGGAGTCTCACACATGACATCCACCATGACTCAGGCTCAAAGGATGGAAACAAGGGCTTACACCTCAAATTTCTCCGTCTCAAAGAAAAATGCATTAACAAGGGCTTTCACCTCAAATTCCTCCATCTCAGAAGAAAATGCATTAACAAGGGCTTGCACCTCAAATTCCTCCGTCTCAGAGGAAAATGCATTAACAAGGGCTTGCACCTCAAAATCCTATGTCTTAGAGGAAAATGCATTAACAAGGGCTTGCACCTCAAATTCCTCCGTCTCAAAGGAAAATGCATTAACAAGGGCTTGCACCTCAAATTCCTCTGTCTCAAAGGAAAATGCATTAACAAGGGCTTTCACCTCAAATTCCTCCATCTCAGAGGAAAATGCATTAACAAGGGCTTGCACCTCAAATTCCTCCATCTCAAAGGAAAATGCATTAACAAGGGCTTGCACCTAAAATTCCTCCATCTCAGAGGAAAATGCATTAACAAGGGATTTCACCTCGAACTTTTCTCACAAAGAAGAACTCATTAAAAAGGTGCACTGATATTGAGACTCTTTCTCAGTTAAGGCTAGATTCTCCACCATACCAAGCTTATCTCGAAAGTACACAAACTTGATTCTAGAGAGAGGCTTGGTGAGAATGTCTGTCGTTAGCTGATCAATGCGGATATACCTCAATTGTATAGCTTTCCATAGTACCATATCTCTGATATAGTGGTACTTGATCTCAACATGCTTGGTTTTGTCATGGAACACAAGATTGACAAATAGATTCATGCAACTCTGATTATCACAATGAATGATAGTAGGCTCCATTGATTTTCCAAACAATCCTGCAAGGAGCTTACGAATCCATACTACTTCTTGAGTTTCCATACAAGCTGCAATGTATTCTACCTTGGCTGTACTCAATGCTACAGATGACTGCTCCCTGCTGCACCAGGATATCATAGCAAATCCAACCTAAAGAATATCTCAATCCATATCCAACTGTGCCACACAAGTATCTCAGGATATGCTTTGCTACAACAAGATTACCATCTTCAAGCTCAGCAGGCTCCCTTTGAATCTTCAAGCACTCGCATCAACCTTGTAACCTCTTCGTCCAAGATTGCCTACAACTTTGACTTAGATAATTGTTTTCGAGTGCACACCTCTGGTACTATAGAGAGTTTAGGATAGACCTCCTCGACCTCAACCTAGATCTCACTATTCTGAATGGGTTTACGGAGCTACCAATGACAAATCTAGATGACAGTCTTGAGCAATTATGATCTCAATAGCTAAAGGGATCTTCTAAGGATTTAGCACCTAGCTTTGCAATACTGTAATCTTCACTTCTTCTCAGTGAGTTACAAAACTCCCTCTTAACCCTTGCTTCAAAGATTGCAAGGAAGACTTCTGGAAGTGAACTCCCTCTAGCCACCAACTCAGTCCCATGGCTGCAAGTTCTGACTTCACGCTTGATCATTTCTTTGGTCGGCATGACTTCCTCACAAGATGCCTCAAAATTTTCATCACTAAGCAATCTCTCAACACCTTCTGCTCTTAGATCTGTCTTGGAAGCATTTCAGAGAGAGATTACTAACTATTTATAACTACCCCAAAGAAATATCAATTCTAGAAGAATACAAGATTCACTATCCCAATGTATAGCACAATTACATAAGAATTTATAAACAAAATCAAAAACACGAATAAAGAAATCAACCTATAAGTGAAAATATGTAGCAAATATCAAAAGATCAGAATGAAGGGATAAAGAACTTATCTTCATTGAATTCTGATATAACTCTTTCTTCCACCTTTTACTCCTCTCGAGAGTGCTAAACTCAGCACAACAAAAGACAATCTGCACAACTATAGATTTCTTGCATGCATTATGCAGTTAGCATGTAGAACCAACCCTCTCCAAGAGTCAAGGCTCTATCACAAACCATGCATAAGAGAATGATATCGATGTGAACAACCAATCACAATCAAAATTTTAGATCTCCTTTCATTTCTGAGTCACACTCAGAAATCTTCACAAGTAGCATGAATAATAACGTCCCATGTGGCTTTTTCCAGACTTCACATTTCACTTAGACTGCTTGAATCTAATCGTATCTTTTCTTGGACCTTCTCTGATACCATGTTAAATTTAAAGATCAGATTGACATGCATAGAAATAAATTGAAATCAGACACAATAACACAACAGATACCCTGGGAAAACCTTCCTCTTGAGGGAGAAAAACCCAACAACAAATACATCTCTTATATATATGAGCAATGGTAACAAGTTACATTACAAAGAGGCCACACAGAAGGCCAAAGATCAGCATCAGCAATGGCTGTAACAACAAAGAACAATCTGCTCTTCCTTGAAACTCAAATCTGCTCTTGATGACTTCACAATCTACTCTTGATGACTTTGCAATCTGTGTTCAGAAAAGAATTGGCCGATTGCTTGTATTATCAAAGGATATGATTACATTTTATAGAGAAGGTAGAAATATTGTAGACATTAAAAAATGTCTATCTACCTCACCCACTAGCAAACCCACTATCTCCTGTAGTGACCCACTACTAAACCCACTAACTATCCACTAGTAGCCCACTAATTGTCCACTAGCAACCCACTAGCTACCCACTAGCTATCCACTAGCAGCCCACTAGCTATCCACTAGTAGATTCCCACTAACTATCCACTAGCTATCCACTAGCAGCCCACTAGCAGCCCACTAGCAGATTCCCACTAGCTATCCACTAGCTATCCACTAGTAGCCCACTCACATTAAATATGAGCTGCCTACTAGCAACCCATTCACATTAAATATGAGTTTCCCACTAAGCAGCCCACTAGCTATCCATATAAATAAATAGCCAATAGGCTATATTTATTTATGTCTTCACTCGTGGCTAGAAGGATGAACCCGAAGCTGCTATATCATTAACACAGTGTTCTACCATTGCTTCTTTGCAGCACTCATCTCATTGTAGGGGCGTTTTGTCCCACTAGGTTTTCCTTAATTGCCTCATTATTGCATTTGTAAATGGGTACTTGATTAGGCTTTGTTTTTTAGACTTATATTTTGCATAATAATCTACTTTTTTAGTCTCCCTAAGTTGCACTTATGGGGTTTGTTAGTGTAATTAAATAATCAATAAATTCTTTTGCTATGAATAATAAACAATGTTTCTTATTATGGATGCCCTCAATCAGAGGAGTGAAAAAATGTATAAATTTAATTTAATTTTAACCATGAGAATCGATCCTTATGATCGATAGGATATTCCCTTGAGCAAGATACAGACATAATTTTCCAAGTGTAAGCCTGAATACGATCCATGATCAATAGGAAACAAAGACCTAGTCCTGTAAGGGGTAGTCACTCCGAAAGTGACTAGTGTATGCTTGGTTAAGGCCTTGAGAGACAAGGGTTAAGCTAGGAACCCTGTCTAAATTTTGAGTTAAAATCCCTTGACCACATGGTTTCCAGTTTTCAATTTGACAAGTATGTTGAATCAGTTTTCATTGTAAATCCTTATGTATATTTACTCATGAAATTTTAAATATTAATTATGTTATTGAAATTGATGAACAATGGGTCACATTTTGTTAGCCTAATTTGTTAGAAGAAATTAAATTCCTTTACTTGTATTTAATGATAGTCAAGATAATTGTAGGCAATGTTTTACTGGGAAGTTAGCATTATTTTCATTCTCTATTCATTGAGATAAAACTCTGATTCTATTTTCAAATAGCAATTAATAATTTGAAACGATATTATTTAGCATCATAATAGTTTGAGTAACTACAAATTAGTGTATGTTTTTTTGGAAAGATGACTATTTTATGTCATAAAATGCATTTTTTTAGTCTAAAATAGTACATATTATTGATGTAACAGTGAATTTTTAGTTGCAAACAACACTTAGTTGTTGTGAAGTTAACTTTGTAGCTGAAAATAGTACTTATTTTGTTCAAACAATGAATTTTCATATGTAAATAGCTTGTGTTTATGACTATTTGGTAGGAAATAGTACTTATTTTGTTTAAACAATGAATGTTTATATGTAAACAACTTGTTTTATGATTGTTTAGTAGGAAAAAGTACTTATTCTGTTCAAACAACAAATGTTCATATGTAAACAATTTGTTTCATGATTACATTTAATAGGAAACATCACTTGTTCTATTTAAACAATGAATGTTCTTATGTAAACAACAATGTTAGAATAACACAGTTGTAAGAATGCAATAACAGTATATGTGAAACTTTAGCATAGACTTGTTTTGATTCATTATTTTTGACAAAGAAATGTCAAATGGAATACTATTTTCTAATTGCAATCTGAATTAATGATTATATTAGAATGTATGCACAACTTTAACATTAGTAGGCACATATGTGTGTATGCACATAGAATTCATCTATGTTAGTTCATCTATGTAAACAACAATGTTAGAATAACACAGTTGTAAGAATGCAATAATAGTATATGTGAAACTTTAGCATAGACTTGTTTTGATTCATTATTTTTGACAAAGAAATGTCAAATGGAATACTATTTTCTAATTGCAATCTAAATTAATGATTATATTAGAATGTATGCACAACTTTAACATTAGTAGGCACATATGTAGTCATAAGAATGGTATAACTGATTGAAGAATTACTCTACTAATTCATAAATCTGAATTCATTCTATTAGAGAGTTAAATAGAATATGACTCTTCTATTGAAGCTTGAGTGAAAGAATATTCTAAATGGAATAGTGATACCTAAGTTGACTAGAGCACCTAAGGATAGATGCTGCTAGAGGGTAAATAGTTGTTATCTGATGTTTAGTAGAAGTTACCTTCTAGGACGGGTGTCAAAATGGATTTCAAAGAGTATAGGTTTTCTTTACTAGAACTTATTGTTTGTTGTTGTTGCAACACATTTATTATGCTTGGACAAGCAATTTAGTTCATTATGCATGTATGAACTCTATGATTTCACTCTCTTCTTCCATTTTCTTTTCGAACTTGTAGATATAAATTGCATGTTGATGTATAGGCATGCACTAGATTCAACCTTGCCAATTGTTCTCATGCTAAACTTTCCATGCAGGGTTGGGAATTCTTCAAGTCAGAAGAATACCAAGCAAGTGTATGCTTCATGGTTGGGCGGTAAAGTGCTTCAACCATGTTCTCATCCACTAGTGGAGGTGAGCATTGAAGAAGAACCATAGTTTTTCATAAGACTATTTTGGTCTACAATGAACTTGATGTAATACTCTTATGTACTTGATGAAAAGTGTACAAGGTAATGAATTTGTGGCCTTATGAGCCTAGTCAAACCTGATATTGTAATTTGACTTTTGAATTGAATATATGAATCTTTGACTCATTTTAAATGGACATGTGTAGCTATGATTGACTTTAGCCACTAGTTATGTCTTTTTTATTTGGAGTATATTCATGTGTAATTTAGAATAATATTAACTAAGTAATAATTTTGAATGGGTTATTACATTAATTCATTTTCAATTTAGTTTATTAGTATTTTTCATCAAGCACAGTACTATTGGAATGAATTGTGCAACTACTTTGCTTATTTTTTATTAATAAATTAGTTGAAAACCAATTAAAAAAATAATATTTTAAGTTGTATGAGGAAAAAAATCTAAAATAACATTCAAGTTTTTTAATTTTATAAATTTTCCTAAATATTTTTTGTCAATGTGACTGGCTAAAAAACTTTGAATGTTATGGGAGGATTTCTAGGAGCAAGATTGGCATTTTTTTTGGAAATGTGAATAAAAACAAGTTTTTGATTTAAAGCTCATAGTGTTGGGGATTTTTAACATCGGCTGGCATATCCTCCGCCTTCACAACCATCGAAAACATCTCCAGAAGCAAAACTTGGGCCTGTCTTCATTGCGTAAATAAGGTATGATCCTTATCTGACCTATGCTCTTCATTATGAAATCCTTTTTCTGTTGCATTTCACTAAATAGTTTCATGGATTCCTGAACAAGCCCATCTTTGTAGAGAGTGTCAAGTTTCCTGGGCGGGCTTCTCTTCTTTTTTTGTCGAATTCTCATCGAAACTTTCATTTGACAATTGTCTTTTGTGCTCTTTTTGTTCTAATGTGTCATTGTATAATGTGCTCACAAGCATGGATAGCCACCAAAATTTTGGAACCTCTAAAATTATAGACAATCTTTGATGTGTTGATAGTTGTTGGGCTAGAGCTCCTAAAAATGTTGAGATAGGAATTAAAATTTAGGGAAAGAAGGGTTTTTGTGACAATAATTGAAGAACTAAAGTAGGTTTATGAGAGGAAACATGATGGAACAAAATTATGGGCATTACAAAGCTGATCTTGAGGTTTTTTATTAGCCGATAGGCTATTCTACATAGGGAAACCCCACCGGCATTTCCCCCAGTCTAACGCCCGTAGGAACCCCATGAATATCGACTTAATTAATTGGTACACCTTACCACGAATTTATTTGTTACACTAGATTAAGATCATCCTGGAATGTTTCATTGGTTTAACTTTTTCCAACGAAGAGACAAAATTTAATTTGAGGAAATGAGTTATGCTTATGAGTGAAGACAACTATGCTTGTTTTGCATGGTTGCAAATCATTAGAAGTTTTTAAATTTTAATTGATAATTATATTAATAATAATAATGTAATCATTACAAAAGCATTGATGTGTATGGTTTAGATGAAATAATGGTCCCTATTTTGTTTCCAAATATTTAGAAATGTAAATGATATTTTATGGAATACTCAATTGTTTGCCACTTAATCACATTATTTAAAATTAGTATTAGAATTTGAATTAGCATAAGGTTAGAGTTATTAATATCAGTTTGGCTATGCCCTTTGGAATTAGTAGGTAGAAAAAACAAAATAAAATAAAAATTATAAATATACAAAAAATTATTAAAAATTATTTATCTTTAAAAAAAATTGAAAAGATTTTTTATTATTTTTTAATTTAATTTTTTAATCATTTTAAAATAAAAATCAATGAATATATGAATTCTAAACATTCATCAATGTAAAATATAAATATTAAAAATTACTTAATTTTCATTTTTTAACATCTTTTTAATAAACAAATTCTAAATAAAAATTATACATTTTGAAAATATAATATTAATATTAAAAACTAAACTATATTATTACCTAATAAAATAATTTAACATCTTTTTAATAAACAAATTCTAAATAATTAAAATTAAAAACTAAACTATATCGATTACCTTATAAAATAATAAACAATAACTTTCCAAATTTCATACATTTAAATGTAAATAGTTATCTAAAGTATTTTGAGTCTTGGTAAGCACGAATCCATATATGACTGAAAAAAGGGAAAATTAAGTTTTTTAAAGGATTTTATAATTTTTTGAGTTTTGTATTTATAAATATTAGCAATTGCACCTTGGTGTGCAATGGGTACCCCAAAGAGGTGTGGAATTGACATTAGGGAAAAAAATTTAATTTTTGTATTACATGAGTTCAATTGGTTGGCCATTCATAAAATGATATTGTTGTGCAACAAAGGTCTCTAAAAATGAGTGAAATACAATCTTTCAATCAAGAATACAATGAAGTTCTATGAAGAGGGAAGGGGAGAGATAGGGAGAGACATGGATGGGTAGAGAGAAGGGGGCATTTCTAGAGATGGAGATGAAGAGAGGAATATATAGGTAGATATGAATATAGAGTGAGAGAGGAAGAGAGACAAATAGATAGAGGTAGAGATGACTATAGAATGAGATAGGACAAGGGAGACAGATAGATTAGATATAGAGAGAGAGATAGAGGGAGAAATAAAGATAGAGAGATAGGGAGATAAAGGGGAGAGATAGAGAGGGATCAATAGAAAGGAAGAGATAATGAGATAAAGAAGAAGAGGAAGAGGGAGAGATAGATACATAGAGAGATATATGGCAAGATAGAGTGATATAAGGATAGAGATATAAGGAGATATAGAGAGGGGGGAGAGGGAGAGAGAAAAAGAGAAAAAGAGAGAAAAATAGAGAGAAGTAGAGAAAGACAAATAGAGATGGAGAGGGAGATAGAAATAGAGGGAGTTATAAATAGGGGGAGATAGAGAGAGAGAGAGGGAGGGAGGGAGGGAGAGATAGATAAATGGGAAGAGAAAGAAATAGATATCGAGATATATGGAAAGATAAACGGATATAGAGGTTGAGATATAAATATGGATAGGGGGATAGGGAGGGAGTAAGAGAAGGAGAGATGGGAGAGAGATAGAGAGAGGGAGGGAGAGAGAAAGGGAGACAAAGAAGATGGGGAAGAGGAAGATATATGTAGAGAGGGAGAGAGAAGAAGAGGGGGAGAGAAGGAGAGGGAGAGGGAGAGATATAGATAAAGGGTGATATAGAGAGATAGAGAGGGATAGGAAAAGAGATAAAGAGATAGTGAGATAGATAGATAGGGACATATACATAGACAAGGATATGGATAGAAAGAGATAGAGAGATGAGTGAGAAATAAAGATAAAGATATGGAGTAGAAGAGATGGAGGGAGAGATGGAATGTCAAGATAGAGAGAGAAGAAGGGGGGAGGGAAATGATATAGATGTAGAGGGAGAAAGATAGGGAGATAGATAAAGAGAGATATAGAGAGATATAGATAGAAATATATAGAGAGATGAGTGAGAGAGAGAGAGAGGTAGAAATAATGAGATATAGATGGAGAGGGGAGAAGAGATAGGGAGATAGAGATAGAGGGGGAAAGAGTGAGAGAGATAAGTAATAGACAGATGTATACATAGGCGAAAAGATACAAAGATAGAGATAGAGGTAGAGAAGGAGAAAGAGGGAGTGTGTGTAAATATGAGTGAGAGAGATATATTTTCCCAATGACTTCTCTCTAGCTATGTTAGATAATTCAACACCCAGATTATCTCACCTTCGCAATAGTAAAATGCCTCACTAGTAAACGTTTTATGGTAGGTGTGAAGCGATATCGATTGGACTCTAACATTTTTTCCCATTTCCTAGTTGGTTTGCTAGATGTAGGGATTTACAAGGCTGATTTGAGAGTGATCATAAAGCGGTTGTTTAGGAAGGACATACTGGTTGGTTTGGAAAGGAATTTGGCCACGACTTCATTGGGTAAGGGCATTCCCTATCCTCGTGACCTTACATTGCTGGAAGACCCAAATGCGTTGATTAAATTCTCCCCTTTTCTTTTAGACATCAGTGGAATGGATATGTTCAAACATCGACATTTGGCTTCCCTTATTAGGATTCCTCCAGTCTAATGCTAACACTGGCAAGGAGAAATTTACGGGAAAAAAAATATCAGTCTGTGCCTATCAGCTATTCCATTGCTCATTGAATATTGTGCAACTGGTAGTTATTAATAATTATTAGCAAAGAATTCTGATTTTGGGTGGGTTTTTGAGCCACAAAATATGGCAAGGCACTAGAATTCTCATCAAATACCCGGGAGTCTTATGCATAGATGACAGTGAGGCATCCAATATGGATTTTTTTTTAGGTAGGTGGAATGAGGGGTGTTATTTGAGGACTACAACAAGCTTTTGAGTAGAAAAGGAGATAGAGCTCTAGTGTTCCTCCAAAGGAATTTTGGTATGCCCCTTGGTAGAGAAAGTAGTGGAGTTGGAATTTTCCAATATGAGTAAGGGTTTCTCTATTGGAAAAGGGCCTAGACTTGGAATTGGAGTTGGGCTCGAGGTAAGATTGGGAATTGGGTGTCTCACTTCATATCTACCGAAGAAACCCAAATCCACAAAGGGAAATTCTTGGACATGGCAATTAAAAAAGGGCAGCTTGGAACCCAGAAAGACTAGTTATTGTTGCAAAATTTATCATTGTTGTTGATGTTATTATTATTGATAGTTATATTATTTTTATTGTTTTCAAAATTTGAGATTTATAGTATTTATAGCACCAATAGAACAAGTGTAAGAAAAAATGATTGTAGTCTTTATCAATTTGAGATTTTTACGACCATGAGGATTTTAAGGCCGATTAGCGAGGATTTATTTCGTCCTCCGAGGGTTTGAAGAGAAAAATGTTAGATGGAGAATCTATTGTGCCACTTATTTTTAACTAGGGGAGAGGACCCAATACCCAAGCATGTTTCAATAGTTGTGATAGTAGTTTTTAATATAATGCCAAATATTTTTTATCAATATTGGATCAATAGTTGTGACTTTAAAGTTGTTAGTGTTGATGATGACTTCCCATAATTAAACAAAATGTATTCCTTTGATCGAAAAATCAACCAATCATGTGATTCCACATCAGCGCTCAATAAAACATGTTGTGAATGCACAAGTATTGGTATCACATTTTTTTTGGGCCTTTTTGGACACCTTGACAAAAATCATGTCGATGTGGCATCATATTTGATGATGTGGCCCTGAAACCTTAGTTATAAGCAAGGAATTTTCCAAGTAAGTTGTTTTAAAAAATTGGGAGTGATTTGAAATTTTCCACGTAGGATAATTAGAAGCGTGAAGTTAGGGCACGCACAACTACTAGGTCCTCTCCCCTAAGTCATTTCTTCCTCATTTTTATCCCTTGCTTATTTTTTAGGGATTTTAAAGCATGCATTTTGACTTGGGATCTCTTCAACTTCTCATGCCTATAGTTTCTTTCACTCAAAATTTTTCATGCCTAGTATAAGGGAAAATCAGTAAAAGGTTTCTCTCTAAACACAATTATTTAAAATAAAATGATTAAATATTTATGTTTAGGAGGAAGCCTAAATACTATGATGAAATGTTAGCTAATGGTTGTAAGTCTAATAATACAACTTATAGTTTGTTGATTAGTTTTTTTAATAAAGACCCGTAGAGTTGTTGAGTCCCTTGAAATTTTAAATCTTATGCTAGAAGGTGGTTTTATACCTAAAGTTGGAACAAAAAAAAAAATTATTGAACCTTTGCAAAAATTTGGCCCTCCTCTACAAAGAAGACATTTCATAATTTATATTTATTCAATTCATTAAAAACTTAGAAAAGGAGAAAATACATGACTCAAGATTGAGTACCATTCATCCATTCAAAAAGAATTTGTTTGTTCCAAATATCTAAAATAATCATTAACACCCCCATAGTTGCAAGTCCAAAAATAAAAAATCGAAATGAATTCAACTAATTATGCTAAATTTGTAATTATAAATTAACATATGTTAAGGTTATTCAAATAAAAAGCAATAGAACAAAAGAAACAATAATCAAAGCTAAAATACTATGCTTTAAAATAATTATACATTTAATTTTATTCACATTAACAAAATTTACATTTAATTTATTTAAAATTTAAAATACTATAATTACAATACTCTAAAGGCCAATACTCGCCACTACGTGACACTTGTTATAATTGTATAGAAAAGTTCTAACTAAAAATGTAAACTTTTAGGTAATTATACAAATAGCAATAGATGAAAATATAGAGATTGAATAAAGAAAAGTAATATAATAATAATAACATTCATAAAAAAAAATTGTTAGTTTAAATTTATACTTGTTTATGCCAAATTTCTCAAAATTACAACACTACAAACTGACATCAAATCTAAGAGAATAAAATCCTGCCAAGAATTGAATTAAAAATATGTCCAAGCTAAAGCGGGACTCACGCCAGTTAGGGCGTATGAGTCCTAGTAGCCTAAGCTTGGGACACAAATTTCAAGAAATGTTAAGTTCTATGCAAAATTCAAGATCAAGCCCTAAGACCTAAGTGGGACGCATTCACCCAAGGTGGTGTATGAGTCCCAGATCACTAAATCTGGAACACATAAGATCCAAAATCATTAAATTATGATTGGTCATTAGTTAAGTGTCATGATTACCCTTGGAAAAATGCATTAAATAAGGCGTGTGGATGCAAAATAGGACCAAATAAGGCATAAAAAAAACCAATTTTAGTAGGGAGGGCCTAAACAAGTGTGAAAATGTAAAGGGATACATTTTCCTACACTACAATTATGAATGAGCAATCTCACAAATGCATGACCATAAAATAATGAACCCTTATAAAAATAAAAATAAAAAATAACACTAGATGAAACCATAGGTGAGGATAAAAATAGATCATGAAATATGTCCCAATCCAATGAATTGAGACAAAAAAGCACATGACCTAAGTAATATTAAGTAGCTAGTGTGAAAAGGGATCTAATTAATTAATTAGGAAAATATTGTTTTAGTCTAACAACCCTCTTAAGTGCAAATTAGGGACAATCTAATACCTCTAAATGATAAATGTGTAAAAAGAAAGTTATGGATCCAACTAGGTCTCATGAGGTGCCCATGTTTAAATGAAAAGTTCTCTCATAACTAGAGAAAAAAGAGAAAACCTTGTGGGAAAAACTCCACTCCAAAAGAGAGAAAGATATATAAAATACTAAAAATCCTAAAAAATAATGTCCCCAAAATAGAAGGAAGATAAAGAACACCATGGAGCATGAAAAATTTGCAAACAACTATCAAAAGATGATTGTTATAGTGTTGAACTGAAGAACTTCCTTTGAAATTAGGATCATAATCAAAAATAAGAAGACAAAACAAATTATATGAGGGACCTCAAAAACACTACTTGAACAATTATCAAATGAAAAAAAGGCAACAATATGATAGTCTAAGATACATGTGGCATATCACTTTACACAAGTGACCCCAAAGACACTAGTTAGCCAATGAAAATAATATTGCAAGTAAAAAATATAAATGCTAATAGTTTGAAGACACTAATAAACTAAGGATGGAAGGTCGCCTCCATAAAATAAGAATGCTCAAGAGTTTCTATATGGTATGTGTTCCATCTCACCAAAATGTATGGGTTACTAATCACTACATCATCTAGTACATAAAAAAAAATGCAAGATACATAGATAACTCCAAGTTGAAACCAATGAAGCATTAACATTAGCAATATGAAACCCTCCCATAATGATGGAAATTTAGAGGGATGATAGGTCCACTAAAAATTTGTTTCATAATATTGCACATGAATATTGAATATTTGTGGAGTACAGTCAATCTCCATAAGAAAAGTAGGACCAGATATTCAATTGAGTGCCTAGACTGCATCCAAATATTTTCATAAAATAGTATTCCAAGAGATTAATATGAACCAAATATAAATAAATAGCAAAATTATAGTGTAGGTCAATGACCTACCTTGCTACTAGCTCTATTGGTCACTCAAATGAGGGTTTGTTGGTTGACTATTTTAGGCACACGTTAGGTTGAAGTTAATCGAATTGCTTTCAAAGGAACTATTTTTGGTGAAAATTCTCAGACCATATATATTTTAATTTTATTTATCTTGTTTTGGTTGAAGTAGTTTTAATCAAATAGATTTCAAGTGAAATAATCTCACCAAAATATTCACTTTCCATGTGTACACTACGTGGTTTTGGGTGAAACCTATTTGATGAAAACCATTTTGTTCAAAATCTTGTTGCTTGAGATAATTTTGTTGGTTGAAAGTGTGACACAATTTTATGCATTTACCCTCTACAAATGGTCATATGATTGAACATTATGGACCATAAAATTCCATGTTAGACATCTAGGTTCACACATCTACCCATAGATCTAAACTCTACTCATGGATCTCAATCGTGTTGAATTTCATGTCAGGAATCTATTTTTCTTTCTATTTGGAACCTTCATTTGAAAAGGGGTGGTGTTAATGGAGACTATTTAGAGGTTGCTAGGCTACAAAGGTTCACCTTCACTCAAATCCTTGTTACCAATTAAATACTCATGCTAAGGATGTTGGAAGATGATGCAATGTTGATGCTCTATGATGTTCATTATGTGATAATACTAATTGATTGAGAGCTCCTAGATCACCTAGATGGATTAAAGTGAATCGAGGTTTCTCTTTAAATATAACACCATAATGCACAAGTTAATAATAATCTCATGCTCAAGTCAATACATAATGAGTAGTTGGAAAAATCTAAACTTAAACATACAAACTTTCTAGGGTCATTTTCACACTAAATAAACTAAACTAGGTCAATTCTGCACCTATAGATTTGACTAGAGATAATATATAGATAAAACATAGAATCGAGACTAATCCCTAGAAATATGTGTAGATGGGACCTAATGAGGTTAAAAATATTTTCCAACTTTTATATTGAAACATGTCCTCAATGCATTAAACATCACATTAAGAACAACCCGATCTTAAACATCACATTAAGAACAACCCGATCAATATAAACCCAAATTGAAATTAAACAATATGAATATACAATCTTCATGCTCAAGTCAACACATAATGACTAGTTGGAAGGAGCTGACAGGACCTAAAAAATAAATTTAAACATACAAGTTCTATGGCCATTTTCACACTTATGAAACTAAACTAGGTCAATTTCACATCTAAAGATTTGACTTGAGATAACATAAAGATAAATTTAGAATGAAGACTAATCCCTAGAAATATGTACAAATAGAATCCAATAAAGTTGAAAATGTTTAAACATTCCTCTATAGATTAATCATCACATTAAGAACAACCCAATCAAAATAAATCCAAATCAAAATGAAACAATATGAATATACAATTTTCATTGTCACAAATATAAATCTTATAATTGTCATTTAATAAATGCAAGTGTAAATAAGTAATATAATTAAAAACTAAATTTTAAGTTCATCCAACACTATTTTGATCTAAATTTTAATTTCATTTCAAACTATTTAGAATGAATCCATAAAAGCACTCCTTTTTTCAAAACTATGATCTTAAAATATCATAGTTTGCCTAAAACTATGTAAAAAGGGAAAGTTTGCTTAAAACTTAAATTACTAGAAAATCAATGTTTGATCACACTTTATTTTATTCTCTTGAACTTGGTGGGCACTCGACTCATACCTTAAAATAAATTTGTTTTCAAAACTATGAATCTCAAAATAGTTTGGTTTTGCCCAAAACTATATGCTAAAAGAAAGTTTGCTTAAAATCTAAGCTACCAGAAAATCAATATATGATCACACTTTATTTTATTCTCCCATACATTACGGTAAAGTTGAAGGCACTAATTGTAATCGTACCCCACCCATCAAGCATGTTTAAAATTGTACCGCCACGTCCTAGTCATGCGATGAGCAAAAGAGGTTAGGACGTAACCTGATTAACGTACTGACGAGGGAGTACCTTTGATTTCAGGTTTGTGGCGTGAAGAGATGGCGAGGCGTGGTTGAAGTGAGCCCACCAACACCACCTGCTCTGCACATAATTGATCATGAAGCCAGTTCAAAAGTGAATTTTCTGAATCACACTATGAACCTTGCTTCGTTGAAGCTGAGGTCCTTTTCTTTTTTCTTTCATCTTTCATTCAACAGGGATGCTTGGTGCTGGGAGGATTTATAGCAGAGAACTTGCATTTCTAGAGAGTCAGATAAAAACCCGATAGATATGGCCAACATTTTAGAACAATTGGAGTTTGATAAAGAAGCCCTGGTAGAGGCACATGAGAGAAATTACATGGGTTTGCCGGAGATAGAATCAATGCGAGGGTACATAGCGCAGTTTACGATGCATAATCAGTCGGAGCATCGGCGGCCTACTGTCCCATTGAAAGGGCTGCCGCCCATTCGAGCAAGGGAGCTTGAAATTGCTAAGCACCATCAAGGCCGTGTTCTGTTCGGAACGCTGTGTGCTGATGCGTACATGATGGTGTGCATTACGACTATCCTAGAAGACCAGTATGGAGATGCTGTTCGACTTGCAATATACAATACTTCCGTTTCCGCGATCGACACGGAAGGTGCGCGCAAGCTTTATCCCAAAGGCTCCAAGGTTGCAGTCAAACAGCCATACGTGAAAGAAAGTTCCACAGATGGTGCACTCATGCTAAGCGTTGATAATCCTCAAAACGTCGAGATTTTGGCTTCCTTCTCAGGAAATGCTGAAACTTCTTTGGCTAAGGATTTGCTTGAATTGCGGAGTGAAGGCAACAACTACTTCCGGGATGAGGATTGGAACAAGGCAATAGACTGTTATTCCAGATGTATAGAGTTGGCTCTCTCGCGCGACAAAATTGAGCCCCAAATTCCCGGTGCTTCCAACATCCAGGAGAAAGTGAAGGAGGCTCTTCTGTATTCTTATTCTAATAGGGCAGAGGCAAAGTTGAGGCTGAAGGAGTATGGGAATGCTGTACAAGACTGTGACAAGGCGTTAGCCCTTGATCACCACCATCTCAAATCCTTGTTTCGCAAAGGCCGTGCTTTCCATTATCTTAAAGAATATAAGTTAGCTTGCCAATGCTTTGATAGAGCTCTGGAGCAGTTCCCAACAGCCAAAGAGGTCCAGTTACACTACGAAAAATCTATGGAACTCAGCTGTCAGAACCAGCAAGGTAAGTTCGATCTCTCTCCCTATTTTATAAATGGTTGTAACGCAGCTGAGTTGAGCAATTATATTGGTCCGGTGCTCATTAAAAAATCAGTAGGGCGCGGCAGAGGATTGTTTGTTACTGACAATGTAGATGTTGGAGATTTTCTGCTCGTGGACAACGCCATCGCATCTTGCAGCACCGAGATAACAAGATTGAAAGGAAGCCCTGAAAGAATCATACTTGGTATGATAGAAGTGAGGACAAAACTTGGTCATCTTAAACGGGATTTAGAGGCTAAAATCATTTCCTCTGCAGCGTCATCTCCAAGGATATTGCAGCAGCTAGATTACCTTGCTGATACAGGCGAAATGAAGGTGCCACCCATGGATTTGTTCCGGATAAATAATGCCAGCTGGAATAACTATGATGTTTGCAATCAAGGTTGGGAGCTAGACGAGCATAAACTTGCCAAGATAATGCGGAGTGTGGGGTGTCAAATAAAAACTATTGAATTAAATAGTGACATGTCAAGACAAAATGAGCAATATGGTTTGTGGGCACTTCCCTCTTTCATCAATCATTCCTGTTTTCCCAACGCAATTGCATTGTTGTGGGAGAAGCTATGTTTATTATAGCTGCAAGAAAAATTGCAGCTGGAGAAGAGATCACAGTCCCGTACTTTAAGACTTTTGAGTCGTTGTTCACAAGAGAATGGATATGCAGGGGATTAGGATTTAAGTGTGATTGTAAGCGGTGTATGTTAGAAAGATCCTTAGTAACAGCTAAAGCATCACCGTTGCAGGAAATCGCTGAACTCGTTGACTCCATGGACGCCACCATGCTCTCTGATCTTGAGATATGGAAAATTGCTATGCGACTGGAGAACACCATAGATGCTCTGACCACTGAAGAAAAGCAGATGATAAGAGCATCGTTTTTCCCGCTCTATTACAATATTTTTGGGTTACGGCGCATTCATCCTTATGCCAGGAACACTTTGCCTTCTTTGAGGGAAGTATTCGATGGCTTCCAAGAGGTTGTTCCAGGGAATTGTAATTTGTTTGAGATATTTGCAAGGTGTCCTGTTTATGCCAAGAACGAGACTGAAACAGACAAACTTCTTTTTCAAAAGGCATTGGAAATATGCACAGCATTTATGGGAAAGCACGAAGAAGGCCTTCTAAAAGCTGTGTTGAACTCTGTTGCAACAGACGTATTCAGACCGGGGCTTACTGTGTTCGACTTAACTGAGGTCAACAGCTAAGCTCCTTTCCTTGGAGTAGTAGCTGCGGTTCCTTGTTCTTAAAATTATAGCAGATATTATAGTTGACTTGTGAATCTGTAATACAGAATATGAAAGTTGTGCTGCATGTCTATATGGGTATATGTTAGTCTAACAGAAATTTTGCTATACTCTGCTTTAGGCCCTTTTGCCAATCTTTCTACCGAAGAAGAAATACATAATAACTCGTATTGTTCATGTAAAATGTAAATGAATATATATCATATTTCCCTGAATCCAATTTTGTGGTGTGGTTTCTCTTATCTAGAATATTATAGAGGAAAATGCAACCACCATAGGCAATGTATTTTTATTCTTTCTTAAAATATTGTGAATTTAAATTTTAATCACATTTTTTAAATTGACTAGAAAATAATTGATATACAAGATTTGAGTCATAGTTAATAGTTAATTTTAGAAGTTTTTTTCAGAAGTTTTATTTAATATGTTTTTATTTAATAAAGATGTCTTTTAAGCAATGTTCACACTATAAGTTTGATTTTTTTACTTTTCAATTTTGACATTATTTATATAATATTTAATGAGTATATATTTAATATTCTATAAAAATTGTTCAAAATGTATTTATTCTTTTATAAAAGCTTATTTCATCATTAATTTAGAATAGTCTATAATAGTGTTAGGTTATTGAAGAAGTCAACAATTTGTTTACTATAATTGCAAAGGAAATTTCTAACTAAAAATTATAAGCTTTTTTGGTAATTATACAAATAGTGATAGATGAAAACATAGAGATTGAACAAAAGAAACCAATAGTAGCAACAACATTCGAAAACAAGTGGCACAGTGCATCGAGTTCGTGCCACCAAGTGAAAATCTTTTAGATTGTAAGGGGAATGGAAAATATGGTTGAAGATTTGGAAAATGAATGCTTCTGCATTATTATAATGCTCTAGCCAGAAATTTAGTAAGATCATTTAAATTGTCAATTTTTTAAAACATAAATGAATAATAGACCTGGTGCAACCAATGGAGCAAGAGATAAATCATAATTTGAAAACAAAAAAAATATGTCCTTAAATCCCAACAATAGGATAAAGATAAAATCATTTTTAGCAATGCAATTTGATTGGTCAAGCAACTATTTAAAATGGAAATTCAACGAATTAGGTGCAAGAATAAAAGTTATTTACTAAACGCGGTTATTTGTTAACATACAAATCATTTTGAATGGACATGTAGGACATATCTTGTTTTATTTTATATAGAAGACATATTAAATATAAATATTAGTAATAACTTAAAAATTTAAAAGTATTTTATCTTTTTTAGTGCCATATTATTATGTTCAAATAATAGTAATATTTGTAAATGCTAGTGTAGATGTTGATTATATAATTCGTGGATATGGTACAATCAAGGTAGAATAGAATATATTCTTAGTGCATATAGTTAAATATTTTAACCATCTTTATATTTTTATAATTATATTTAAATACTATTTTAAAGTTCAATTCATTCAGATAAATAGTCTAATTGTAATTAATTTTATTTACCATGAATTTAGAAAAGAACACATGCCCATGAAAAATGGGCCATAAAAAGTAAAGGGAATAGGAATAAGAGATTTATAGGTAGACTAGAGGTTTAAATATTAATTAATTTCCTTGCAAATATTAATTGGCTTACATCATTGAAAAGTGCTTCCAAAAACAATTGGCATCAAACCATTAAAGTGATGCAATAAGGAAATGAAACGACATAGAAGAGCGCCTTGCGAAACATAATATGTTGAGACTAGTGGTATGAAGCAATCCCAATACCTCATAGTGTGTTAATGGTGAATATATGTAAATGGGAATGCTTGTCTATGCTTCGTTGTGTTGCATATCTTCCAGACATCGACTGAGTGCATGGATAATGAGAATGCCAAGAGTGTTACATGTAAACATGTGAGAATATAGACTTAACTAGAATTTTTCACTTGATTGATGCATTAGAATATGATCTACAAATCCTGTGAAGAGCATTGAGGAGGAGAGAAGTGTATTATTGTTTGAAAGGCAGAGGACATGTGCAGAAGAACAATCATTTTTTACATAATGCCATACAAGTAAGTTGTTATTGCTTTGTAGAGTATGTGAGAGTCAATGTACAAGAACTTTGAGTATTTGGTAAAATAAATGGAGATGGCTATTGCTGTATTTTTTAGAAGACCTAACTTAGAAAGTAAGAGTAGATGACATATGCTATGTATGTCATCAACATGGAACAATAAAAGCCCATAAGTAGGCTACACATGGAAAAGTAGATGCTCTAGGCAAGTTCTTGTTAACTATGAATGCATTCAATGCATTGATTATGGATTGATTCAACCTAACTTGGAAGTTTATCAAACTAACAATAGATGACATATGCTATGTATGTCATAAACATGAAACAGTAGAAGCAAAGAAGGAAGTTAGATATGAAAAACTAAATTTGCAGTAGTAACTTCTATTTAAGCAAAAAGCCAAACATATGAAGTGCATATCATTAGAAGGATGAGTCAATTTTCATTTTATTGTTAATTTCTTCATGTACTTTTGGGTTTGATGTTTATAAATAAGATATTATTTGTCATCGACTATGGTTGTTTCTTTAAATTGTCCTTGTATGTTAGGAACCAGTTTTTGGAATTGGAGTGGAGAGAAAGACCTATACAAGTCCAAATATACTTGATTCTTGAAGAAGAGACCATGAGATCAAAACTTTGGATGTCTTTTCTCTTTTGTTTGTAATGAAGTTTGATTCTTTGAATTTCTATAAAAATTATGCCAATTGTTTGAATATGTGTAATTTATGGCCATAAGCAAGCTGCAATAATGTTGTAGTCACAAATGTGCACAATTGCAATCATTTGATATGCAATGCTTTTTCTTAGTACATTAATCAAAGTGTACATTAGTTGTTCCCTAGAGTGGCTATAATTATGAATTTATTTGAGGAAAATGTGTGAAATAGAAATACATGATTTTTTTTGGAAAATATGAAGGTGTTATAACAGTAAGCAATACTTGTAGTAGAAGGAGGACAGAAGTAGTGATTTTAGGACAAGGGGTGCCAATTAGCTGAGTTTGTAGAATGAATACAGTTGCACTAATAGAGTCATGTTCATTGTGCTTGAACTTAGAATCACTTACTATTGGTTGGAAGTTTGATTAGGAATGTGGGGATAATATTTCTTTGTTTGTAAAAATAAGCAACAAAACTATTGGAATCAAGTTTCAATAGTTAATAAAAACTTTATTGTAAGCACTAGGATCCTATTTAATAATAGGCTAGAAATTTGTGTGAGCCATAACAATTGATTGCATGAAACAATGATCAATTTTTTTTCAAGAAAATGCTATCAAGAGGAATCCTTCTTGTTTACACATTTATAGCATTCTGAGCTAAGTCTAAAAAAGCATTTCTTTAGTTGGGAAATTGGACAGTGCATTTACTACTATAGAATGTGTTAGCCTAAGTAGGAAGCCTACACACTTTGCATTTAACCTACTGCTTGGCTTTAACATTTTCATGTTTTTTGGATACATAGCATACGCCATGCACTGCACCATTTCCTAGTGAGGCAGAGTCAAGTCAATATTGTCACACATTTACCTGTAATAGCTTTACTATTATCACCATTGATGCACTTGTTCCGCTTGTACAATGTGCGGAGGACGTGGGAGCATACACAAGCTTTCCTATTTAGGATTGGTCCCTTTGAGTAAGAGCAACGTATCATGTTTGTGAAGGAACTTTTGGGTGTTGTTGGTCTATTGAAAAAGTTCAGTGCATCCCCTATGTTTTGTTATAAAGTGGATGTTGTTCCTTAGTGATTTATGTACAGGAACTAAGTTAGTGGGAAAATAGCTCAATCAAAACTCAATCAAGTATCAAGTGAATCTTTGTACAAATTGCATTTAATGGTCAAATATTTGACAAACTTTATAGTGTGTTTCTATTTTTCTTATTCACTTAAACAAAGAAGACTAGGAGACCTAATCCATGTGATAGAGAAAGAGATAAATGATAAATCAGAGAAATGAAAAATGTGTGCTTGAATTTAGAACTATAGGAAGGTAGAAAATATTTTAAACTATTCAATTTGATTAGCTAATTAAGTATTTGAAATTGAAATGCAATAATTGAAATAGTAACTCGCCCATTAAAAACATGCATGTTTTATATTTTTGACATATAGCATACTTTCTTTCTGACAATTACATGCAAATAATTCCAAACATATTTTCTTTTAATCAGTGGAAACATGCACTATAAGATCTGCATGCAGTACCTTATTTGTTTTGTTGACTTTATCCAATGTTGATTTGTAGACAACAAGAATGTCACCTTCAAATGTGTCACCAGCTTTTTTTACATTTAAGTCTTCAATTGATATGGTCTTTTTGACTTTTATTCTAGAGGAATGGAGGAAAATGGAAATCTCATATTTGGACAATTCAGAAACGCATATAATAGGGAAATAGAATAAGTTGTTTACCGTTTGCTTGTGTCTTTTTCCATGTGTTGAATTTTCTATAATGGTCTTTTCGTCTATTCCATCATTTGTCTACAAAGTAGTGATATAGCATTAGAGAGTGCATTGGACCATGCATTACTGATATATGCTTATCTATGTCTATAGTATTGTGCAAAAGGTTGAAAATGCCTTTTTGGAAGGTTTGCATCATGGAACAATGTAAAGTATGGTAGAAAATTGGATAGTTTGGTAAAGTGCAACTACTTTCTTTTTGATGTTGTTGTCCAAATACATATTCATATGTTCAAGGAGTTGGATAGCCATTGAGTACAAAACATGTTTCCCCAAAAGCCAAATTCATTGTTGCTTGTGCTTGGCCTTGTGGAAAAGCGCATTCTCTAAATTATGCACTTGATAATTTGAGTAAGTGTGGAGGGATGTGTAAGGTAAGATGCCCAGTCGATGAAACAAAGGAGGTGGTGAGTGATTGCGACTCTAAACCACTCATTTAGGGTGGGAAAAGGTAGTAATTATATACATCTATTGCTTGCTCAACAACACATTCCCTCTTGTATGATACACTAGATTGAATGAGTGGAGCCCAAACAAAAGGAATGAATACAATCAAGGGTTTTACCCTAAATGTAAAACTTGATCTAAATTCCTACTTTTCATTTGGTTTAGCTCATTCAAGCTTAGTACATTACTTTTCTACAATAGCGTTCTTTGTGCTTTGCTACAGTAGACTCCTCTTTCTCCACACTTGTCTCCAATACTTGCAAGAAGCACTTCCTTGAAACAATAACCTTATTATATAGACATAATAGAGATTCATATATATGTATATACATATATATACACACACATTACATATATATATATATAGACAATTACATATATAAGAACCTGTAACTAATTGCTCAACAATACTTGTAATGAATCAAACAAATAGTCTTCAACATTCTATTTTAATGTACCTACTCTAGAAAGCCTATTATTTTTAAGTACATTGTCTATGTTGCAAACTTGTAAGTAGCTTGCATATTCATACTTATTAACGTGTATCATTTCTATATTCTGATATCTTGTCTCCATTCTAAATGCAGAAAGTATTAGATTGTTCAAAATTATAATTGGCCTTAATATGTATACATCTAAAATATTTAGTACTTTGCACATATGTATAGTACAAGTTGATATTTTGTGTAGATGTTAAATTGTTTCATTTCAAAGAGAGAAGGATAATGATCCAAGAATCTAACCTACAATTTTCTTGTTCAACAATTGACTATATTTGCACCAATGTAGATGTTTGTCTCCCACTGAAATTGTAAATAGTGGTTCCTGTTACAAAGACATTTGATACAAATGAGCATAGTGGATGACATCTTATATGCAATTCATAAACATAAAGAAATCAATGCTCAATGAACGCAATAAATGCTAGACCAATACTATTGCAATCATTTTCTTTGCATTACATAGCCCTAGTTGGCCAATCAAATTCAATAATTTAAATGAAAGGGAGTATATATGGTTTTATTACTATAGTTTGAATTGAAGGGAAGATAGAATAAAAGTAGACAAATAGAAAGAGATAATAAAGTTTGACAAATATTTAAGCATTAAATGCAATCTATAGAAAGATTTAGTTGATACTTGATTGAGTTTTGCTTGAGCAATTTTTATAGTAACTTAGTTTTTGTGTAAAGCAGTAAGCACTAGCATCTACTTTACAACAAAACTTGTGGGATGTAGTCAACATTTTTAACAAAGCAACACTTTTTTTGTTATGTTTCAATTGCAAATAAGAAGATCATAACAGTAACCTACTTTCATACGATTTCCAACTTATGTTTAGTATTTAGGGCATTTGCTCATTGAAAAGACATGTGCATAGATTGTGTACAATCTTAACTCAACATCTTAAACTACAATGACACTCAAAATTACCTTGAGGAACATGATATGCTTATGTTAGTGAAAGGAAATAATGCCAATAGTTGATAAAGCAACACTATTTTACAATAAGGTTAGAATGCTAAGAAGGCTTGTCATTGCTTCCACGTCCTACATATCTTGTACAGATGGAAAAGTGACATGTAAATGTATATCAATATTGACTTGAAACAATTATGTCCATTGATTGATACATTAGAGTATGGTCTACAAATCCTAGGAAAAACATTTTTGTAAATCAATTGTTATAGCTCAGTAAACTTTGTAGTCTGTTATTAAATAGGCTGTCAACCCTTGGAATAGAGTTTTTATTAACTAGTGGAGATTTCTCTTGTAAGTTATGTTGCTTTTTTTAAAGGAACAACAAAAAATTGTTCCCAGTTTTCTAATAAAAACTTGTAAAAGCAGTAAATGCTTTCTACCCTTGTCTTGATATCAGTGCCTCTATGCTACTGCAACTAAAAGTATTGCTTGGAAAAAGCAAGTTACTATTGGAACTGTTGAATTTTCTTTTCAAATAGTTGCTTGGTTGATGAAATTGTATTGTTTAAAATATTTTTTCTCTTTCCTATAGTTGGGATTTAAGCACATATTTTTTGTGCTTGAAAATTATGGTTGATCTCTTTTTCTATTGGTTGGAGTAGGCCCCTTTTTCATTTTCGTTTAAGTAAATTAGGAAAATAGGGAACATTATATATTGTGGAATATATATAATTAGTGGATGCAAATTGTGCGAGCTTTGGTGGTGTGCTAGTGGGTACTGAAGCAATGAATACATGTTTAATGCATTAAATGCAAACTTTGTAAGATGTGTTGGACAGTTGGTAGGTAGACAGGTAGTGAATGCATAGTTCATGAAATTTTAGGCATGTGCTAGGTTTTATTTGTTCTTATTCTCATTTGTTTGCTATTTGTTGAAAAGATTGTTTGTTTTTAGCTCTAGGTTCCCCTCTTCCATGTTCTTTATTCTAGGAACGGTGCATTACTGGTGAGTAGCTTGTCTGCTTGTTTATGATACTTGATAACTAGAAGTATTGCTTGTTGTTAGAAGGACCAAGAGGACAAATGGGTATAGTAGATGACATATGGTATGCAACCCATACACATGGAATAGTGAAAGCAAAGGAGTAGATGAGTATTGTAACAAAGAAGAATTATCACAGGGGAAACTTAATGCTTTTAGCAAGGTGTTGTCAACTATGGAGGCATTCAATGCATTAACTATGTATTCATTGCTCCAATAGCTATGAGCCTATTAGCAAAGCTTGCAAAATTTGTATTTAATTCCTGAATGTTTGGAAAAAAATAGATCATGTTGGTCTATTTTTTTGCAAATTTTATCATGTGTTTCCATGTTTCATGTTTATGAATAACATATTATCTTGCACAATCTACATTTAATAGATTGTTGTTTCTCATCCACCAATCATATCATTTAATGTATTGACTGCTTTAGTAATAGTGGCCTCCTATTCTCCTAATTTACTTTAACAAAAATGAATAAAAGGCCTACTCGAATAAATAAAAAAAGAGATAAATTGTTTATTATCTCTCAATTGCAAATGAAACCATCGCAATAGTAACCTACTCCTTGGCTTCAACTATTCCATGTATCTTGGTTGCATAGCATATTCCATCTACTATTTCCATTTGTATAGATAGGTATTACAACATAAAATAATACTTCTAGTAGCAACATGAAAAATGTTCTCATACATATGCAATTGTTTCCTTTCACTGTCAGGCATAGTAGACAAATCAGAATTACAAAAGGGAAAACTCAATACCTTGGTTGGAACAGGTCCACTATTCATTTTTGTTCAAGCAAATTAGGTAAACAAGACATTATACATTTTGGAAAATATTTAATTACTAGATCCAAATTGCACAAGCCTTGGCAGTGGGCTAGTTGGAATTACAATAATGAATGCATGATTAATGCACTAAGTCCATTATTGATTTTCGTTTTAGAAAATTATCCATATTGCATGATTGCAATTATGCATGTGTCTGATTACAAAAGTAAGATGCTTTTGAGAAAAGAATAGTTTCATGTTTATGAATTACATGGTATGTCATTCACTATGCTCATTTGTCTATTTGGAAAGTTAGATTCTTGAACCAATGTTCTCCTTTATTGTTCACAATTCTTCCAATACATAATTCTTAGACACATTGGAAGAATTAAAATTCATCAGAAACAAAGGAGGAGAATGATACAAGAATCTGACCTTGTAGCTTCTTGTTGAAGTATTAAGTCTATGTGCAGCAATATAGATCTTTGTCCCTTACTTCAATTGCAAGCAATGGTTCTTGTTACAAGCACAATATAGGAAAATGAACATGGTCTATGACATATATAACATGTTATTCATAAACATGAGACACATAAGAACATAATAAAATTTTCCAAATACTTAAGAATTAAATGCAAACTATGTGAGCGTTCTCGCTAACATGTGGGGTGATCCTACAAAGCTGGTTTACAATTTCTGGGAGATTCTGATTTTGTTTTAATCACATATTTTTAGAAAATATAATGATTTAAGCCTTACAAAGTTCCATTTAAAGCATTCCAATTGAAGAGGGCTTGATCAAACTACCTTAGATCAAACTATTGGAAGACTGAAATCACTGAGAGGGGGGGTGAATCAGTGATTTATGAAAGTCACAAATTTTTCAAAATCAAGCTTGTAAGTTTTATTTTGAATAAAGAGGACAGATGATAGTATGTGAAGCAAACTTGGCTTTTAAATCAAAACACCAAATGACAGTTCAAATAAAAAAATTGACTTGTGCATGAACAATATTGTATTTGCATGAACCATGAATTAAACATGAAACATTAACAAAGGGGAAACTTAACACTTTCATATGTATCTAGAGCTCACATTAAATTTGAACCTTTTATGAATGAAATGTGCATTAACTGATATAAAATAAATGTGGCATAACATTGAAAAGTATGAAAGACTGATAATTGTACATTTGATAATACATTAAAATCAGACTGATAAGAAAAAGATCACCCACATAAAATCACCACATAACACCAAAATTTTTCCTAAGTAGAAACACCCTCTTGCGGAATAAAAAACCACTTGAAAAATATTTCCTTTATTCACCTAGAGCACCAACTCTTTTACATTCAAGAGCACCCACTCCACAAAATATAGGAGCACCAACTCCACAAGTTTAGGAGCACCAACTTCACAAAAGTCAGAAGCACCAACTTCATGAGATACAAGAGAACCAACTCCTTTAAAAAGCAACAAATTATAGCATTCTATGAGAACCCTAGAAGTGCAATTTTTGCAACCCTAGAATTACAATAGAAGACTATGAAAATACTCATTAAGCACATTGAAGAATGTAGTATGAAAATGACTACATTTTTGAGAAATGTAATAATCTGAGAATCACAACAAAGATTTTCAATGTAATATATCTTCTATATCAAACGTCTGAAAACATCATATTCCTCTTTCCCATTCCATGAAAATGCCTAAATATCATCTTTTAAAGACCCTACAAATAATAACCTCTATATCTAGTTTGAATAATTAACAATCAACTCGGGTTAGGGTTCAAATGAAAAACCCTAAATAATCCTCCTTCAAAGTAAACTCTTTCAACAAATATCACCACATTGAAACAATTCAGTTATAATCAGGTATTATCATCCAAAAACCCTAATAGGTTTAAACATATTTACCAAAGATTTTACCCACAAAACTTGTTATAGTCAATTGTTATAACTTCCAAATATTTAGGAATGATATTAGGATAAAAACAAACAATTTCATGCCTTTAAAAATAATCCTTTCCTTAACCAATTGTCTCAAGGCCCATAAGAATCAAGATAGTTTTTGTATTACCTGTTTACGGTGAGAGAAAGAGAAGCAAATACCATAAATTACTATTGAAGACCAACATAACTACCTAGCTAAAACTCAAGTCAAACTTCCATAGTCACACACATACTAGCTCATAGCTAGTATTCCAATTACAAAACCAGAATGACAAAAATGCCAAGCCATTCTTACAACTAGCAAGCTCTAGGAAATCAAAAAAATAAATCCTCAATGTATCAGCTAAGAGAAGACACCAAAACCTGCAAACTATCATGCTATCCATGACAGCTAGGGTTCTAAACTTCATCATAATGAAAATTATTTATACACAATAGCATAAACCCCTAATTCCAAACTTCACAAACATTGATAATTTTTTGAAGTCTGCTACTTTCAAGATTAACCATCATTGATAGACATTTGAAATCCATGTGAGTATATTATGTCAAGAATATCCTTTGCTAAAAATGCTGACACCAAACAAAACCAAATGATAGTATCAATAATGTTGACCACTTTCCATAGTCAAGTGACTTTTTGAAAAATTCATTTCCTTTGTAATCATAATTTTCATGCTCAACAATAATCAAAAACATCAAATGTTGATTACCTCATATATTCTCTAGCATGATTAATGTGACTTTGGTAAAGCCCGAAACATTATTAATATGAGTCCAATCAAAACCAAATCACCTAAAAAATGTTATTGCTAAAAAACATTTATAATGTCGATATCACATGACCACTGCAATGATCAATATCACATGCTTAATGTGATTTAAACTTAGCATCGAAAAAAAAATACCTTTACCAAAGCTTTAAAAAGAAGCTTCTAATCTTTAGAGAAGTCGCATATCTCTTAAGTTTCCAACACCATTTATGGTGTAAATGATATATATTTCAATATCCTTTAAAAACATTTACAAGTGACTTGTAATCTGCATTTCTATACAATCTTCTTGTAAACATATATGTTTTTTTGAAAACATAAGATATCATTCATATATCATGTGAAGACAACTTGGAAAAGATCAAGTTGAATATACCACAATCTAAAATTTATCAACCTGGATATACCTGAGTAACCATGTCGTATATCTAAAACAAGATATATACCCTGAAGCAAATGCATGCTCTAAAACAAATGCATGTCCTACTATAATGAACATGCCATGTCATAATCTTGCTATAATGAACATGCGCTAACATAATAAACACATGTCAAACATCAGTACCAACATGTAAATTTGAAAGTGCATGCCATGAACCAACCATGTAAATCACCATGTGAACCAACTATAAACATCATGTGTTTGAAAGTGCATGCCATGAACCATGTGAATCACCATATGAACCAACTGTAATCATCATGAATCAAAACAAGTTGAGAATACATCAACTGAGAATGGATTAGCATGAATCTTGTCAACATCCACCAAGCATATCATCACATTCATATCACACTACATATCATAACACCAACCAATGCAACTGCATATTAGCCAATCTAAGAATGCAAAGAATAGAACTAGTGATGTCATGAACCCCATAAAATAGTTTTGGCATCAAGGAAAAACTAACACATAAACAATTGAAAGCCAACAAGCTCCCCCTTTGTCCTTGATGACAAAACACAGATCATATCTCCCCCTTTTTGCCTCAATGAAAAATATTGAAAGAAGACAATGTGAGATGCCATGAATATAAACAATTGAAACCAACCAACATAGTAACCACCAGAAAGGAGAAATCAAGAAACAAAGACTATCAACATATCATTACTTCATTCATAATCAAACTACTCTATGTCATATATATCCTTATGTTGACCACATGAGCAAACACAATATCTTAGCATTCACAACAATCAAAGACCCTATCAACTCATATACTTAAAGAAAAATTGCGAAATGAAGCTCCCCCTAATTCTTTGCATTGAGAGACTATAAAGTTGACCCACTGAAAAAAATTTGTTAGTATTGTTTCACAGACAACTTGTGTCAAGTCCTTGGATTGTGATGTTCAATGTGCACAATGCATATCTAATGCACTTTTCATTGATTTTCAACATGTATTACACTTCAACAGTATAAGATTGTTACTGTGGAAACAATTGTGTTTTTTACTATTCACTGTTAGTAGATCTAGTAGTCATAACATTTAAAAAATATGAACTAAATGTGTACAATAAAATCAAGAACACAACACCACATAACTATGTTGACATGATAGTGCATTGTATTGTATACTATCACCTTAACAAATTTTCTCAAACCTTCAAACTGTGTGAACATGTGAATCTTAGATTTATACATTGATGTTTGATGTATAGACACAAAATGTTGTCAACAATCAACACACCTTCTAATATGATGCAGAATGAGTAGGGGAAGCTTCTTCAAATGATCAACTAAATGATCAAACCACAAACTTAGCACAACTTCTCTCAAATACCCCCTTAATTAGACTTTGTCAATCCATTACTCCTTCAAGGAAATGACCCAACTCACCTAGGGTTCTTGTACTCAACACAACCAAGGGCTTGGAATTACTTTGAACAAGTTCCAAATGACCAAACTAGGCCACAACATTCTAATTAGAACTTAGGAAACTCCATTTGTTCATTACTCATACCACTAGGTCTCTTTAGCCTTGAATGCTTGTAACATTGCCTGATAGGATAGTCTAAATAAAATCCACCCAAAAGCCTATACCAAGATCAAACTACTGAATTTAGGAAACTATGATATGCCTCTACAAGACCCCAAAGTCTCACCTTTTGAAAGTGGATGGAAGAACAACCATGGACCAATGTATCACTGTCCTCAAGAGGCTTAATTTGCTGATCACAACAGGATTTTGATTACCTAGGCTCTCCCCTTCACCCCAAAGCCCTGATTCAGATTCCTATAGGCTAAATACAACCATTTCCATCACTTCTAAGTGCCTCTTTAAGAAAAATCCACACAAAACAAGAAAAACTCACTTTTTGCTTCACCAATTAGGCCTATCACATGAAGATGCCAGAGCTAGTTCAATGCACAAACTCCTCCAAACACCTTGCAATTCTCTAGAACAAATGAAATATGAAAATTTACACAATTACCTTCCATCCCACCAAGATTCAGCATTTTTACAATGTGGAGATGGAAGGAAAAGCCATTTTTCAACCAAAACCCTTGTTTTGAGGGTTTCAAACCTGCCTCTGCTAAAACGGCTATAACTTTTGTTATACTCAATAAAAAAAATTAAAATCAATGCCAAATGAAAGCTAGTTATTCCCTCTTTCCAACCATATCAGTCTTGTACCCTTACAGTTCGTACAACATTTGTACCACACGTTTTAGAAGAAATTTCTACACACATTTTTTTCCAGAAAACAGCAGTTTTTCATTAGAACTTCAAAAAACTTGTTTCATCAATCATTCCTCCACCATGAGAGGCTTATTTCAACTTCTAAAAACCTTTTCCAATGTCCTCCAATTGAAAATTTGATTAGTTACATGTTAGAACTAATCAAACTTCACTTTAGTCTCTTAATTGCCTAGTTAAGGCAATGCACACTACTTCCTATAAGCCCAATTTAAATGAGGCTTCAAAAAGGTGTAAAAAGACACCAAAACCACTTTAAATCATCAAGGAAACTCCCCTCAAGTACCTGGTTGCATCATGACATTTTGATTCTTTAATTTTCCAAGGTGCACCAAGCTTACAAAATGAGGATGGAGACCTTGTTATTACATAGAAACTTAACACCAAGACCAAAACTCAACAAAAATCCTAGAAAACATATTGAAAGGAATTTAATATGGTCCTTAGGACCTTATTACATCAAATGCAACTTGACATCAAACAAAAAACAAACAAGGCCTCAAAGAGGCATGGAAACCCAAGGTGCCCCTGCACCATGCACCCAAGGTGGAAGAGATCTCAAGTACCACCTGAGATCAGTTGTTGCATAGTAGTACCATGTTGTTTGATGTCCTCTTCAGTCATCCAAGTTGCATCCTCAAGTGGAATACCCTACCATTTAACAAGATACTCATTATATGCCTTTTTCCTTGTCCTTTTTACCTCTTTGGTGTCTATAATGGCTTCAAGTTTCAAGGGTTTAGATGGTGGAAGGTCCTGCACCCAATCTTCATCAACTTCCACACCTGTACCTACATCCAAAGATTCCTTAAAGGGGTAAAAATCAGCAACATTAAAAATGGGTGAGATAGCCACCCCAGGAGGGAGTGCTATCTCCTATGCATTTTTCCCAAATTTATGAATAATCTTGCAAGGGCCTATTTTATTCATTTGAAGCTTGGTGTATTTTCCTTTAGGAAATATCTCCTTCTTCAAATAAGAAAAAACCAGATCTCCCACCTTGTATTGAACATTCCTTCTCGTCAAATCTGCCCTCTCTTTGTAATTTTCTACACTCTTTTTGAGATTTTCCTTCACTTGATCATGAATAGACTTCATTTCCATAGAAAACTCTTCACCTTCAGCACTCCTCTTCTCCATTCCTTTCAGATCTCTCAACTCAAAGATCCCCCTTGGATTCATCCCACACACAACCTCAAAGGGATTTTTTCCAATGCTTCTATTAATGGAGTCATTATAAGCATACTCTACTTGAGGCAACAAAATCCCATTACACACCATGTTCTTTTTTCAATCATCTTAAAAGATTACCAAGTGATCTGTTAACTACCTCTATTTGGCCATCTATTTGAGGATGGTAGGCTGAGCTATGCTGCAAATTAGTCCCCAATTTCCTCCACAAGGTCCTCCAAAAGTGGCCTATGAACTTGGAGTCCCTATTAGATACAATGCTCATAGGAATGTCGTGCATTCTCACAATCTCCCTGAAAAATAGACCTACAATATTAGAGGCATCACTAGTGCATCTACAAGGAATAAAATGTGCCATCTTGTTGAATCTATCAACTACTACAGACACACTATCAACCCCCCTTTGTGTCTTAGGAAATCCTATGACAAAATCCATACTTATGCTCTCCCAAGGCCTACTTGGGATTGGTAGAGGTTGATAAATACTAGCATTTGAAGTGGTTCCTTTTTCTCTTTTACATATGGTGCAAGTTTCCACAAACCTTCTCACTTCCATTTGCATTTTAGGTCAAAAGTAGAATCTCCTAACCTATTCCAAAGTTTTTTCAAGTCCAAAGTTCCCTCCAAGGCTCCCACTATGCTTTTCCTTTATTATATTCTCCCTCATAGAGCACTTGGGAATGCACAATTGAGCCCCTTTAAACAATATACCATCTTGCAAAACATAATCAGCATAATCACTGTGAAAAGCATCAAAAAATTGAGAACAAACTTCAAAAGTAGCCTTGAAATCTTCATCCTCCTTATACATACCTTTGAGAGCTTCTATGCCCACACTTTGTAGTTGCACTTCTTGAACCATCATGACCCTTCTACTAAGGGAATTTGTAACCTTATTAGCTTGCCCCTTCTTATGTTTTATGGAGAATGTATATGCTTGTAGATATTCAACCCACTTCATGTGCCTTTGGTTCAATTTTTCCTGTCCATTCAAGAAACTAAGAGCATGGTTGTCAATGAATACTATAAACTCCCTTGGTAACAAGTAGTCCCTCCATTTCTTTAAAGCTTGGACCATAGCATACAATTCAAGATCATATGAAGAGTACTTTCTTTTTGCTTCATTCAGTTTTTCACTAAAAAATGCAACTGGTCTGCCCTCTTGACTCAAAACAACACCTATTGCTTGATTAATTGCATCACACTCAATAGTAAAGACTATTAAAATCTGGAAGAGCAAGAATAGGTTGTTGTGATACCTTTTTCTTCAAGTACTCAAACCTTTAATTTTCTTCATTGGTCCATTGGAACTTACCCTTCTTCTCTCCTTTGATTGTATCAATGTGGGGGCACAAATATGGCTGAAACTCTTGATGAACTTCCTGTAGAAGCTTGCTAGGCCATGAAACTCCTAACATCACCCACTAACTTAGGTGTTGGCCAATTAAGAATAGCCTCAACCTTTGATGGATCCATTTTCATACTACCTTATGAGACAACAAACCCAAGGTAGACCAATTCTTCTTTCATGAACTCACATTTTTGTAAGTTGATCAGCAACTTTTCTTCATGCAGCCTTCTTAAAACTTGTCCAAGATGCTCCAAATTCTCCTCCATGGTCCTGCTAAAAACAAGAATTCCATCCAAATGAACCACAACAAATTTTTCAATAAAGGGTTTCAATACCTCATTCATTAGCCTCATAAAGGTACTGGGAGCATTAGATAAACCAAAAGGCATCACCATCCACTCATAAAGACCTTCATTGGTCTTGAAAGTTGTCTTCCATTCATCCCCTTCACGAATCCTAATTTGGTGATACCCACTTTTCAAATCAATCTTTGAAAAGTAGTGAGCTCCTACTAGACAATCCATAAGATCCTCCATCCTTGGCATAGGAAACCTATATCTGATGGTTATCCTATTTATGGCTCTCAAATCAGTACATAATCTCCATTTACCATCCTTTCTTGAAGCTAGCACGGTTGGAACAACACAAGGGCTTAAACTCTTCCTCACTAGGCCCTTATCCAACAACTCTTGCACTTGCTTTGCTATCTCTTCATTTTGGGTTGGTGTCATCTTATAGGAAGCCTTATTGAGAAATGTACCACCTGGTATCAGGTCAATATGGTGGCTGATATCTTTGATTGCAGGTAGAGAACTAGGCAATTCATCCACTACAATCTCCTTGTATTTCTCCAACAAAGTTTGGACTTCACTAGGTATGGGTTTCTCTTTGTTTTAGGACAAAACAATCCTGCATTTTGGCTTAACAACCAAGGAAAACCCTAGACCTCCCTCTTCCTTTAAGGTCTACAAAAATTATTTCTCACCTACCACCATGATGTTAGACTCAAGTTGTTTATCTACTCCTTCACCTGGTAAAGGTCTCATAGTGAAAGTGTGTCCATCTTTTGTTATTGTGTAAGTATTCTTCTCTCCATCATGTTGGGATTTCCTATCATATTTCCAAGGGTGTCCTAAGAGAAAATGACAAGCATCCATGGGTGTGACATCACACAAAATTATGTCCTTATACTCCCCAATCTAAAATTCTACCCAACATTGTTCATTAACAAGCACTTGTTGGCCCTTATTCAACCAAGACACCTTATATGGGGCAGGATGAGGAATTTTTTTTAGTTTTAACTTCTCAACCATTTCAAGAGACACTAAATTATCAGTGGAACTAGAGTCTACAATTACCTTACATACCTTCCCATGATATTTACATGAAATCCTAAACAAGGACTTTCTTTGTGGTGGCTCCTTGGCACTTGGCACCTTGAGAAGTGTTCTCATCATCAAGCTCTCTCCAAATTCAGGATCAGTAGACCTAGAAGGTGAATTTACACTTTGTGCATCCTCCTCTTGCACCAATTGGTTCCTCCTATCTGCACCTTGATAGGTTGAAGCTTGCTTTTCAGGACACTTGAAAGATGGGTGCCCAAACTAGTTACATGTGTAGCACCTTCCAGAGAATGAACCAAAACTTCTTCCATTTAATCTGCCTCTTCCATTAGACCTCCTACCTTTGGATCCTCCTCTTGATTCTTGGCTTTGTTCCTCTTTTCCACTTGACTCCCTTTGTTTCCTTTGTGATTGGTTTCTACCACCAAAATTGCCTCTTCCTCTTCCTTGCTGCTCTTGCTTTCTTTTCAACTTCTTCTTTGCCTTGCATGCTATTTGGAAGCACTCTTCTACTGTTTTAGGAGTCACAAGACTCATCTCATCTTGGATTGAAAACCTTAGGCCATTCAAGTATCTAGCCACTTTCTCATTGTCATTCTCTACATGACCACACCTTATACTGAGTTTGTGAAACTCCTCAGTATAGGTTGCGACATCCATATTCTTTTGCTTTAGGCTTTGTAGTTTCCTAAGCACTTGCACTTCATGATCTGTTGATAAAAATTGTGCCTTCAATCTGCTCACCATTCTGTCCCAAGAAGAAATCATATTTTTTTCCCTCTTTCACTCTTTCTCCTTGGTGGTAGTTCCACCAAGTCAAAGCAGCCCCATTCAATTTAGTCTTAGAAAACTTAACTTTCTTATTTTATGCCATTTCCTTGTACTCAAAACATTTTTTTAAGGCATCCACCCATTCCAATAATTCCTCTACATTCATCTTTCCCCCATACATTGGTATGCCCATCTTCACATCAGATGATTCTGCTCTTATGGATTGCAAGGCACCAAAGAACCTCTTTTCTTGAGGGTCCAACCTTTCTTCTTCTGAAGGGATTTCACCTTCTTCCTCCACTTCATCCTCAAAGGTACTGTCCTCATCAATAACCCCTCTCTTCTTCTCTAAGGCCTCTATCTTATCTCTCATAGCCTTCATTTTTCTTGCAATTGCAGACCCACCTTGTGCACCTTTTGAAGGCATTGTTCTTTGCACACCTCAACTCACTAATTAAACTCTCACAATCAAATGTGGCTCTGATACCACTTTAATGCAGAGTGAGCAGGGGAAGCTTCTTCAAATGATCAACTAAATGATCAAACCACAAACTTAGCACAACTTCTCTCAAATACCCCCTTAATTGGACTTTGTCAATCCACTACTCCTTCAAGGAAATGACCCAGCTCACCTAGGATTCTTGTACTCAACACAACCAAGGGCTTGTAATTACTTTGAACAAGTTCCAAATGACCAAACTAGGCCACAACATTCTAATTAGCACTTAGGAAACTCCATTTGTTCATTACTCATACCACTAGGTCTCTTTAGCCTTGAATGCTTGTAACATTGCCTGATAGGATAGTCTAAATAAAATCCATCCACAAGCCTATACTAGGCTCAAACTACTAAATTTAGGCAACTATGATATGCCTCTACAAGACCCCAAAGTCTCACCTTTTGACAGTGGATGGAAGAACAACCATGGACCAATGTATCACTGTCCTCAAGAGGCTTAATTTGCTAATCACTACAGGATTTTGATTACCTAGGCTCTCCCCTTCACCCCAAAGCCCTGATTCAGATTCTTACAAGCTAAATACAACCATTTCCATCACTGCTAAGTGCCTCTTTAAGAAAAATCCACACAAAACAAGAAAAATTCACTTTTTGCTTCACTAATTAGGCCTGTCACATGAAGATGCCAGATCTAGTTCAATGCATAAACTCCTCCAAACACCTTGCCATTCTCCAAAACAAATGAAATATGAAAATTTACACAATTACCTTCCATCCCACCAAGAATCAGCATTTTTACAATGTGGAGATGGAAGGAAAAGCCATTTTTCAACCAAAACCCTTGTTTTGAGGGTTTCAGACCTGCCTCTGCTAAAATGGCTATAAATTTTGCTATACTCAATGAAATTTTTTCAAAATCAACGCCAAATGAAAGCTAGTTCTTCCCTCTTTCCAACCATATTATTCTTGTACCTATATATTTCGTATAACGTCTGTACCACGCATTTTAGTAGCAATTTCTACACATAATTTTTTCCAGAAAACAACAATTTTTCATTAGAACTTCAAAAAACGTGTTTCATCAGGAATGCCTCTAGCATGAGAGGCTTATTTCAACTTCTAACAACCTTTCCCAATGTCCTCCAACTGAAAATTTGATCAGTTACATGTTAGAACTAATCAAACTTCACTTTAGTCTCTTAATTGCCTAGTTAAGGCAATGCACACTACTTCTTATAAGCCCAATTTAAATGAGGCTTCAAAAAGGTGTAAAAAGACACCACAACCACTTTAAATCATCAAGTAAACTCCCCTCAAGTACTTGGTTGCATCATGGCATTTTGATTCTTTAAGTTTCCAAGGTGCACCAAGCTTACAAAATGAGGATGGAGACCTTGTTATTACATAGAAACTTAACACTAAGACCAAAACTCAACAAAAATCCTAGAAAACATATTGGAAGGAATTTAAGATGGTCCTCAGGACCTTATTACATCAAATGCAACTTGACATCAAACAAAAAAACAAACAAGGCCTCAAAGAGGCATGGAAACCCAAGGTGCCCCTACAACATAATATGAACCACTGTCAATAAAATTGGTGTCAAGATTCTAATATGAATCACTATCTTATGTGATTGAGGCTCCTGCAGTCTATAATAACTCATGACCAATGAAATAAGCATCAATACATTTCTTTTCTAATTTTTTTATCATGCTTCAAGGAAGATACCAAGAATCAAACATGAAATAAATATTTGAACCAAGGTTGTAACGCCCCGCCACGCAGCCCCAAAGGAATTAAGTAAAACACAAATTTATTTATTTATTTATTTTTAAATCAAAGGAGTGAACGAAAATAATATAATGTAACCATTATTCAAATTGCATGACTTAATCCTTTGAGGAACACGAGGTCATTACTTAATAATTAACTCTTAGCTTCATAAACATTTATCTAACCATTATATAAACCATACATTCATACATCCATAAATAGAAACATAAGATAGAATAATATCCAAGTTATAACATCATTGTAGATTCTTTTCATAACCAAGTTTACAATAAGAGTACAATGCATCATCATAAGATTACATTACAATAGCACCATGTGCAATAATATACAAAACTTTCCCAACTAGATGGGAGTGATACATCAATATAAGAATAACATAAGTACATAAATCTGGAACCCACGAACCAAAGAATCAACTGATATTGCAACTCAGCACTCGAAAGTTAAACTTCCATAAAAGAGAGAATCCCAACGGGTGCGAGACACGTTCCACCCGACCACCCCTGTGCTAGGAGTTGCTAAGGAAGAGTTCCCGACCAAAACCGTCTAGACAAAGACTCACAACCAGCTAATGAAAATCATACAATGCACAAGACCACTCAATTTCAAAGAAAACAAAATTCACCAATACAAGACAAGTGACCAATTCTAGAGGATTTCCAAAATACAACATAAATAAGAATGTTAGAGGAGAGTGTCATCGCATGGCTTAACATGGATTCTCCAGACTACCTATCGCAAGGTGTCGCCTCCATCTACTGACGGATTATCTAGACAACCAAGCGCTAGGAGCCGCCTCCATCTATGGTTATCCAGGCTGCCTATCTCAAGGAACTGCCCCATAGGGTTGCTCATGCGGAACCATTACCTTTCGCGAAGACAAGGCAACGATCATGCCAACCACGGCCTTCTCAATCCCCTTTAGTCTATGGTAGCACTAAAAGGCGGATGAGGCAACAATTATCTTTTTAGTGTGTTACTACCCACCCCCTTGGTTAATTAATTAAATTATCACTTATTAATTCACTCTAACGAGGGCTATCTTGGCGCCCCTTTGTGCGCCGACCACCCACTTAGAGCCACTCCCTCTAAACACTCAACCATAAAACAATAACAGCAAGGATTGTACCACATGAAGAACTGAAGCAAATGACAATCAAAAGTGAGGCATGACCATCTCACCAACCACAAGAAAACACAACCACAATCCGGTACAATCCAAATGTATAACATCATAAATCTAAATTCCAAAATAAAGAGTAACCACATTACCCCACCTCTAGAATCACTTAGGTTCCTAAACAAGATTGTTAAACTCTAGGGTTCCCTTACGGAGCATAAACCCCCAAATAAAAGAAGATCCATAATACATGAAACGATACAACTCAAAAGAATCATTAACAAGAATACTAAAAGACACTTCTCAAACACATGGAAAAATCCTCATCAAAATGTAATACATTACACGAAAATTCCATTTAATTAAGAACATCCAATTTAACTCTACTTTTCACCATTACATTTGTTTTCTTAAAACACCACATTCAATGAATTTTAAATAATATGAATAAATGTGAATTATCTTTCTATCATATTATCAATTTAGTAATTAACCTACAATAAAATTACAATATCTAAATATATACATAACTATATAGCTATATATATATATATATATTAGTGTTAACATTAATAATATTATTAATATAAACCTCTACATATATATATATTATATATATTTATTTATTTATATATAGTGGCAACATTAATAATAATATTAACATTAATATTAACCTCCATATATATATATATATCATTATATACTTATTTAAATACTCAAAACTTGATACAATACCTATCGAACTTACTATAAACCAAAACCTATGGAAACAAATACACATGAATTTGAAATAATACACGCATAACGAAATCAATATACCCCGTGCACTGTCACAATAATGAAGATGTATATATACATAACCCGAAGAATTACGAATGAAATTAAAATTTAGCGTGAAGGAAAAACTACCAATTTACGGATCACTAAACATGGTAGCTAGACACCCGAACCCAGGAGACTTAATTTTTGCCGAGCACTATGCATCACAAGTACTCATCGTTGTACTGTGGGGTGTACAACGCACAGACATAGGAAAACGAGGTGAAGCGGCCGTCGCCGACCACATTCCTCCCAACACACAGAGAGATAAAGAACCAAATAACCATACAGAAACATAGGCGCAGAAAAAGAAACAATGGCCACACACATAAATTAAAACAGACACCACGGATTTATTATGAGATATACAAATTTTCGTATACATTGGTGACCCGAAATTTTTAATACGGAGTAAGGAATAGGGTTATCGGCTTTATTACATACTATATCTGGCACGGACGCATCAAATCAACCATTGCCAGGGATCAAACAAAAAAATGAATTTCGACACAATTAAATGATCATCCACCAACGCAAAGAATCGCGGCAAGCATGAAAACCCAATGTCAATTTTTATAAAGACATTTATTTAAATATAAAATTTCATAAAATAATAAAGCAAGAAAACTCACGGATTTGAAACCCAGTTATTCGTACATAGGCACCAAATTAAACCCTTTTAAATTAAACAACCCAGCTTTACAAATTTAAAACTACTTTCCAGTAATTTAGAAATAATTAAACCTATGGATCTGTATTTATCAAACTATATAGTAATACCCTCATTTCATCCTGGTTCCCAGACATTGATCAAACAATTTGTTCTGAGCACATAAAATTCAAGATCTGAGTTGGATCTCAAATAATAATGTTTTAATAATTCGTTGTCAACTATGGTTTCCCAAAATAAATTGTATTGAAGAGATTTAAACAAGGTTTTTCCTAAGTTTTATGAAAACATTTGCAAAGTTTATACAGACAAAATTTTCAATCAATTAATTCAATACACTCAGAGATTGAATTTCATCAAACGATACAACCAAGTGTATATGAAAATAACAGAAGCATAAACACACAGAGCAAAATTTTGAAAGGAACCTGACGTCCTACGGCTGTAGAAGAAATCCAACACAGACGCTTTCCTCCTTCTTTCAACGCTGATCCTTTCCTGTAGCTTCTTTTCCCCAAAACAAAATCTGAAGCAATCCTCCAAAAATTCCCCATTTCAATAGCTCCCCTGTCTCTTCCTCTTCCTCTCCCGTGAAAGAAGATTTTGAAATAATTAATTTTATTCTCCAAATAACCCCCACCAGAATCTCCAGCTTTTCTCATTTAATTATTTATTATTATTAAACAATAACTTTTAAATTACCACCACTTATTTCTAAAATTTTAATTTAAACGAGCTTTTTAGTAAATAAATAACTTTTAATTAAATATAATTAAACTTCGATACCTACTAAATCATAATTAATAAAATAACTTTAATTCATTTTATAAATATAAAATAATTACATCAAATATCCCTAAACCTTAATTAAATTAAATAAATCATTTAATTCAAAATCAAATTACCAAGACAAGACCAGGTCAACACATGACTCAACAATCTCATAACGAAATGACGGACTTGGGTCGGGAATTCTTCCTTAACAACTCCTTTTAACAACATCGTACCCGTTGGGTTTAATTTGTGCTCGCCCTGTCCTATCGAAGCAGGTGGAATCAAGACTTTTAATCCTCCAATTCCTACAAATAGATAAACGTCAAGTAACATATAATCTCCATGGAAACACACTATGAAAGGTAATAGCGGGGTAGCAAGGCGCTTGCGAGCAAGTAGTGCTACTCCGTCCTTTCACCAAAATACACTAAACATGTCATCATAGACACAATATCATGGAAATACATCATCACATATAAATTTAAAGAACACTATTGCATAATGAATCATACCATTAGTATATAATGTATCATCAAATGTCACACATAATGTAAAGAGCAATAAGCAAGTAGCTAGGAAACCACACATGATCAAATATAAATCCACCACATAGAGTATCACAGAGTATCCACAATATCAAAGAGTACCAAGAGTATCTAATGAGTCAGTAAACATGGGGGTATTATATCCTCCCCCCTAGGACATGGCTTACTCTTGGAAGCCAGAGAACAAATAAGGATAAGCCTCTCTAATGAGAGATGCATCCTCCCAAGTCGCCGAGGTCTCATCATTCGGATCCCATTGGACCCGCACCTGCTCAATATCTCTGCCCCTGAGGGTGAGACTCCGACGCTAAAGCACAGCCAGGGGCTCTAGAGCTAGTTTCCCGTCCTCGACCTACAAAGCATTCCAATCCAGCACATGAGTAACATCAGGAAAATAAGGTCTTAGAACAGAAACATGAAAAACATCGTGTATCCGTGACAGGCTAGGTGGCAAAGCTAGACGGTAGGCAACAGGTCCGATTCTCTCTAACACCTCAAAAGGCCCAAAAAAATGGGGTGCCAACTTAGAACCCTTTCCATAGCGGATAGGACTCTTTCGTGGACGCACCCGGAGAAACACACGATCCCCAACAACAAACTACCGATCAACACGATTTGCATCAGCATACTTTTTATGTCTATCCTGCACTGCAATAAGGTACTCTTTGATACGAGCCACCTGCTGCTCCATATCTTGAAGCATGTCAGGTCCAAGAAGAACCCTGTCCTCTAACCGATCCCAACTCAAAGGGGTACAGCAAGGCCGACCATACAACGCTTGAAAAGGTGCCATGCCAATGGAGCTATGATAACCATTATTATAAGCAAACTCAACCAAATCCAAATACTCATCCCAGCGAGATTGTTGATCCATGACATACATGCGGAGCATGTCCTCTAGCACTTGATTAACTCTCTCAGTCTGACCATCAGTCTCAGGGTGATAGGCAGAGCTAAAATTCAACTGAGTCCCTAGAGACCGTTGCAAGGAAGTCCATAGTGCTGATGTAAACACTGGATCTCTGTCAGATATGATCCTCCGTGGTATACCATGTAATCGAACTATGTCCTCCATGCAAACCTTTGCTACCATAGATGCAGTATAAGATGATCTGATAGGGGAGAAATGAGCTACTTTAATTAACCTATCCACAGTGACCATGATCGCATCGTGTCGCCTAGGAGACATGGGAAAACCAACTATAAAATCCATAGAAATGATATCCCATTTCCACTCAGGAACTAGATTAGGCTGTAGTAATCCTGCCGGATGATGATGTCCTGCCTTAACCCTCTGACACTCCAAACATCTAGCTACAAAATCAGTGATATCCCACTTCATTCCTGACCAAAAATATAATGAACGCAGATCCGCATACATTTTCTTAACTCCCAGATGTGCCGAATAGGATGCCCTATGGGCTTCAGTCAAAATTAGAGTACGAAGACCCTCTGCAGGAGGTACATACATACATCCTGAATAACGCAGAACACCATCAGGATCCAAAGAGTACCCAGCAAATTTTCCTTCGAGAGACCGGCCTAACTCGATCTCAGACTTCACCTCAAAATACCAACTATCTGAAAAGAGAGCATTGAGGATTTGACTCCTCAAATCAATCCCAAGAGTCATAGCAGAAATCTCATGCCTACGCCTGCTCAAGGCATCTGCTACCACATTCTCCTTACCCTGAATATATTTCACTTCGAAATCATACTCGCATAAAAATTCCATCCATCTCCTCTGCCTAGCATTCAAATTCGGCTGCGTAAATATGTATTGTAGACTGCGATGATCAGTATGTAACTCGAATTGATGCCCCAAGAGAAAATGTCTCCATCTAACTAGAGCATGAACCACTGTGGCCAACTCAAGATCATGTGTAGGATAGTTCAATTCATGATCTTTAAGTTTCCAGGATTCGTAAGCAATCACACGCCCTTCCTGCATCAAGACGGCTCCTAATCCTTCCAAGGAGGCATCAGTACACACAACAAACTCTCCTGCAGGATCTTGTATTGCCAAGATAGGTGCACTAGTCAGTTTCTCCTTAAGAGTCTGAAAAGCAAGCTAACACTTTTCTGACCACAAAAATTTATTCCCTTTCATCTGGAGAGAAGTAATAGGATGCGCAATCCTAGAAAAGCCCTGGACAACCCGTAGGTAATAACCTGCAAGTCCCATGAAACTGTGAACTTCTGAGACATTAGTAGGTATGGGCCAATCCACAATAGCCTGAATCTTTGCAGGGTCCACAGAGATTCCTTCACCTGAGATGACATGACCAAGATACTGAACTTTTGTCTTGTAAAAGTCACACTTTGCCAAATTGGCATACAACTGGTTTTCCCTCAAACACTGCAATACCTGCTTAAGATGTTCCTCATGTTCCTCTATAGACCTAGAATAGATCAGAATATCATCAAGGAACACAAGAAAAAATCTATCCAAAAAGGTTTTGAACACCCCATTCATCAAACTCATGAATACTGAAGGTGCATTCGTCAACCCAAATGGTATCACTGTGAACTTGTAATGTCCGTATCGAGTGCGAAATGCGGTTTTATGAATATCCTACTCTACAATCCTCAATTGGTGATATCCAGACTTCAGATCAATCTTGGAAAATATCTTTGCCCCTCTTATCTGATCGAAGAGGTCATCTATTCTGGGCAGGGGATAACGGTTCTTCACTGTGACTTTATTCAACTGTCTATAATCAATGCATAGGTGGAGAGAACCATCCTTCTTCTTCACGAAAATCACGGGTGCTCCCCATGGAGAGACACTCGGATGGATAAACCCTTTTGCTATCAACTCCTCCAATTGAAGACGGAGTTCTTGAATTTCCTATGTGGTCATTCGATACGGAGCCCGAGAGATAGTCTCAGCTCCAGGTACTAGGTCTATCCGAAAATATATATCCCGCTTAGGCGACATTCCAGGTATCTCACTCGGAAACACATCGATGAACCCCTTAAGAAGAGGATAATTATCCAATGATTTCTCTTGACTATCATCAGTCTCGAGATCATTCACTACTACCGCAAAGAGCTGACAACCCTGACGGAAAAACCTTTTTAACTGCATGGCAGAGATCATCCACAAAGAAATAGGTCTCTGAGTGCCCATGATCTCCACCTCCTTTCCAGAATCATCGGTACACCGCACTGCTTTATGGCGACAATCCAACAAAGCACGATGTGAACACAACCAATCAATTCCCAAGACCACATCATATGAGCCCAAGGGTAAGATCCAAAGGTCCACCTGAGTTGAAAAAGCTCCCAAATCTAACTTACAACCCTACACAAACTCTTCTACAAGAACTTTTGACCCAGAGGCTAGTTCAACCTGCCAAGTTATGCCTTGCCTAGATGCCACCAAACCACATCGCTCCACAACGGAAGGAGATATAAATGAATCAGAAGCACCAGAATCAAAAAGTATGGAGACTTTAGTACCCTTCAACACACCTGATGTTTCGATCACAGTACCCTGATGTTCAGCTTGTCGATTATCCACCGTTGCAAAAACCCGATGAGCTCTTCCTGCATCGCCCACTATCAGTTCTGAAACAGCTGGCCTCTGACTAACTTCTGAAGTAGTCTTCTATGGACACTGTCTGGCAATATGCCCTTGCTGCCCACACGAGAAGCAACTTGTACCTCTCCCAAAGCCTCTAACCCTAGATGGCGCATTTGACTGCTGAAAGCTACCTCGAGAAGGTGTCGATTGTGCACTTTGTGCAGGCTATACAGAATGATCAGGTTTATCTCGCTGCCAACTTCGAAACTTCCTACCCTGAGACCTGTCCCTCTACTGAGACTGTGATTTATTCTGCTTGGGCTAAGACTGCTACTGGTATGAACCACCCTTAGATGGTGTCTGAAAGTTCCTAGAAGGCCCTGCAGCCTGAGACTATCCACCTCTAGAACCTGTACCTGGTGCCGGAGCACTGCCGATCTGAACTCCAACATGCCCGCCAAGAGCCATAGCCAAGTTTTCCTCTACTAATCGAGCCTTCTCCACCGCAACCTCCATTGTCTTTAGCTCGAAGACTCTCACTCCACCATTGATACGGGCATTTAGACCCTGAACAAAATGTTGAACAAGCAACCCCTCATCATGATTGATCCCAGCATATTGCTTGAGTTTGTAGAACCGCCGCTCATACTGCTCAACAGACAAAGACATCTGCTTAAGATCATGGAACTCATCGGCTCTGCGCTGCCTCCAATGATCAGAGAGAAAACGAGCCCTGAACCTATCCAGAAACAACTCCCATGTAACCACACTGATATCCAGGTGCAACTTCTGTTCTTCTAACCTCCACCAGGTAGAGGCGAAACCCCGCAAATGCATTACTGCACATCAAGCCTTGGTATTGCTACCAAATGGGTGCATTGCGAAGCATTGATCCAAATCTATCAACTAGGTTTCTGCTTCCAAGCCTCCTCCCAAGCCATCGAAGGTAGGAGGGTGAGCTCTCACCAAATCCCTCATATGCCCTGCTATTACTGCATCCTGATCTGTTGGAGCATCCCTGTGCCTTGGAGACCTTTCCCTCTCTCTCTCGATCCATGACTCTTCCTGAGGCCTAGGTCCCAAACGATCAAAGAGCTCTCCTAGAAGATGTTGCAATTGACCATCAAAACCAGGCTGCCTCGGATTCTGGTCACCAACTATCTGATTACTTTGAGGATTTAAATTTTCCTCATGCTCAGAACCATGGAAACTCAGTGGGGATGGACTATGATGGCTGACTGCTCGACTGCCACCTCGGCCTCTTCCATGGCCAAGACCTCTAGTTCGAGGCATGATCCTGCACACAGTTATAGTATGTAAGATCAAAGTTAACACAAAGGTTGCCTAACGGACACCAACTACCCAGAGAACCCAGCGTTAGCAACCTTGGCTCTAATACCAAGTTGTAACGCCCCGCCACGCAGCCCCAAAGGAATTAAGTAAAATGCAAAAAAAAAAATTATTTTTAAATCAAAGGAGTGAACGAAAATAATATAATGTAACCATTATTCAAATTGCATGACTTAATCCTTTGAGGAACATGAGGTCATTACTTAAGAATTAACTCTTAACTTCATAAACATTTATCTAACCATTATATAAACCATACATTCATACATCCATAAATAGAAACATAAGATAGAATAATATCCAAGTTATAACATCATTGTAGATTCTTTTCATAACCAAGTTTACAATAAGAGTACAATGCATCATCATAAGATTACATTACAATAGCACCATGTGCAATAATATACAAAACTTTCCCAACTAGATGGGAGTGATACATCAATATAAGAATAACATAAGTACATAAATCTGGAACCCACGAACCAAAGAATCAACTGATATTGCAACTCAGCACTTGAAAGTTAAACCTGCATAAAAGAGAGAATCCCAACGGGTGCGAGACACATTCCACCCGACCACCCTCGTGCTAGGAGTTGCTAAGGAAGAGTTCCTGACCAAAACCGTCCAGACAAAGACTCACAACCAGCTAATGAAAATCATACAATGCACAAGACCACTCAATTTCAAACAACAACAAAATTCACCAATACAAGACAAGTGACCAATTCTAGAGGATTTCCAAAATACAACATAAATAAGAATGTTAGAGGAGAGTGTCATCGCATGGCTTAACATGGATTCTCTAGACTACCTATCGCAAGGTGCCGCCTCCATCTACTAACGGATTATCCAGACAACCAAGCGCTAGGAGCCACCTCCATCTATGGTTGTCCAGGCTACCTATCTCAAGGAACCGCCCCATAGGGTTGGTCATGCAGAACCATTACCTTTCGCGAAGACAAGGCAACGATCATGCCAACCATGGCCTTCTCAATCCCCTTTAGTCAATGGTAGCACTAAAAGGCGGATGAGGCAACAATTATCTTTTTAGTGTGTTACTACCCACCCCCTTGGTTAATTAATAAAATTTTGACTTATTAATTCACTCTAATGAGGGCTATCTTGGCGCCCCTTTGTGTGTCAACCACCCACTTAGAGCCACTCCCTCTAAACACTCAACCACAAAACAATAACAGCAAGGATTGTACCACATGAAGAACTGAAGCAAATGACAATCAAAAGTGAGGCATGACCATCTCACCAACCACAAGAAAACACAACCACAATCCGGTACAATCCAAATTTATAACATCATAAATCTAAATTCCAAAATAAAGAGTAACCACATTACCCCACCTCTAGAATCACTTAGGTTCCTAAACAAGATGGTTAAACTCTAGGGTTCCCTTACGGAGCATAAACCCCCAAATAAAAGAAGATCCATAATACATGAAACGATACAACTCAAAAGAATCATTAACAAGAATACTAAAAGACACTTCTCAAACACATGGAAAAATCCTCATCAAAATGTAATACATTACACGAAAATTCCATTTAATTAAGAACATCCAATTTAACTCTACTTTTCACCGTTACATTTGTTTTCTTAAAACACCACATTCAATGAATTTTAAATAATATGAATAGATGTGAATTATCTTTCTATCATATTATCAATTTAGTAATTAGCCTACAATAAAATTACAATATCTAAATATATACATAACTATATAGCTATATATATATATATATATTAGTGTTAACATTAATAATATTATTAATATAAACCTCTACATATATATATATATTATATATATATATTTATATATATATATATTTATTTATATATAGTGGCAACATTAATAATAATATTAACATTAATATTAACCTCCATATATATATATATATCATTATATACTTATTTAAATACTCAAAACTTGATACAATACCTATCGAACTTACTATAAACCAAAACCTATGGAAACAAATACACATGAATTTGAAATAATACAGGCATAATGAAATCAATATACCCTGTGCACTGTCACGATAATGAAGATGTATATATACATAACCCGAAGAATTATGAATGAAATTAAAATTTCGCATGAAGGAAAAACTACCAATTTACGGATCACTAAACACGGTAGCTAGACACCCGAACCCAGGAGACTTAATTTTTGCCGAGCACTATGCGTCACAAGTACTCATCGCTGTACTATGGGGTGTACAATGCACAAACATAGGAAAACGGGGTGAAGCGGTCGTCGCTGACCACATTCCTCCCAATGCACAGAGTGATAAAGAACCAAATAACCATACAAAAACATAGGCGCAGAAAAAGAAACAATGGCCACACACATAAATTAAAACAGACACCACATATTTATTATGAGATATACGAATTTATGTATACATTGGTGACCCAAAATTTTTAATACGGAGTAAGGAATAGGGTTATCGGCTTTATTACATACTATATCCGGCACAGACGCATCAAATCAACCATTGCCAGGGATCAAACAAAAAAATGAATTTCGACACAATTAAATGATCATCCACCAATGCAAAGAATCGCAGCAAGCACGAAAACCCAATGTCGATTTTTATAAAGACATTTATTTAGATATAAAATTTCATAAAATAATAAAGCAAAAAACTCACGGATTCGAAACCCAGTTATTCGTACACAGGCACCAAATTAAACCCTTTTAAATTAAACAACCCAGCTTTACAAATTTAAAACTACTTTCCAGTAATTTAGAAATAATTAAACCTATGGATCTGTATTTATCAAACTATATAGTAATACCCTCATTTCATCCTGGTTCCCAGACATTGATGAAAGATATTTGTTCTGAGCACATAAAATTCAAGATCTAAGTTGGATCTCAAATAATAATGTTTTAATAATTCGTTGTCAATTATGGTTTCCCAAAATAAATTATATTGAAGAGATTTAAACAAGGTTTTTCCTAAGTTTTATGAAAACATTTGCAAATTTTATACAGACAAAATTTTCAATCAATTAATTCAATACACTCAGAGATTGAATTCCATCAAATGATACAGCCAAGAGTATATGAAAATAACAGAAGCATAAACACACAGAACAGAATTTTGAAAGGAACCTGACGTCCTACGGCTGTAGAAGAAATCCAACACAAACGCTTTCCTCCTTCTTTCAACGCTAATCCTTTCCTATAGCTTCTTTTCCCCAAAACATAATCTGAAGCAATCCTCCAAAAATTCCCCATTTCAACAGCTCCCCTGTCTCTTCCTCTTCCTCTCCCGTGAAAGAAGATTTTGAAATAATTAATTTTATTCTCCAAATAACCCCCACCAGAATCTCCAGCTTTTCTCATTTAATTATTTATTATTATTAAACAATAACTTTTAAATTACCACCACTTATTTCTAAAATTTTATTTTAAACGAGCTTTTTAGTAAATAAATAACTTTTAATTAAATATAATTAAACTTCGATACCTACTAAATCATAATTAATAAAATAACTTTAATTCATTTTATAAATATAAAATAATTAAATCAAATATCCCCAAACCTTAATTAAATTAAATAAATCATTTAACTCAAAATCAAATTACCAAGACAAGACCAGGTCAACACATGACTCAACAATCTCATAATGAAATGACGGACTTGGGTTAGGAATTATTCCTTAAAAACTCCTTTTAACAACATCGTACCCATTGGGTTTAATTTGTGCTCGCCCTGTCCTGCCGAAGCAGGTGGAATCGAGACTTTTAATCCTGCAATTCTTGCAAATAGATAAACGTCAAGTAACATATAATCTCCACGGAAACACACTGTGAAAGGTAATAGCGGGGTAGCAGGGCACTCGCGAGCGAGTGGTGCTACTCCGTCCTTTCACCAAAATACACTAAACATGTCATCATAGACACAATATCATGGAAATACATCATCGCATATAAATTTAAAGAACACTATTGTATAATGAATCATACCATCAGTATATAATGTATCATCAAATGTCACACATAATGTAAAGAGCAATAAGCAAGTAGCTAGGAAACCACACATGATCAAATATAAATCCACCACATAGAGTATCACAAAGTATCCACAATATCAAAGAGTACCAAGAGTATCTAATGAGTCAGCAAACATGGGGGTCTTACAAAGGCTCTCTACTGCTTTCTCATATGTGACTTTCATTGCCATACCAAATTCAAACTCCACCTTGCAACAGTACCTTGTAAAAACACACTATCACCTCTTTTCCTTAAATTTACTAGAACACTTGCAACTGCAACACAACATGAACATTATCTTAAGAGTGCAATGTTTTGTCACCAAACACATTATCAAGTCTGCAACCTCTTGCAATTTTTATCATGAATATATGACTCTAAACTAGTATAAATGACCTGTATCACAAAATTTTGAAGATCAATAACACTGCTATCAAGTCGAGGCTTTGTCAAAGAATAGTCATTGTCAATCAGAAACCTATTAATCAAATGACTGCAAAAACAAACTTCTAGAATCAACATCAGTTATAAATGTATCATGATCTTTCCAAATAATGGTATTTGTCAAACATCCCTTTATTGAAGCTTGATGAATTTTGTATTCATTGAAAGAACAATATAGATAGAATGGTATGCACATCAAGAAATCGCAATTCTTAGATATTTTATGTTAAGAGCCAAGAATGATTTTATTGATATCAAATACCATGTACTACCACTACTTGTTATGTTATGCTTGCTTTCAAGGCATCTGAGTCCTTGTTTGTTCATTGTGACCTTGTCCATCATTTTCAATTCAAGATACAAACTGTCAAGAGAAATAAATGCTCACATTGTAAACAATGACATAGAAATCACATGACAATATTGAACACATGTTTTTTCATTTTTAAGAGCCAATCACTTTTACAAAAACTTGTGAAATGTTCAAATATCATAGATGCACAAATATTTTACTGTTTTAGATATAGAAGATCACTTCAATACATCCAATCCATAAAACATATAGCTCACACCTTGATTACTGAAAAAACAATGCAAAGAGATAAATTTTCTGCTCAAACAATCATTCACCCATAAGGACTGCAACGTCACTCCAAGGTTTTCATATGCATAAATTTTGTCACTTGTTCTCTATAAAACATAATGTTCTATTGCAAATCAACTTACTCCATCATTAAAATTAGCAACGTTTGCAACATCATAGAGAACTATCACTGTAATACAAGCATTATTCTGCACACCTTCAAAATTGCTTTAAGGAGTTGAAGAGTAATACAATAACCAACTCCCCATTACCTCATGTTGACCTTTCAGGCAACAGTTGATCCCTTTTGTGCACTATGCACTAGTTTAGTATATTCATTTCCTACATCTTTTTTTCTCCTCTAAACCTATATGGTCCCTTTCTTTTTCTTGGTCAATGCATCTACAATGTTATTTTTAAAAGATGCCTTCAACTTAATCCTACACTGTTGTGCCTTATGCCCAAGTTTATGACACTTAAATCATGTAATGTTATAATCAATTTTAGGAGTAAAGAAATCATTCTTTCTTGATATTCCAAAACTTCTATGAGCATATCTTCCATACCTTCTACAATTTCTTGCACAATCTCTTTCTCTATTACCATAAGCATGACAACAATAGCAATAGGCATGAAATTTAGAGTAGTTATACCTAATAAATCAAGATCTTGATAGTCTTTTTGTCCTTTCATCAACCCATTTTTCTTTTGTCTGAGCAACAACAATATGGTGATCGAGATCAACCTTCAATCTTGGTGTTTACTTGACTGTAAACCTCTTTCCATCTGCAATAGCAAACATTGTCCCATGTTTAAATTCATCTACAGAGCTTTGTCCAACCTTATAACCCACTCCTGTAGGATCCTTAGAATGCTTTTTTTTTCCAATCATCTCATTCAATAGATTAGTACTACGATCAAATATATGATTTTTACCTAATTGAAGCTTGACACTTTCAAGCTCTTTCCTTAATGCAACTACTTCTCCTTCAAGTTTTAGACATTTAGTCTTTTTAACCTCCAAATTAGACCTTACAACATCTATTATCCTCTTGCATTCTTCAATTTCAATTTTTTGACTTATAATCATATCATCTTTAAGAGTTAGTTCTTTTAACACATAATCATTATTTGAACATTTCTTTAATGAAGCAACCTCATTTTCCAGTTTATTACACAATTCATTCTTGTCTTTTAACTCGGCTTCCAATCCCTCTTCAATCTTTTTCCTATCAATCATTTGGGCTTTCAGAAATTCAATAATATTTTAATCATCATTATGATTTTGTATTACAACTTTATTGACATTAACACTTTCTTGTAAGTGTACCTTGATATCTTGATCTTCCTTTCTAAACCTCTTAAGTTCATCTAAGGAAGTAAATAGTTATTCTTCCAAATCAATCTCAAATTCATCACCTTCATATTCCTTTGGCTTACTAAGTGAACTTCTTCTTCTCGAACTACAGGATCACATTTAGTATTAATTGGTAGGGATGCTACTTCACTAGACTTAACACTAGTGTTTTTGTCTTGAATTTTCTTTCTTTTGCACTTACCCATAGTACTCCTCTTATCAATAACTTGGATGGACTTATGCAAGGGTCTAGATCTATACATCAATAGCAATTGAGATAAGATATATTTCCATTCTGATTTTCAAAATACATAGTTTGTGACATGTTTGATAGACTTACCAAAACCATAATCAATCCTAGGTGGATTAGACCTATATGAGGAACCTATGCTCTAATAACACCTATTGGAAGACTGAAATCACTGAGAGGGGGGGGTGAATCAGTGATTTATGAAAGTCACAATTTTTTCAAAATCAAGCTTGTAATTTTCTTTTGAACAAAGAGGACAAATGACAGTATGTGAAGAAAACTTGACTATTAAATCAAAACACTAAATGACAATTCAAAGAAAAAATTTGACTTTTGCATGAATAGTATTGTATTTGCATGAACCATGAATTAAATATGAAATATTAACAGAGGATAAACTTAACACTTTCACATGCATCAAAGCTCACTTTAAATTAGAACCTTTTATGCATGAAATGTGCATTGAATGATATAAAATATATGTGGCATAACATTGACAAATATGAAAGACTAATAATTGTACATTTGATAACACATTAAAATAAAACTGATTAGAAAAATATCACCCACATAAAATCACCACATAACACCAAAATTTGTCCTGAGTGTAAAAACTCTCTTGGGGAATAAAAAACGACTTGAAAAATATTTCCTTTATTCACCTAGAGCACCAACTCCTTTACAAAGAAAAAAATTATAGCATTCTATCAAAACACTAGAAATACAATTTTTGCAACCCTAGAATTACAATAGAAGACTATAAAAATCCTCATTAAACACATTAAAGAGTGTAGTATAAAAATGACTACATTTTCAAGAAATGTAATAATCTAAGAATCACAACAAAGATTTTCAATATAATATATCTTCTGTATCAAATGTCTAAAAACATCATATTCCTCTTTCTCATTCCATGAAAATGCCTAAAGATCATCTTTTAAAGACCCTACAAATAATAACCTTTATATCCAGTTTCAATAATTGAAAAATCAACTCGGGTTAGGGTTCAAATAACAAACCCTAAATAATCCTCCTTCAAAGTAAATTCTTTTAACAAATATCACCACATTCAAACAATTCAGTTACAATTAGGTATTATCATCCAGAAACCCTAGCGGGTTTAAACATATTTACCAAAGATTTTAACCACAAAACTTGTTATAGTCAACTGCTATAATATTTAGGAATTATATTAGCATAAAAACAAATATTTTCATGCCTTAAAAATAATCCTTTCCTTAACCAATTGTCTCAAGGCCCATAAGAATCAAAAAAGTTTTTGTATTACCTATTTACAGTGGGAGAAAGAGAAGCAAATACCATAAATTACTGTTGAAGACTAGCATAATTGCCTAGCTAAAATTCAATTCCAACTTCCATAGTCACACACATACTAGCTCATAGCTAGTATTCCAATTACAAAACCAAAATGACAAAAACACCAAGCCATTCTTACTACTAGCAAGCTCTAGGAAATCAAAAGCATAAATCCTCAATGTATTAGCTGAGAGAAGACACCAAAACTTCCAAACTCTCATGCTATCCATGGTGGCTAGGGTTCTAAACTTTATCATAATGAAAATACATTCTACACAATAGCATAAACCCCTAATTCCAAACTTCATAAACATTGATAATTTTTAGAAGTCTAATGCTTTCAAGATTAACCATCATTGATAGACATTTGAAATCCATGTGAGTATATTTTGTCAAGAATATCCTTTGCTAAAAATGCCGACACCAAAAAAAACTAAATGATAGTATCAATAATGTTGATCACTTTCCATAGTCAAGTGACCTTTTGAAAAATTCATTTCCTTTATAATCATAATTGTCATGTCGAGCAATAATCAAAAACCTCAAATGCTGATTACCTCATATATTCTCCAGCATGATTAATGTGCCTTTCATAAAGCTCAAAACCTTATTAATATGAGTCCAATCAAAACCAAATCACCTTGAAAACTTCATTGCTAAGAAAATTATAATGTTGATATCACATGACCATTGCAATGATCAATATCACATGCTTAATGTGATTTAAACTTAGCACCGAAGAAAATTCCTTTGTCAAACCTTTAAAAAGAATCTTTTAATCTTTAAAGAAGTCTCATATCTCTTAAGTGTCAAACCATTTATGGTGTAAATGATAGATATTTCAATATCCTTCAAAAACATATACAAGTGACCTATAATCTGCATTTCTATACAATCTTCTTGTAAACATATATGTTTTTGTGCAAACATAAGATATCATTCATTTATCATGTAAAGACAACTTTCAAAAGATCAAGTTGAATATACCACAATTTGAAAGTTATCAACCTAGATATACCTTAGTAACCATGTCGTATATCTAAAACAAGATATATACCCTAAAGCAAATGCATGCTCTGAAACAAATGCATGCATGTCCTACTATAATGAACATGCCCTATCATAATCTTTCTATAACAAACATGCCCTAACATAATAAACACATGTCAAACATCAGTACCAACATGAAAATTTGAAAGTGCATGCCATGAACGAACCATTTAAATCACCATGTGAGCCAACTATAAACATCATGCATTTGAAATTGCATGCCATGAACCATGTGAATCATCATATGAACCAACTGTAATCATCATGAATCAAAACAAGATGATAATGCATCAATTGGGAATGGATTAGAATGCATCATGTCAACATCCTCCAAGCATATCATCACATTCATATCACACTGCATATCATAACACCAACCAATGCAACTGCATATCAGCCAATCTAAGAATGCAAAGAATAGAACTAGTGATGTCATGAACCCCATAAAACATTTTTAGAATCAAGGAAAAACTAACACATAAATAACTGAAAGCCAACACAAACCCCCTTGGATAGAACCTCGCTAGTTTTAAATCATACCTATAATGGAGTCTCCTTTACACCTATCAAAATGTTGATAAATATCCACTTTTGATTTACCTTTTTGGGGATCAAATGAATTCTTTTGAAATTTATTTTTTGTAAGTATGTCTTCCTTATTATAAGCTTCCCAAAAAGTATAATTTTAAAGAAATTTAATTTTATTATTATTTTTATTTTTATTTCTTGTGAATGTAGGTTTTTCACCAAAATCAAACTCTTTATTCTGCACGTGGAAAAATAGAATGTTATCAAAAAAATTGTTTGAAAAATATGAGTGCACCAGATATTGAAGTTCTTGATCCAAAAAAAAAAAAATTGATACATACAAAAAAAGTTGTGTTATACAGTTCGCCTATTTCTGAATTGTAATTGGTTTGACTTCAAAAATTGATTAAGGAAAAAATATTTAATAAAACACTATGAAACCAATTGGAAGCACTAGATATCGTAGTTACAAATCTACATTTGAAAAAATCAGAATTTTATCCTTCATGGAAAAAAGTTGTGTTATACAATGAGTGTCACTCCTTAAAAATGGTGTTTACTGAAAAAAAACTAGTTTTTGAAGGAGATGGAAAAATAAGTGCAATATGATTCCAAAAAAATTGAAAAAAATATATTTAGAATCTATAGACAAAATTTCACAAATCACTTGTTTGCATCATCTTCAAATTCCTCATAGTTTAGCCGCTATACGTGCCTAAAGGTGAAGATTAAGCTAGAAAAAATTAGTTCAATGTCCAGTTTGGCCAAAAATTGTAAACCAGTATTGTGGGATCACCCTGGCATAGTCAATGCACTTGATACGCATGGCTTGCTAGCGAATCAAATTCTATAATCTATATATAATGTCATACTATTTTCCTAATTTAGTTGAATGAAAATGAATAATAGAGGTCTACTCCAACAAATAGGAAGAGAAATAAAACATATTTTTCAAACACCAAACATATTTTCTTAAATTGCAAGTATAGGCAAAAGACAAAGATATTTTGAACAATACAGTTTCATTGGTGAAGCAACTATTTGAAAATGAAATTCAACAATTGCAATAGTAACTTGCTTCTCGAAAAAAAAATAGTTCCATGTTTATGGATTAAATGATACATCATTCACTATGCTCATCTATTTATTTGGTGACTTAGACTCTTGAACCATGCTTCTTCTTTGTTCTTCACAACTCTACCAAGGCATAATTTTTAGGCACATTGGAAGGCTTAAAATTCATTGGAAACAAAGGGGAACATTGATACAAGAATTTGACCTTTTAGTTGTTTGTTGAACAAGCAAGTATATTTGGAGCCATATAGATGTTTGCTTCTAACACCAATTGTAGGAAATGGTTCTTGTTACAAGGAGAAGCTAGACAAATGAGCACAGTCGATGACATATAATATGTTATTCATAAACTTGAAAAAAAGAAGGGAAGGGGAGAAAGCAACAAACGCGATAATTTTTTGCAAACATCCAGGAATTAAATAAAAAAAATTGTGAGGTTTGCTAATAGGTTGTTGGCCACTCAAGCAATGAACACATAGTTGATGGATTGAATACCTCCACAGTCATTTTCCTCTAAGAAAATAAGGTAAATAGAGCAACGCAATAAATTTTTCCAAACATTTTGACATCAAATCCAAATTTTACAAGTTTTGTTGGCATGCTAGTGCCTAACCAGACAATGAATCCAAAGTTGATGCATTGTATGCTTGTACAGCGAACAAGTCCTTGCTCAAATATGTAAAAGAGTATTGATTTATCTATATTTTGTTAAAAAGTGAATACTAATAGTTATTGATTTAGCCACAAAAACTAGGAAAAATTGCTCAAAAAAAAATCAATGGCTTCTCCAGCATTCAAGGGTTGAATAGAATTAACAAACATGGAAGAGGGAAATGTGACGCTAGAAACATACAAGCTTTTCAATAGACAATAAACAAATGATAATTAGCACAAATGAAATCAAGCACTTATATGAAATCTCATGCATTACCTATGCATTCACATCTTCTATACCCACAAGCCCACCTACAAATCTCACACAATTTTCATTTAGTAGACTATTGTTTCTCATGTGTCACCCATACTATTTAATGCAATAAACATGCATTGATTGCTTCAGTACCTATCACCCTGCTGCCAAAATCTAGTGATTAAATAGTTACAAAATATATAATGTTCTCCTATTTTCCTAATTTACTTTAACAAAATTGGAAAATAGGTCTACTCCAACCAATAGGAAAAGAGACAAATTATTTAATATCTCTCAATTGCAAGTGAAACTATTGCAATAGTAACCTACTCCTTGGGTTCAACTATTCCATGTACATCTCAGTTTCATAGCATATGTCATCCACTATACCCATTTGTACAAGTAGGCCTTATAACAACAAACAATATTTCTAGGGCAGAAGTATTGATATGAGGACAAGGGCAATCAATCAAGTGACTGTTAAATGGATAAGTTGCATTGATATAGTTGTCTACCCCCTATTCAAATTAGAAGCATTTGCAGGGGAGAAAGTTTACTGAGCTACAACAATTTATTTAAAAAAAAATTTGCATAGAATTTGCAGATCAAGATTTGTAAAATGGATAGTAAAACTTAAATCTAACTTTGCAGTATATGTTGATTAATTTGAGTTCAAATTTAGAGTTTTGTATTTAACGCAGAAAAGCAAAACAAATGAAATAAAGGACAATAATATGTGAAAAGAAAACTATAGAGGGTTTTGTTTGTTGTTGATATTGTAAAATGTGTAACTTATTGTTTTTGAGAATTGAAATTTGTTGAAACAAGTGTATATTAAAATTCATATTTTTGTATGCTTGTTAAATAATATTAAAAAAAATTATATAAAAGTAATTCAGAAATTTAAATTGGTTTAATATGAAGGTGGAGAGTTTATTTTTCAAGATAGTAATAGGGAAATGGGCAAAGTGAATGTCATATTGAGAGAAACAAAGAAGGCTATATTTAAAAAAAGATTTACTAAACATAGTTATGTGTACACATATAAATCATATAAAATAAAAAATATAAGTAATAAGTTAAAAAATTAAAAGCATCTTACAAAATGGCTCAGATTATATTATATACAAGACATATAGAATATAAATATTAGTAATAAGTTAAAAATTCAAAAGTATTTTAGCTTCTTGATTGCCATATTATTTTTGAATATTTTAACCATCTATGTATTTTTTATAATATATTTAAATACTATTTCTAAATTCGATTCTTTTAGTTAAATACACTAATTATAATTAATTTTATTTTACCTGAATTTAGAAAAGAACATATGCCCATGAAAAATAGGCCATAAAAAGTAAAGTGAATAGAAATAATAGCTTTATAGCTAGACTGTAAGTTTAAATATTAATGAATTTCCTTTCAAATATTAATGGACTTACATCATTGGAAAGTCCCACCAAAAATAATGTGGTGAGGCTAGTGGTATACAACAATCCCAATACCTTGTAGGGTGTTAATGGTGAACAGGTGTAAATGGGAATGCTTATCTATTCCTTGCTAAGTTGCACACCTTCTAGATGTTGACTGAGTGTATGGATAGTGAAAATCACAAGGATGTTATATGGCGTAAACATGTGACAATATAGACTTGAAACAAATTTTTCCTTTGATTGATGCATTAGAATATCATCTACAAATTCTATGAAGACCATTGGGGCAGAGAGAAGTGTTTTATTGTTTTGAAGGCAAACGACATTGGTAGAAGAATAATCAAACATTGTAGAATGCCATAGAGATGGGTTGTTATTGCCTTGTAGAATACCAGAGATTCAATGTACAAGAACTTTCACTATTTGGTAAAACAAATGGAGATGGCTATTACTGTATTGTTTAGAAAACCTAACTTATAAATCGCACCAAGGTAAGTTTACATGACATATGCTATGTTTTGTCATAAACATGAAACAATAAAATCCATGAATCACATTATATATGGAAAACTAAATGCTTTGGGCAAGGTCTTGTTAACTGTGGATGCATCAAATGCATTGTTTTACATGTAACATCACTATCATTCTTACCCCCCATGCAACTAGTCCATATGTACCAGGTATGTAGAACATCAAACCATACACAAACCTTCCCGTTTAAACCTATTTAACATTCTAACCTTTGAGCTAAAAAAGAATTGCTTTACTGGGAAAATTGCTTGAACAAAACTTACTATAGAAATAAAATTGCATTTATTTAGAATCATTATTAAATTTTTCGTACCAATTGACCATATCAAAGGAAAATTCAACAAGTATGCTTGTATTTTCATGGTATTTAATGCATTAACTATGCATTTGTTGCTTTGGGATGCATTATAGATATTTTCCAAAATTTATCATGTGCTTCAATTTTGCTTACAAGCAAACAAATATTAAAGCCACTGCAATGAATATCAAAATAGATATGAGAAAATATACTCAAATTATACAATCTAATCATTGTTCAAAGTGAAACATGCATATGGATTGCATATCACATATTTGTAATTATGCATAATTCCGATTGCAAAAGTAACTTGTTTTTGGCCAAAAATAGTTTCATGTTTATGAATTACATGGTATATTATTCACTATATACTCATTTGTCTATTCAATAAGTCATATTCTTGAACCAAGCCTCCCCTTTATTGTTCACAACTCTTCCAAGGCATAATTTTTAGACACATTGGAAGGATTAAAATTCATTGAAAACAAAGGAGAAGAATGATACAAGAATATGACCTTGTCATCTCCTGTTAAAGAACCAAAAATATTTGTAGTCAAATAGATCTTTGCCTCCGACTCGAATTGGAAGAAATCATTTCTATGAGAGGGAAAAATTAGACAAATGATCATATTCCATGACATATAATATGTTATTCATAAACATGAAACATAAAAGAACATGATAAAATTTGCAAAAAAAAGACCAATGCAACATTTTTTTGCAAACATTCAAACATTAAATACAAACTTTCCAAGCTTTGCTAATAGACTGATGGTTGCCCAAACAATGAATACATAGTTAATGCATTATAAACCTCCACAGTTGACAAAAATAACATATAATACGTTATTCATAAAAATAAAACACATAAACATATGATAAAATTTGCAAAAAAATAGACAAACCTGATAACTTTTAGCAAACATTCAGACATTAAATACAAATTTTGAAAGTTTTGCTAATACATCGGTCGCTACCCAAGCAATGAATGCATAGTTAATGCATTGAATGCCTCCACAGTTGACAAGACCTAGCTCAAAGCATTTATTTTAGTATTCTTTGCTATTATAAGGCCCAATTGTACAAATGAATATAGTCAATGACATATGACATGGAGCAATTGAAGGAAAGGATTAGGCTACTATTGCAATGGTTTCATTTACAATTAACAAATAATAAACAATTTACCTCTTTTCTATTGGTTGGAGTAGACCTATTATTCATTTTTGTTAAAGTAAATTAGGAAAATAGGAGGACATTATATAGTTTGCAAACATTTTATCACTAGATGCAAATTCTGCTAGCTTTGGTGATAGGATGATAGGTACTGAAGCAGTCAATGCATGTTTAATGCATTAAATGGTATGACTGACAGATCAAAAAAAAAGTATATTAAATGAAAATTGTGTGAGATAATATGGTATTCATAAGCATGTAATAGAAAAGCACACAAGAATGTTGGTTCAAGAATCTAACTTTCCAAATAGACAGATGGGCATAGTGAATGGCATGGCATGTAATTCATAAACATGAAACTATTTTTTGCTCAAAAGCAAGTTGCATTTGCAATCAGAGGTATGCATAATTTCAATCATGGGATATACAATTCATTGGTTAAATATTTTTCAAAATTTATCGTGTTTTCCTACCCTCCTAATTTTCTTAAATGAAAATCACTAATAGATCTAGTGCATTAATCATGCATTCATTGTTGTAGTGCCAACTATTCTACTGGAAAAGCTTGTGTGATTTGCATCTAGTGATTAAATATTTTCCAAAATATATAATGTCTTGTTCTTCTAAATTACCTAAACAAAAATGAATAGTAGACCTACTACAAGACAGCCAAATTTGATTGCCCAAGTAAGTATTACAATTTTAAACGAGAAAATTAAGAATTGAATGCACATTGTGTCAGTTTTACTACCAACATGCACTTGATGTGCCTAGCATTTTTCTCAAAGGAAATTTATTGTTCCAATCAGGGCAAGTCATAGTTACTACAATTATAAAGTGTACATTGGATGTGGTATGCTTATCAATCAATCTATAGTTATTGCATTAAATTCTTGCATAGTTGGTTAGACACTGTCCAAAGTATACAGGTTTCCCTTTTGTAATTCTCAGTTGTTTACTATGCTTGAATCCTAAAGTAAACAATTGCATATGTAACCTACTTCTCAATTTCAACTATTTCATCACTCACAAAGTTGACTTGGCTATAATCATGCATTTACAAAAAAAATGTTCTTCAAAGCATTTCCAGATCATACTTGAATGCATCAAGTAAAAAGAAAATTTTTTTGAAGTCAATATTGTCAACTATTTACATGTAACACCCTTACATTGTCACCATGCATGGATGCATCCTACATGTAGCAAGTATGACGAGCATGGAAGCTTAGACAAGCCTTCTTGTTTATTCCTATCTACCATTGTAACTTTCCTATAAAAAATATTGCTTTATATGCCTTGCTAAGGCTATTGAATACTGACAGGAGACTATCAAGAATTGGTATCGGCCCCTATTGCTAGCCTCAGCATATCATGTTTCCCAGGACATATTTTAGTCTGATATCTCTGGTAAAAAAATGTTTGTTGCATCATCTTTGTTTTATTACTAGAAAATCCCCAATTTTAAAATACTATTTTTTTTAGATAATCTTGTGTCATATGTTTTTGGCAATATGACATCCAATTTTCCCATTTTCTGGTTATTTAAGTTGGATTAATAAAATGTTCATGTTTTTACTAAACCAATCTTTCTTCTACAAATGTCATCTGCCTTCCAAACAATAAAACACTTCTTTTTGCCTCAACATTCTTCACAAAATTTACATATCATATTCTTATGCATCAATCAAAGGAAAAATTTATTTCTAATCTATATTCTCAGACATTTACATACATAACACCCTTGCCATTCTCACTATCTATGCACTCAGTTGACATCTAGAAGGTATGTAGTGTAGTGAGGCATAGAGAAGCATTCCAATTTACACCTATTCACCATTAACACATTACAACGTAATGGGATTGCTCGATACCACTAGCCTTAACTTTTTTTTTGGAAAGACATCTCAATGATGTAAGTGAATTAATATTTGCAAAAAAATAATTAATATTTAAACCTCCAGTCTAGCTATAAAATGTTCACATTTACAAAAATTCATGGGTTGCTCTATGGTTTGTTACCAACAAGCATTTCATGTCCTTGGATTTTTTCCAATAGGCAGGATACTATTGCAATCAGGCCAGGTTGCTATTGCAATTTTTTGATGCACCGTAGGAAGTTGTCAATTAGTTCAAGAATATGACTTTCCAAATAGGCATATGGGTATAGTAAGTGATATTCCATGTAATTCATAAACATAGAAATATTCTTTTTCCCAAAAGCATGTTGCTTTTGCAATTAGAAATATGGATAATTGTAATCATTGGATATGCAATTCATTGGTTAAATATTTGGGTTTGTGCAAGATCATGGAAAAAATAGTCCCTTAACTGGCAAAAAATTCAGAAAAATTAGAGTTAGGCAACTTGATGTAAAAATTTGAATAAGTTATCTATATTATTTCAAAAATATGTAAGAATAGAATTTGTAGCAAATTGAATGTAGATTCTAAACTACTAGGTTTATTTATTAAAAAAACAAAATCTATTTGGTAAAAATTTTGAAATTTCAATGCAGTAGTACTTAAATTTTAGGGAAAAAAATAAGAATTAGGCATTTGCCTAACCATCCTAACCACAATACAATGATAATAATTTTTATATGATTTTAGATATAAGTAGAGGACTCGTGTCTCGATGTGATGCATATTTTTTTATATTTTTTTAAAAGTAAATAATTAATTATGAATTTTTTATTACAACTTTTAAAAATATAAAACTTGTATGTCTCCACCACCTTAACTTTGTCAAAACTTAATGAAATTCAAATTTCTTTTTTTAATCCTATAGTATGTGAAGCATAGAATGTGACACATGTTTCAGATTAAAAAAATGTGATATTGTTTGAAAGCTATAGATGTTTTTCAATCAGCCTATCAATCAGGACTTTAGTCATAATTCAAATAGAAAATGAATAATAATTATTTATTAAATTCAAAGTAAAGAATAATTTATATTGGTGGAAAGCTAAGAATATCCTTTAAAAACCCTTTTCATTTCATCAATTTTGGGTAAAATAAAGTCATCAGTCACATACCCTACACATACCCATCATATTGCCACTTTTTGGCCCATCATGATCCTGCACATACCCATTTTCCACAATTTATAGTGTCTTTCCACTCTCTTAGTTTCATTAAACAAAAATGAATAATAGACCTAGTCCATTAATCATGCATTCACTACTATAGTGTGAAGCATCCCAATAGTAAAGCTTGTGCAATTTGCATCCACTGATTAGATATTTTCCAAAATATATAAAGTCCTATTTTCTAAATTTACTTTAAAAAAATGAATAGTAGACCTAGTACAAGACAAAAAAATTTAGTTTCCCAAGTAAGTATTACAAATGCAAATGAGAATATTAAGAATTGAATGCAAATTGTGAAAACTTTGACAGCAGGTTGGTAGGTACTGAAACAAACAATGCATGTTTAATGCATTAAATGGTATGGCTGGAGGATCATAAATAGTAGTCTATTAAATGAAAATTGTGCAAGATAATATGTTATTTAATAAAATGAAAGGGTATGTGTAGGATTATCATGGAAAAAACAGGCCCTTAAGTGGCAAAAAAAATCAGAGTTACACAACTTGACATAAAAATTTGAATAAGTTATCTATATTATTTCAAAAATATTTAAGAATAGAATCTGTAGAAAATTGAATTTAGTTTCTAAACTACTAGGTTTTGTTTAAAGAAAAACCAAATCTACTTGGTGAAAAATTGAAATTTCAATGCAGTAGTACTTAATTTCAGGGAAAAAATAAGAAGTAGGTGTTTGTCTGACCACCCTAACCACAATAAAATGATAATAATTTTTCATAATATTTTAGATATAAGTAGAGGACTCATGTCCCAATGTGATGCATATTTTTTTATATTTTTTCCAAGTAAATAATTAATTACAATTTTTTATTACAACTTTTAAAAAATATTAAAAACTCGTATGTCTAACCACCTTAACTTGGTCAAAACTTCATGAAATTCAATTTTTCTTTTTTTAATCCTATAGTATACGAAGCATAGAATGTGATGCATGTTTTGGATTCAAAAAATATGATACCATTTAAAAGCTATAGATGTTTTTCAATCATCCTATCAATCAGGACTTTAGTCATAATTTGAATAGAAAATGAATAATAATTACTTGTGAAATTCAAAGTAAAGTGTAATTTATATTGGTGGAAAACTGAGAATCTTCTTCAAAAACCCTTTTCGTTTCATCAATTTTGGGTAAAAAAAAAAATTCATCCACATACCCATCATATTGCCACTTTTTGGCCCATCATGATCCTACACATACCCGAAACATAGAAGCACATGATAAAATTTTCAAAAAACTAGACCAACGTGATAAATTTTCTCAAACATGTAGACATAAAATACAAATTTTAAGAGCTTTACCGATAGATTCATCGCTACCGAAGCAATGAAAACTTAGTCAATGCATTGAATGCCTCCACAATCGACAAGACCTTACTCAAAGCATTTAGTTTTTCCTTTGGTAATTCTTTTTTGTTACAATTGTCACCTACTCATAGACCTCAATTATTCTACATTTATCAGTTACATAGTGTATATCATAAACTACACACATTTGTCCCCTTAGCCCTTGTAACAACAAGAAAAACTTCTAGTTATAAAGTATTACAAATAAACAGACAAGCCACTTGCCAATAGTGCACTGTTCCTAAAATGGAGAACATGGAGAGCTAAAAACACATAATATTTTCAACAAACAATAAATAAAAAAGAATTAGCACAAATAAAACAAAACATTTCCGTGATATTTCATGAATTAACTATGCATTTACTGCTTCCATACCCACTAGCTCTCCAACACATCTCATAAAATTTGCATTAAATGGATTAAACATGTATTTAGTGCTTTAGGATTAATATTTTCCAATATATATAATGTTCCCCCATTTCACTAATTTACTTTTTTAAAAATGAATAATAGGCCTAATCTAACCAATGGAAAAAGAGATAAAACATAATTTCCGAACATGAAAAATTTGTCCTTAAATCCCAATTATAGAAAAAACACAAAAAAAATAAACAATACAATTCGATTTGCCGAGAAAATATTTCAAAAATGAGTTCAAAAGTTGCAATGGTAACTTTCTTTTGTACAAAAAATAGTTTCATGTTTATGAATTACATGGCACACCATTCCCTATGCTCAATGCTCATCTGTCTATTTGGAAAGTCAGATTCTTGAACCAAGCTTCTCCCTTATTGCTTACAACTCTTCCAAGGAATTATTTTTAGGCACATTGGAAAAGTTAAAATTCATTGCAAACAAAAGAGAAAAATGATACAAGAATCTGACCTTTCAGTTCCTTGTTCAACAACCAAGTATATTTGCAGCAATATAGATGTTTGCATATGTCTACAATCGCAAGCAATGGAAACTATTATAGCAACAAATTCGACAAATGAGCACAGCTCATGACATATAATATGTTATTCATAAACATGAAACATAGAAGCATATGAGAAAATTTTCAAAAAAATAGATAAACATGATTAATTATTGCAAAAATTCAAACATTAAATTAAAATTTTGCAAGCTTTTCCAATAAGCTAGTGGCCACTCAAGCAATCATAGACAGTTGAAACTAAGGAGTAGGTTACTATTGTAGTGGTTTCATTTGCAATTTAGAGATAATAAACAATTTATCTCTTTTTCTATTGGTTGGAGTATGTCTATTATTCAACTTTGTTAAAGTAAATTAGAAAAATAGGAGAATATTATATATTTTACAAATATTTAATCACTATATACAAATTGTGTTAGCTTTGGCAGCAGAGTGGTAGATATTGAACCAGTGAATACATGTTTAATGCATTAAATGGTATGACTAGTGGATCAGAAACAATAGTCTATTAAATGCAAATTGTGTGAGATTTGTAGGTGGGCTTTTGGGTACATAATTTGTGAATGCATAGCTAATGCATGGAATTTCATAGAAACGATCAATTTTATTTGTGCCAATTTTCATTTTTTTATTATCTATTGAGAAACTTGTATGTTTTCAGCTTTGGATTTCCCTCTTCCATGTTTCCTAAGTCTATGAGGCACTTGAATACTAGAGGAGCTATAGAGTTTTTTTTCGGAAATTATCTCAATAGCTCAGTTTTTTGTGATTAAATTAGTAAGCATTAGCATTCACTTTACAACAAAACATAGGAAATGCACTAAACATTTTTAGCAGAGAAAGAACATCAAAAAGTGTGTTAAGAAACATGACCTTTCAATGTGTCCAATAACTATGTATTGGAAGAACTTTGTGAACAATAAAGGAGACCATTGGCTCAAGAATCTAACTTTCCAAATAGACAAATGGGCATAGTGAATGACATGCCATGTAATTCATAAACATGAAACTCATTTTTGCACAAAAGCATGTTACTTTTGCAATAAAAAATATGCATAATTGCAATCATTCGATATGCAATTCATCAGTTAAATATTTTTCAAACTTCATAATGTTTTCCTAGTCTTCTAATTTTCTTAAATGGAAATCAATAATAGACCTAGTACATTAATCATGCATTCATTGCTTTTGTGTTAACCAACCCTCTGTCAAAGCTTGTGCAATTTTCATTCATAGTTTAAATATTTTCCAAAATATATAATGTCCTATTTTCCTAATTTACTTAAACAAAAATGAATAGTAGACCTATTGGCATTTAATGCAATAGTTGTATATTGATATACAAGTGTTCCATATCCAATGCACATCATACAATTGCAATAGTGACTTGCTCTCATTGCAACAGTAACTAGCCTCTGAGCAAAATGCCAAACACATGAAGTACATGATGGTAGTAAAGCTCACATAGTTTGCATTCAATTCTTAATTTTATCATTTTCATTTCTAATACTTACTTGGCCAATCAAATTTGATTCTCTTGCAATAGACCGTCTACTATTCATTTTAGTTTAAGTAAATTACAAAAATATGGGAACATTATATACTTGGGATTTATGGACATATTCTTCATGTTTGAAAAAAATGATTTATCTCCTTTTCTAGTGGTATAGCTAGGCTGGAGGTTTGAATATTAATTAATTTCCTTTCAAGTATTAATCCACTTACATCATTCAAAAGTCCCATTAAAAAGAATTGGTATCAAACCATTAGAGGGACACATTAAGGAAGGAAAACAACATCGAAAAGTGCCTTGAGAAACACAATATGTTGAGGCTACTAGTATGGAGAAATCCCAATACCTTGTAGTGTGTCAATGGTGAACAACTGTAAATGGGAATGTTTTCTATGCTTTTTTGTATTGTATACCTTCTAGATGTCAACTGAGTGCATGGATAGTCAGGATGGCAAGGGTGTTGCATGTGAACATGTGAAAATATAGACTTGAAAAAAAAATGTGCCTTGATTGATGCATTAGAATAGTAGTGTGTTGTTGCTACATAAATCAATACTATTTTAGATCTTTGAGCAAGGTCTTATTCGTTGTGGAAGCATATAATGCATTAACTATGGATTAATTGGTTTGATAGGCACTAGCCTACCAACAAAGCTTATAAAATTTGGATTTAATGACTAGATATTTGAAAGAAAAAAAATGTGTCATTCTATTTGGCTTATTTGCTTAAAGGAAAATGAATGTGTGAAAAATGACCTACACCAAGCTAAAGAAAGACAACAAAAACAAGGTTAGTCATTCAAATTAGCACAAACATCATTCCCTATGAGATTCTTGATAAAACAAAGATGAAAACATAAAAAAAATCACAAAAGAAAGCAAATGAAAGCATGTTACCAAACTAAATAGATCAAACCTCCATCCCATAGGGGGATTGGTGTCACTTTGATGTGGAAAGTGGCCCTTTCCCAATACCTTATGATAAGCTTCAAGGTCCTTGATGAATTTGGAGTAGAGTAACAATGTCTAAGATTGTGGATGAAAATGGATTAGGTAAATGCCAATTTCCCTCAAAGATAGTGATAGCAATTGGATGATTGATGGACGAAATGAGCATAATGACTTTGCATAAGATTGTGGATGCATATTGTGTAGAGAATACTTTTATTTATAGAACTCAAGGGTTGAGGAATGAGATAAATTGTTGAATGTGGGATAAAATGGGGGGAATATTCCTTGAAATATGCCTTTGTGAGGATAAATAGAGGAATTAAATAATTAATAGAAATTATTTTCATGTGCAACCTGGTTAGTTGACCATGGGTTGATTTAACTCTTGAGGAGTTAAAAGCTAGAGGAATTATAAATGATGATTAGAAAGTGATTTAGGATTAATTAATCCAGAATTAATTAATTGGAACAGGTTAGGGGATTGTGACTTTTGATTTGATTTATTTAATCAAATGAGAAGAATTAGGGGTATTCAATTAAATGTGATGAGAATTAGTTAGAAGAAGGGTGAAATAATCAATAAATTTTAAAATTATTCGATTAATAGTTGAATTTGCTAAATTTTAACTAAATAATGTTGATTATTTAATTAATTGATGAATTTGAAGTGATTTAGGAAGAAAAGGTGTTAGTTAATCAAAATTAGATGTATAGTATTAATTAGGACTTTTTTGGTGTCTACATTTTGCCCCTCTTTGAAGCGAAGTAATTGTTGCATCGGTTTAAAGAATAACACTACCAATACCAAAATTCAAATTTTTTTTATTTCATTAGATGCCCCACTACTACCCCAATAGAAGAAATTATGCTGCTACACTACCCCCTCAAGAGATCAGGTGAAAAATTCCAATTTGTTGGTTGAGCTTGTGATAAAGATTTAAGATCAATTCAGCTAAAAGAGGACTAGAAAGCTTAGATTTTTGATGTAGATAGATTTGATGATGTATAGATAATCATAGAACATAGGTAACCTCATGTATATTTGTATTTGAAACTTATTTGATACTTGAATAGAAATTTTAGTAAAGATAGATGAATAAGACTAATGAAAGGAAGAATGAGATGGATTAACCATTGATTTCGAGATGATGCAAAATTATAACAAGTCCATGAGTCATCGAGACTTTATTAGATATAATTATGAGTGATGATGATGATGTGTTGCTTATCAAGGATTGGGGATGTAAAGAGCTTACTTTCTTTATGTTTGATAGCACACATAGATATGATGCATCAAGGTATAGATAACCAGGATGGCATTGTATCTAGTGAGATGGACTTTGACTCGGCTAAAAGATAGGAGTATCCTTGTTCACACCTGTCATATGAAATATTATTAGGATGTACTTCAGTCATTTCACATATCTCAGACCAAAACATAGAAAGGAAAAACCTTCCCATGTAATAGTCAACAAAACATCTAAAACACCCTCCCTACAAACCTAACAAAATAAGTATTTAACAAGGTTATATTAAAATAACATCCGACAAGCACAAAAAAAAAAGATAATGATCAATGCCCCATTCCTTTCTCTCTAAATCATTTTGATAGAAATCATCGAGAGGTCATTGGAATGAGCGCAATAAGATAAATCAAAGAAAAGATCAATTAAACAAATAAGCCAATGTTCTTCATACCTCTAGCCAAAGGGATGTGTTTTTCTTAGGATAAGTATCCAAAATGTTTTTCCAATAGATAATTCCCATTGTAGGAAGGATACATCATAGGACATGTTAGTTGATGGTGGCAAGTTGATAGGTTGTTTGAAAGGCCATTGATATAAGGTTGAATGACATGTTTGCTAAAAAAGATCAAGAGTTTGATTTTGCATTTAAAAGTTTGTTGTTTTGATTTTGATTTTGAGTTTGAAGTTTGATTTTGCTGATTTTGTACTTGTTCCAACTTTTTTTACCAAAGGGTGATATTTTTTTACTATTGATGAGATTATTGCGGGTGAAAGCAAAATGGGACTGATGGATTTTTTAAAATATTTGGATGTTTTTGAAATGTTATAAGGCCCTATTTTTTTTATTTTTGGGTTATTTAAATGTTTTTGTGTTTTGTGTCTCAGGAGCTCATCAATGATGGCCTTTCCCACATTTAAGCTCAGAGACATCATAGTTCAGATTCCATGTTTTTGATGATTTTGATGACTTTTTAACCTATTTTTGGATTTTAATATGTTTTGAATTTTTTTTTTTAATTTTTGCATTATTTTGATTATTTGGATATGGACATTTGTGACGATATCAGTGCTCTATTTTGGGATATTGTTGAAAACCAAGCTAGGGTTGATTGATTTGATTGATGGATTGATGATTATAACAATGTTGAGGATACACAACAATGCAATGATAATATTAACCAATACAAGGATTGGGAAGGATATCCCAAGATGATGATAGATTGATTGGACTTTATTGATGGATTGATGATGATAACATTGTTGAGGATACACAACAATGCAAGGATAGTGTTAAGAACACAAGGATTGGGAAGGATATCCCAAGATGATGATGGATTGATTGGATTTGATTGATCAATATTTTAAAGCTTGGTTTGGAACAAAATTTGTTTGGATGATTTGATGTGATGCTGAAGTGCAAATTAGATGTGACTGATATTGATTGTTTGGATCAATTTTTAATGAAATATAATTCTTAATAAGGAACATCTTCTTGTCAAAATATGTCATGGGTTTGTGATCTGGATTTTTTGGCTCACAAGTATATGGACCAATTTGATGTCACGTTTTCCAATGTTTGGATCACCACATGAGTTGGAAGAAATAGATCAAGATTTATTCCCAAAGAAAAATGTAAATATCTACCCCTAGTGTCTAGAAATGTATGGAATGCCATGGATGGATGCTTGGATAGATGTATGGATGGATGGATATGGATTATCTTGTGATAAGATAAGGTGTTTGAATAGAGGATGCTCATTTGGATAGTTCTTCATGGCTTAAATAATGTTGGGTAGGATAGGATCAATGAAACTGACTCATGTCAAGATGTTTACCATAAGCAAGTGCAAAGTGTACACCAAAATTTTATCAAGATCAAGATAATTTGGAAGATGGATGCAAATGGATGAAAATGGATTGGATAAATGGTTCATGGATGAATGGTTTGATTATCGATAAGATGGATGGAATGCTACATTTATTATGGATGGGATAAGACGCTTCCACCTAAATTAGCACACATAGATGCTCAATTCTACACATGATGCATGTTTGCTAGGTTTTCATCATGGTACTTGTCCAAAGCGCCACGAAAGTGGTTTTCACTAGAGGACAATTTTTTTCTTTACTATTTTTCATGATTTTTTTTTTTTTTATGAAATATTTTAAGTTCATGTTGAACCACCTGGTGGTGCCAATGTAGATACTTCTATCATATATTTCTTGAAGAAGTTTCTTTGCTAAGATACGTGCACTTGAGTGCAACTTTTGAGATTCCTAATCTACTTTGTTGATACCAGAGTTAACTCTGTCTTTATGTGTGCATTGTAATAGAGTTCCTTCTAAATCCTTATGATAAAGAGTTGCTTACAATGCATGGTCAACATGAGAATTGGATATCATGCATGGAGGCATGAATGGAGTGTGTTTAGGAATAAAAGATGGATTGGTTGATAGTTTGGAACCTTTAACTCTACAAACTTGGGAAGATGAACAATGATGGGTGGATATGAAAGTGTGAGTGGAATTAGGACCAACTGCTTGATATACTTTGTATGTTTCTTGAGAAGCCTTATTTTTCCTTTGTGGAAATCTTTGATGGATAGTTTTCCCTCTTCTATTTTGTGCCATAGTTTCTTTGACTAATGGAGTTTAATAGGGATACAATTTCTTTGTATTATTTGGTATCCATTTGTATTTTATTTGTCCTTCATTCTTTACAAAATCTTTTGTTTTGATAATGTTCTTCTTTCTTTGATTCATATATTTCTTTTGATGTTGGTCTCGATTCATGGATGGGGTGATGGGTGGATGAAGATTCATGAAGTGGTTGGTTGTAGTATTAGCATTGGTTTCATCATAAGGATTCTTCATGATCCCTATGTTGACGTTTTCTTGAGACATAGGTTCCCCCAATATTGTGGAAGTAGTACCATCATGCTTTGATTCTGCCTATTTCAAGAGTTCCTATTTAGCAAGCATTCTCTGATAAATGACCACCGTAGATGATGTTATTGGAATTTTTTGCTATGTTGTCTCTAGAATATCTTGTTTGGTTTGACCTATTTCCTTGAGTGTATAATGATAGATATCTTCATACATGATGTCCTCAATTGAATTTGGGATATATCTGATCCTGATGTTGACAACTCAGTTTGACTGTAGGAATCAATAACCTGGTATTTTTGTGTAATAATGTCAGGAGTAGAGGAATCTTGTTCTGAATGAAGATCATCTATGTGTCTATCTAAAGAAATAATCTCATGGATAGATGGAGGAGTATTATTTGATCATCATTTGCGACATATTGTATAGATTGGAGAGTGTCCATTAGATCATTGTAGTATCTTGGAGATACGAATTCTTGATCTTGAATGATTTTAGAATTGCTTTCGACATGCTTTGGATCAAGTTCTTGAAATGGGTCCATTTCAAAGGATGGTTTGCTTACAAAGGGTTATTGGATATCATCATTAAGCATGAGAAGTGTCCCAATATCCTCTTGATCTTTAAGTTAATTTGGATCAAGTGTTGAGTTGAGGATTTCTTCAATATTTGTAACCATGAGGTCAAAGGATGTAAATATGTCTTGGAAAGGAACATTGCTAGACTTTGGTGAAAGATGTTGATCATGCTTTTGAATAAATTCTTGAGATATGTCATCTAACTCATTAGGTGATGTAGAGACATTGTGGATTATGTCAATAGGATCAAATAATTCTAACACTCCTTGAAATAGATCATTGTTGGATATTATTGGTGAATTTTGATCATGATTGAAAAGTGACTCTTGATGAATGTTGATTTGATCATTGGATGGGGTATAAACATCTTCAAGGTGCCCATTGATGGATAGATCTTGATCATTTTTTTCAAAAATTGTGGTGGAGAGATTGTCACTATTTATCACTAGTGATTGAATCTTGATCATTGTCATCAACGGTTATTATTTCTTGATCAAGAAGGTCTTGGATTTTATTTTTGAGTGGAATACTATTTGATGTTTTATGATGATTGTCTATGTGATACTCACAATAACATCTACCCTTATTCCAAGGGAAGTTTATGATAGAGTTGAAAGCACTTAATTTTTGAAGAGTGATGGGTTTTCCATTAACTTGCTTTTTTAAAGCTGATTCAATTGGCTCTCCCAAAGGAGTGTATTCGCTATCTTGTGAGATTAGTACTTTAGATTGACCTTGTGGTGATTGGGTTTGTTGTTCATGTTATTGATCTTTATATCCAACCTCTTGACATTGGATATATTGTTATTGATGTGGTTGTGGAAACAACTCAATGCTTCGATGACATGGCTTAACCAATGGGGGCATGTGTAGATTTTGGATTGGAGATGCCTCTTGGTGATATGAACCAACAAATTTTGTAACGCCCCGTCGTGCGAACCCCAAAGGACAACAACATAATAATTACTACACAAATTATTATTTTTAAAGATAACATAACATACATGTAATACACATTAAGTTATGACATGAATTTCATTTAAGTAGATTCACTAACACATACATCCCTTGGGGTACACAAGGAGTCATTACGCAACTTAGATCCACACAACGACAATAAAGAATAAAAGTCGAAGATACAATCCATAACAAAGTAAACATTAACAAATATAACACATACATGAAAATCATTGATAAGAAACCATTTGTGTACATAAATACAACATATGCATGATTAACTTAACACATTAAATAACAACTACCATGTCCAATATCCACACAAGATTTAACGTTACATTATAGTAAAATGTTCAAGATGTACAATGATACAAAAGTGTTTCCAATCATGAATAGAACCCATACAACAAGATAACATGATACAATTGAACAGAGGAATACATAGAATTATAACTGGCTCCAAGACAGATACAACTCTGGAGTTGCCGCAACAGCACCAATCTGCACCTCTCGATCCTCGACAAGGGACCCAATGGGGTGATTAGCACATTCCACCCGACCATGTGGATCCGAAGACCCACCCCTCGTGCTAAGGAGCTGACAAGAAGAGTCCTCAACCAAGAACATCCAAACACGGAACCACAAGACTCAACATCATACAAAAGTATCATAAAACTCAAGGATACAATGACATAATCAACAATAGCCAAGAGTCAACATAATAACTTAAAGTCATAAATCTCATCACATAAATCAAAGCAATGACCAGTAAACAAATAACCACAGGATGATCATGAAACACTTCTGAATCAAACTGAATTAATAAACATAATACAATTCCAAATTGCAATTAAACAATACAACAACGTCATATCACAGTATCATAAGAGTACAAGGTCATAAGTCAAATATCAATGAGATCATACAAAACCACAAAGTACACCAAAAATGTATCAAGACAATACTCCATAAATCAATATAAGTCCATTCAACAACAATCTAAACCAACTCCCATAACATACTTCCAGAGGAACACAATAAAGTAAAACACCTAGGCAACTAGGGGAGAGTGTCATCGCATAGTCCTACATGGGCTGTCCTATGCTCTTCCTCCCAACTGGAGGTGCCGGTCCCATCTATGGTTGTCCTGTGCCCTTCCTCCCAACTAGAGGCATCGGTCCATAGGGTGACTCATGCGGAGCCGTAGACCTCTCGTGAAGACAAGGTCACGACCTTGCCAACCATGGCCTTCTCAGCCTTCCATTAGTCTGCGGAAGCACTAATGAAGACGAGGCATCCATTTTTTTTAATCTTTCAATGATATTACTACCCAACCCTCCTAAGTTAATTATTAGATTTTCACTTGTTTACTAACTCACTTGTGGGTTATCCTGTGCCCTTCCCCTTAAACGGGGCGTCGGCCCCCACGAGGAGCCACTCTCCCTAGAGACCCAACAACATAAAAACCAAGGGTTGTACCATCATAATTTGAACAAAGAATCAGAACATAAAATCATTGCGAGGCATTACGCATCTCGCTAACAAGTACAAAATTAGAGTCTCAACAATTCTTGTACAACCCTTTCAAAATCCTAATACCAAAACACTTTCCACTTCAAGGCACATAAAAGGAGGGACATTGACCAACAATAAAAATAAACAAGCCTCTAGAAGACTCTCAAAAAATTTACACTAGGGTTTCCCCATCAAAGAACTGACAACAAAAATTGCAAGGCCACAAGAACTATCTTCAATTTAAATACAATGAGTGAATACACCAAAATAAGATCAACAACTTCATTCAAACAACATCAACAACTTCGATATGAACTAAATCGGAAATCCAAGTGAAACCTCTATTTTCTCCTCTCGGAATACCCATAACTCAAAGAACTTTTCAATTTGACTCATTAACAACTCAAGCAGAACCATCCATCATGACAATGATAACATTAATTGATTTACTACTTAGGGTAAAGAACAAAAGAAAACATATGGGTTCCCAACGAATAGCAACATAAATTAAATGAGAGAAAATCCCCAACTCAAAATCAACTCAAAAAAAGTCACATCGAACGGATCTATCAAAACAATCCATAAAACCACACATTCAAATACAATATACCCATTCATTCAATAAGAAGAAATTTGAAACAATCTAAAAAGAACATTATTTTAAAGAACAATCACTTCCAACATTTAAGGATATCACAATATTGCGAAGTGAAGATAAAACCTAATGTTTTTAAGCCATAAGACACTAATCACAAGTATACTCTTCCAAACACAAATTAGAACAAATATAGTCCGATTTACACATTATAACAACAATCTCCATTCCTAATTCTATCACTCTCCTATTTGTCAAGATTACTTAATTCCTTTATATAAAACAAGTTAATAACTTTACGATGATATAATTCAAGAACTTCCTTAATATTACTCAATTAATCATTTAATCCATTTAATCCTTCTCTTTCTTCTAATCTACAAAAAGCGATAACATTAAACTAGCATTTAAGGCTTCCTTTATATCCTATCTCCTCAATTATTGAGACATCATTTAAGTCCATTTAAAGAAAATGAAGAGACATATTTTAATATCTATCTCACTACACATTTACCACAATAGTGACTCCATTCCCCTATAGCTATATGCATATAACATTCAACCTCTAATTCTACGAACACACAACCTCCACATTTTTCACCTAAAGCCAAGAGACACCATGATTCCAAGAACTACCAAAGAGACACCTAAATATACTAAGTTAATTTATCTTCCTTGCTATTCGAATTTCTCATTTATTCATCTAGGAATCACTTTGTTACAAAACAATTTTCATCAATTTCTACATACACAACATAAATACAATATTCACTTCAATATAACTAAGGTGAGAAATGAGAACATTTTGTTATTCATTTATATATCTATGAAAAACAGATTATTGTTTGAAATGCCTTCTACCAGATTATTACCTATATATATATATATATATATATATATATATATTATGACTATAGGACTATACTATACTTAGATCACTGCCTATGAATCCTACTATCACTTCAACTTGAACTTTTCACTACTTAAAACTACAACGAACTCAGCAATATCCTGGAACAGTGACTATCATCTAAAGCATATACACATATTAATCAATTCATGAAACTAGAGTATAAAGAATCCCAAATTTCACTAAGATCGACTCCTATCTTACAGGATAACCAACCACTGTATGTTGTCCACAAGGAAAAAGAGAGGAGAAATATTAAGATATAACTATGGCGTGAGGGCCAAACTTAGACCTTATTCGAAAGGAGAACATGAAGCGAGTTCATCACATGGGATGAAGAGGTATTAAACACACGCAAGAAGATTGTTGAAAGGGCTTAAGAAACTTTCAATAAAATGCATAATCGATAGCCCCATTTATCAATTTTGTGCTAATCCATTGATCCCATACAGCCAAGACTACAAAAATGGTGAAATAAAAAAATAGATAAAGACGATTGTGATGAGGAGGTGTGCAGCCTTGGAAAGAAACAAGAAGCGAAATGCAACTAGCAAAAATACTCCTGAGGAGATTATTTAATTTACTCCACCTTTGCAAGTCTAAACGTTGCAGCTGTGACGGGTTCCAATGGTTTCAGGGAGACTATTTAATTCTGCACAATGCCTCTACTCTAAATGCTATAACTAAGACAGGATGTCGAGCATAATAGAAAGTGAATATTGGAATTTGGAAATATCGCCATCTACTTGCATTATTATTAAATCTCAAATGTTACCCACAAGACAAAAAGGAAGGAGAAAGGTGAGGTGCAAATACATGACTTAAGAGCAGAGGAATCAAAGTATGATTATTCTTTTCTTTAATTTGAACTCGACACATTCTGTTTTTGGTGGCGAGTTTCCAGAGACGCGCTCACATTTGAAGTTTTGAAAGTTGAACTTTACCACGATCAAAAGGGAGCTCTCTATTATGTTAGTGCATTGACAATATTTATTTTCAAGTGCTGGAACTGCGATAGAAAGACAGGTTGGCAAAGAAACAGAGGAATTTTCTAAACCTTTAAACTTCCTATATGTTCAGGTGCGCCGCTGTGACAGGCTACCAAAGAAATCAGACATATATTTAAACCTCTAAACTTCCTATTGTGAACAAGTGCGCGGATGAGATAGAATGACAAAGAACTCAGAGAGATTAATTAAATATATACATCCCACCATGCTCAAGTGCGTCGCTTCCACAGGTTATCAAGGAAATCAGAGAGATTATTTAAATTTCTACACTCCTGCAAGTCTAAAAGCTATAGCTGGGATGGGTTGCCAATAAAATAGGGAGTCTATTTGATTATATACACCCTAACCTATTCAAGCATTGCCACAGTGATAGGTTGCGAATGGAACCAGGGAAATTATTTAATTACATGCACCCTACCTTACAACTATACGCAGATATAAGGTAATGGCCTCATGGTTTCCCAACATTACCACAACTTAGGGAATGGATCTTCACGCTTCTTCTCCCATTCTCCACGCAAAGGTACCAACTGCTAAGGTTCCAAAGGGAAGATATAGACAACTATAAGATAAAATTATCCCTCATTTAACAATATACAAATCAGACTCATAGAGGGAAAAGATTACATGCAACAGGCAAACTTACAGCTAGAAACTAATTGGAAATGATGCATAGCAATAACTACAGGCTTAGCTCTTCTGACTTCCTTTGGTTGACATCCGTCAAGGCATAAATCTTACAATGCTACAACATTATAACGACCCTAATAGGGCCATCCTACTTCCAACGTCTTAACCAGATGCATAGAGAGTCATCATATATAGTGCGCAACATAAAGGTCATGATATTTCTAACATTCAAATTCGGGCTTAGGAGTACTTACAATAAAAGGGAGTGCATATCACCTCCAGCTTAACTCCAAGGATTTGATATTTCATTCTACCATGTTTAGCTTCATCTATTATCCTTCATGGTTCCCTCCTCTCGCAACATCCTCGTTCTTCTGGCTTTCCCTGGTCATTTTGCATAATGGTTTATCATGTCTTGTGATTTTTGGAGCTGGTTACATCTCCATCCTTTTTCCTTTCTCATTCTTCATAATCCCCCCCAGAGTTGTCTCTTCCCTTCTAATTTATAAGTTTCAATGATTGAAATCTCTGCCTGGAAGGTGATGAGACAGAGGAAGATAAAGTGTACATCATTTTTTTCCAGCTTTTCTTGCCTTTTTTCTCTTCCCATAATCTTAAGTACAATTTTAATATTTAATCCTCTCTAATATTTTCTCACTTTTAAATTTATTAATTGAATTTAATTATTAAATGATAATTATCTTTCCTCATCTAATCCGATTACTTTAAATAACTAACTCCCAAAGATAATTAAATTAACATTTATTATTGAATCTAATTCTTTATTTAATTCCAAATAAAACAAGTAACCTTATAATTAATTTTTATAAATCAAATCCAAACATATTATTAGTTTTATCTCATAACCTTAAAATTAAATTAAATAATAAAATCACCACATCATCATGACATTACCAACAACTTACTTGACATCAACAACAATCGCAAACGAAGGGCACTACAAATTTTCTAAGTATAGAATTTTGATTTCGCAAAATTTGTTCTTGATTTTGACCTTGACATCCTTGATATAGTTGATTAGGTTGTTGGTCAAGAATATTTGGAATATACACTTGTGGTATTTGTATGGGATCATGCGCAAATTGATTTTGGACAATGTTTTGATTTGGGATGATGTTTATATTTTGCATTATAGGTGGACATTGAACATTGTTGTGGCTAGGAATCACATTGCTTTGATTTAGGTAATTTTTATTTTGCATGGTGTTACCTTGACTTGGATCAATACATGGAGTTGTTAACATATTGTTTAGACTTTGAAAAAAATTGGTGTGATTGGAATTTACATATATATTCCAAAGTTAACCAAGTGTGGATTTGATATGTTCATTTTTGGTAAGCTTGTATATGGTATATTGATTGTTTGGTTGATAGATTTGTAGGTTTTGGATTTAATTTAAATCTACTATAGGGAAAGGAGTACAAATTTTAGATTGGGCATACTCAAATTTGTTGTAGCATTGAGATTTGCAGGAGATAATAATCCCATGTATGGAATCTATAAAAGTGAGTTTTGATAATTGATTGGCATTGTAAGGATCTGATAGTTTGGTTGACTTAGATCACGCATGATATATGAATCAAGATTATATTCCATGTTTTTCTTGTGTTTTGACCTTTTTGACCTCTAAGGGACTTAGGACCAATGATGATATGAAGGATAAAAGGGTGAGCGATATGGGTGTTGAACTTTTAAGAACTTTGGATTAACACTAGACATTAGGATTTGATTTTGATGTTTTGATTGGATAATGAACATGTGAATCCCAAGATGGAAATGTGATATTTATGATAAACTTGTTCAAAGAGGTAATAATTTAACTAGAGATATGAAAAAGGATGCATTCTCACACTTCAATCTAAACAAGGTGATTTTTATTTGGTTTGATGATTTACCAAAGTCTAGAATGTTGATGTTTCCAAAGCTCTAAAAGTTTTTTGTGGGATGGAATTTATAAATGTCTTGGGATGGATAAAAGGGTTGATTTGATCCTAAATGAACCTAAGAGGAACCTTTTTTACAAGACCAAGATAGTGAAGAACATGCTTTACCCTAAGAGTAATTCAAATCAAAAGATCATTTTTTTCTTGGAAGACCATAAGACAAAAGATAAACAAGCACATGTGTGGGGTTCAATTGATTTAATCTTGATTAATGAATTTCTTTTACCACATCCACTTTTCTTGCTTAAATTTCAACTAAATGTCTATGTCTTAATTCCTTTTCATTCCACAAGGTCAATTATGTAAAAATAAAAGAATCAAAGACATAGTTTTCCTAGGTTGACTTTGGAGAGAACAAATTGATATATGGGAACAAATATTTAGAAGCCTCTAAGGATAAAATCCCTAGGGACAAGTAGTAACATTTGGACTCTTCAAGGATATTTTCTCTTTCCAAAGGGTTTGTAATTTTGATGACTTGTTGAATGTTTATTTCAAAGTTTTATATCCAAGCAAAGTATTTGACTAGCTCAAAAATTGCACAACCCTAGGATAGAAATGATAATATTTGTTGAGTCCCCAATTGGATTTCTCTGAACATTGAGACAAAGCGAACAACTAGAAATTTGGCAACACTGGCTCCCCTCCATAGAACACACTTCTCAAGACCACCAAATCTCAAAATCCTTAAAATCTAGAGATCAGAAGGATTTATTTTGTTTCTACTCTGAATAGTAAAAATGTGGGGCGGCTTTAGAACGACCGTTATTGCACCAACAAATAATAAGGATTTTTGCCTCTAAACAAATTGGTTCTTAGTTTAGGTAATTAGGGACAGGGCACCTTGCAAGCATCCAACAATCCACTAAATTCTTTAATCAATCGTACTAGGGGTTCTTATACTTTTTACAGGAGTACCCCATTATGAAAGACACTGCATGACTAAGGTTTATATACCATGAGGACTTGATAGTTTAATCTTATCCATTTATATACTGGCCCAAGTGAAAAACTGGTTGGAGTCACCTTCCAGTTGTTCTTAGGCATGCCCCTCTAAAGGTGAACAAAAGTGAGGGAGTACACTTGTAGTTCGACTACCTAGTTCGCATAAAGCATAAGGAGGGAACACACATAATGTCACTTTTTCACACTCGCATGATTGTTCAATTTTAAATCCAAATTTGAAATGTGTGGGTAATTTTAGACAACCTATGTCACTAGAACACTTTTGATTCTCAAGATCGCCATGAAGCACGAGAGAAGTGCATACGCATTTGAATGACACAACTTGTAAAAAATTACAAAGCAAGGAAAACACAAGTTAATTTTAAGCCCAAATAAAGATGAATTCTTTTTAGTGCACCAAGCTTAAATATGAGTTTGTCTTGTTCAATTTTAACCCAAATTCAAATTCTAGTAAGTTCCTAGTGTTCAATTTTAACCAACTTTGACAAAGCTTAAGTTGTTTGTAAATTTTAATCCCAAAATCCAAATTCTAGTTGGTCCTAAAACATAAATGAAAGATGGAAATAGAAGACCTATGTTGTTACAAAGAGCATTAAAAAAATCTTTTAGGCTTCCAACTAAGTTTTCCTCCCTTTCCTGCAAGGGCAATTCTCTACAAAAACTGTGACACTCTGCAAATGTCAAATGCAGCGCTGAAAGCAAATGTAATGCTCTAGTGAAAAGTAAAGATGGTGCTCTATAGAGGAAAAATATAGTGAATGCAGCACAATTTCAAAAGTAATGCTCTATAGAACAAGAAACTAAGATAGAAGACATAAGGTTCAAATGCAACTCTATAGCAAAAGTGACATGATACTGACATGCATATGTGGCGCGATGGAGCAAAGGTGACGTTTCTGAAATTGACACTATAGAAGTTTGCAAAAGCAACGTTGTAGGAAAATGTGATACTATATTATTCAAGGGCGGTGTCTCTCCCCTGTAGCTAAAAAAACATGAAATTTTAGGTAAAAATTAACAAGATAAATTGGTTAGCCCTCCTAGCACCAAAATGTCAATGATGATCTATACCAAGCTAAATAAAGACAACACAAACAAGGTTAGTCATTCAAATTAGCACAAACATCATTCCCTATGAGATTCTTAATCAAACAAAGATGAAAACCTGAAATAGAAACAAAAAATAAAGTGTGTTACCAAACTTGTGTGAGTGAAATATTGGATCAATTTAAATGAATTCAAACACATATTAATAAAACATTAAATCAGGAAAGCTGAAAAAGAAATAGAATATGCAAACCATTATCGAAGCTTCCTGAAATTGTCTTATCTTCCTCTAACTCCAGCGTTTTTTGGTTTCCGAATAGCTCTCAGATCAGCAGATCAAGCTCAACAAAATGACAGGTAAAGAACGAGATTTAAAATGCAGAATATGCTAAATGCAAAAAGCTATGCTAAGATGCTAGGATGAGAGTATGCCTGTGATGCTGAAAATGATATGAATGTATAGGCTAATTGCATGAAACATATGTATGCGTAGTTGTGCGAAGGCGAGTGCATGCGTGTGAATTTGGATGATCAACCAAGGCTTGGATTTGCATGGGCTTTTATAGAGTTTTCAAATGGATTTGATTCGCTGATTCGCTCGACGGTCCGAATTAAGCTTGCTTGAATGGACGGTAGGAGATTTTCGAAAGTGAAGAGGGATATGGAAGGTTTCCCTTTTCCTTGAATTTCCGTCATTGAGTTTCGAAGGGAAACTTCCATTTCGAAGGATGAGATTAGAATTTGGAAGGGTAAGTTAGCATGAGTTAGAAATTAAATAAAATATATTTATTTAATTTGGAAGTGGAGATGAAAATGGAAACTCATATAATTAAATAAATCATATGAAATTAGAGTGAGATGGAAAATATTAAATTAGACATTTAATATTTAATTTGAGAATGAAAAGAAAAATTCTATTATTTAAATATTCAAAATATTTAAACTTTGGAACAAAATGATAATTAAATATAAATAAATTATAAAAAAATTATTTAATTTAATCAAGCGAAAAGTGGAAGGTGGGATGAAGAGAATATTCTATTATTTAAATATTCAAATATTTAAACTTTAGAATAATATGATAATCAAATATAAATAAATTATGAAAATGCCAATAATTAAATAAAATTATTTATTTAATTAAGGTAGAAGAATTTAGAAAATGAACGATATAAATAAATAATTAGATTTATTTATATGTAGATGACTTTAGGGGAATTAATTAAATAAATCATATTTAATTAATCAACAAGCTTAATCATGACCATTTTTAGACATATACATTTTGCCCCTCTTTGAAGTGATGTGTGAAACACATTGCTTCAAAGAAAATAAGATTTTTACCCTGATATGCTTTCGATGCTTCTGTTGATGATGCCCCCTCGGGAGGTAAATCACGGATGAGAGAGAAAGTGGTTTAGCTCGTGATAAATGATGGAAAGAATGCCCCAATTTAAAAAAAAAAATAGTCAAAAAGGTTACAACTTACTCTTGGTTTGACCTTTAAAAGGTAAAAAGGTAAAAAAGAGAAGTCATTTGCACTTTTGACTTTGGTGAATACTGTAGCTCTGAGAGTGACATCGTGACATGGAGATCCCTTATCATCGCCACCGATTCGAGAGATCATGCTGATACCAGAGGCCAGCAGCATACAGACCACCAGTGAGTCAATCTAACTTCCTATGCTTTCAATTTTTTCCATTTGAATCGTAATTTTTTATGTTTCTACGGATTTTAGATTTTAAAATGATGTATACGTGCATTTAGGATAGTTTTGGCACGGTTTCAAAAAAAATTCCGGCGCTTAGAGTAGAAACAGAGGCACATATAGGATAGGTGTTTGAAGATTTAGGAAAAACCAATGTAGCCCATCCCATAAAAACTAACGCGCATATAGGGCAGGATAGGAAATTTTAGGGGTAAAGCACTTTTAGGGAAAACAGGCGGGCATATAGGAAAAACATGCATCGGGCAGAAAAAGTCGCGCTTAGGTTGATTAAGGTAGCGCATATAGGAAAACGTGCATAGGGAGTCTGTTTGAGCGCATAGAGTGAAAAGAACAAGGCATATGGGGTTTAGCACATCCCGTAAAAAGAATGATGCATATGGGATTTAGTGCATAGAGTCCAAAAAGTAGCGCATATGGTAAAATAGGCAGAATTGATGTTTTGATGATAGTAATGCGAAAATGATGACTTGCATTGCTTCCTTAGTCAATAGATAGGTAAATTGTCGTGTCATCATGCTGATATGGATAGAAATAATAGGATAATCTGATGATTGATTGATAACTTTGCTTCCTAGAGTAGAAAACAAAGAGTAATTGTCTGATAACTTTGCTGCCTAGAGTAGAAAACAAAGAGTAAATGATTGATATGACTTCTGATAAATTTGCTTTCTGAGATGGAAAACAAATAGTAATTGATGGTAGAGCAGATTTGATATGATATCCAGATAGATAGATTGTGTGATATGGGTCGAGTGATATGATGTATTGATATGATTCTTTGATACGGGTCATTGATATGGCTCATGGATATGGGTCTGAGATAGTTCACTGATAGAGATCACTGATATAGGTCATTGATAGAGATCACTGATATTAGGTCACTGATAGAGATCACTGATATTAGGTCACTTGATATATCACTGATAGATATGAGTCTGATTTGATGTTGTTTGAATGATTGAGACTGAATGATTGATATGATTCTGATTACGTATCCTTGTGATGAAAATAGGAGGTTTTCAAAAACCTCATAATTAGAGAGCGACACTCAGTAGGACAGGATAGGATTCCCGAGTTGACACCTGCTGACATAGCATTGATAGATACATGTGGTTTGAGATCCTTATTGGCGATGCCGCCAATTCGGGTCAACAGAGGTTTGTTGATGGCACTGGCAGAGCAATAGCACTCGGAGCATAACACCTTTCATATGCCGACAGGTGAGGTGATAGTGACTCTTGAGGATGTGTACAGGATATTAGGTATCCCCATGGTTGGAGCCCTTGTGTATTATGATCACAAGGAGCTTGGGGGTACATATGCTTTGAGGAGAGTGTATGGAGATGCACAGATTGTTGGGTACTAGGTACCATGGGCTAACTTTCGCGGATATCTAGCCTTGCCAGCAGTTTTGGGTGCATTCATTAGAGGTCTCCTTTGTCCAGATCACCGGGCAAAGGGATTATCAGTGGGATGGGGCAGGATTCTGGAGCAAATGCTACTACAGTCACGGAGATATGCATGGGGGAGCTGCATGCTAGCACATCTTTATCATGATTTGCATCAGGTAGTATACAGAGGTTCCTCCAGTTTGTCTTATGGGGTGACAGTGTTGTAGATTTGGGCATGGGAGCATTTGGCTGTGACGAGACTGGCGTGCCATAGAGGTAGGCCACCAGGTAGACCGTATATATATATATATATATATATATATATATATATATATATATATATATATATATATATATATATGTATGCTAGGTTCCTGACCCAGCCCAAGCTGGGCAAGGTGGATTATTGGAGGCGACTGCTAGATGATATGGATACAATGGTATGGCAACTGTATCTGGATTGTGAACCATGGGCGACAGATGATATAGAGATGTCGTATGTATGCATTCCTTGGTTCCTGATAGGCAGGACTCTATTCATTCTTGAGAGGTTTCTAGCATTGTGGGTGCAGAGGCAATTTGGATTCACTCAAGGGATGCCATAGGGGCTTGCACATTACGCCCGAAGCAGAGATGAGGTCAGATGGGGGCCATGTATTTCTTACTAGATAGCGTATACAGAGTTCCAGTCATTAGTGCCTGAGGCATGGGTTGACAGGCAAGATATTATTGATGTTGGGATGTCTGATGATTATTCTGCATATTTTCACACGCATCCCTTTCCACGATTCACCAATCTTGATGAGCTAGCACCTATACTAGTAGCACCATAGCTAGGGGCAGTTAGACAGGAGGATGTGGCCGGTGGTGAGCAGGGAGAAATTGGAGGAGAGGAGGAGGATAGCAGAGATGAGGAGGATAGCTTAGATGGGGATGATGGAGATGATGGAGGGGAAGAGGGGTAGGTGCTGGGGAGATCGACGCTGGATATTCTATGGGGTGTCTAGATCATGCGGTGACCGAGGATAGGGATAGGGCGACGGACAGTTATCCATATGGCATCCTCTTCTTAGCAGGGATAGATAGCCGCACTTCAGGCCTAGGTGTAGACATTACAGGGTTAGCAGGGATAGTTGCAGAGTGAGCTAGGACAAGTACAGGGATTCATTATGCAACTACATGCATAGTTAGCATAGGCTTAGGCACAGGCACAGGCACATGCACCTGCCCCAGGCCCACTGTTAGCCCAGGTGATCATAGAGAGAGATGCATTTAGAGGACAGGCAGTAGAGGCTGAGGGCATTGTGCAGAGGCTGATGGGCACTATAGAGAGTGCGTCACTACAGGATGCCATTGCAGAGGGCATGGAGATGGTGAGGGAGGCTGAGTACTACAGAGTCAGATACAAGGAGCTTTTTCCTCCAGATCGTAGAGAGCCATACCCGCGGTCCCATAGCAGAAGCAGGAGCAGATCACGGACACACACATAGAGCAGGGGAGTGACTGGACCTCGGTAGGACCCAGATGCAGGCACCAGTGGCAGGCCACCTCCTTCTAGACCAGCTTCATCAGGGTCATCGACCACTAGCAGACAAAGTGCACATATGCGTATTATTTTTGGAGCATGTATACCGATTTTTGATCATATCTGATGTATTTTTCTTTGGACATTTTAGTTTCATTGGACATTTGGACATTTGTTTCATTTTTTATGAGCAATGATATGCAGCGGCGATGATTATTTGTGATGATGTGATGTGCATTTATGATATGATGATATGATATGCATCATGGTTTGCTGGTTATGTGATATGTAGTTATGTGTTATGGATTTTGGTATGTATTTGAATGATTTGATGACTAACATGATATGTAGGATGATTCGATTATGATGTTTTTATTATGATGATGATGATGATTTGATAATGTGTACTAATGATGTCATGCAGGTGAATGATTTATGATATGTATATGGAAATGTATGGAATGTTTATTTTTTGGATTTTTCAATGTATGTAAAAGATGATAATGTGATGAAGAATGAATGTTGTGTTCATGATATGTATTATAAATTTTGTATGATAAAATGATGTAGTATGATGTAAAATGATATGAGTGAATAGTGATGAGATGTATGATAAAATGATATGTGATGAAAATATAATGATTTGTAATTAGAATGGATGGATAAATGAAATGATAGATGCGATTAAAATGATATGAAATGATAATGAAATGTTAAATGAGAATGATAATGAAAGAAATAAAATGAATGATGATGCAATGAATGATAATAAAACTTAAATGAAAATGAAATGATGAAATGATGATGACCATGAAATAAAATGATAATGATGTGGTGGTAAAGATAATGGTGACAATGAAATGAGTGAAATGATAAAATGACATGATAATGAAATGATGATGAAATGATAATTAATAGGTGAAATGATGCGAATATGTAATAGATGATAAAATGTGAAAGAATGATAAATGGTAATGAGGAAATAATGAAATGTATAGGAAATAATATGATGATAGAATGTAATGAAGTGAAATGATATGAAATGAGATAGGAATAATGAAACAATAAGAATGATGATAAATAAATATTAAAATGAATGTGTCGGATTGATGAAAGATGAATATTGATAATGAAATGATAATGATAATAAGTAATGAAATAGAATAATGAAATGTAAATAAAGATAATAATAAGAAATAAAAAATGATTAATGAAAATGCTAATGATAAGATAAATATCCTCAGATCATTGTTAAATCAATTCAATATGCAATTACGTACAATGACCTAAAATGAAATGCAACTAAATGAAGTCGACCATTTTGTTGAGCTTGTTGGTATATTTGCTGGAATCATCATAAAGAATTTTTTAAAATGTTGGAAGTATGTACAAGCATCAAAGAGGAAATTAGCACCAATGATGACCTGAGTACAACTTTCATGATGTTTGATATAGCAAGTGAACACAAGAATCTAGGTATAATTAAACTGAGATGACCTGAGCATTTCTTGCATGAACAGACAAAGACTAACCACCAGCTGATGCAAATTTGGAACTGTCATCAATGATAACCTTTCAATCATCACGTCTCGTGACATATTTGTAACAAATAAATGATTAACCTCTAGACAACAGACAAAGAAAAACCATCCTCTTTCCTTGCCACTCTAGTTCAGTACATCATCGAGTGTGCTCCAAAGAAATGATGTCGAAAATTAAACAACCATTGTTTCAAAAATGAAATGTTGTGATTCCAAACATTATTCAGATTATAGATCATCCAGCTATGAGTCATGATAAGGTACGCAACTGAAAGCTACTGTGATATGGATCAAATGATTGGACATTTTGGTTTGATTTGGTTGTTTTGCTTTCGCGATTGGTTTTGATGTATTGGTCTCACTATTTTGGTAAAATCTGAAAGTTAATTGCCCCCAGTATCTTTTGCCCTTGGTATTGACACAACTTGCTAAAATGAATATGTACAATAATCAAGCCATGGTAAGTCATTATCGCTCAAGGCAAATGATGATAGCATGGTGCTGATGTGACCCTAAGATGATGGAAAAGATGCATGAAAATGAAGGCTGAAAAAGTTAAGTGCAGAACATGAACTAATAGATGGAGAGCTACAAATAGCGTCTGTTTGCCAGATTTTCACTATTTGTTTTTATTGCATTTTTCTTGTCAATAGACTGCCTGTTTGCCAGGTTTTCACCCTATGACCCTTTCCTTTCCTTTTTTTTTTCAAAACTTTTTCTATATTTTGTATTTTTTTAGGACTTTTTCTGATTTTTTGGATTTATTCAGGACTCTTTCTGATTTTTTGAATTTTTTTAGGACTTTTTATGATTTTTTGGATTTTTTTTAGGACTTTTTCTAATGATAAATGCCTTAGACATAATACTTTTTCAGGTGCATGTTGTTGATAGGTTCATCAAACAAGTCCCCTTCTAGCATTGATAGCTTGTAGGCTCTTGAACCATAGACCGCGATAACCACATAAGGACCTAGCCAATCTGGTTCGAACTTTCCTTTCTTCTCTCTGTCTTGTTGATTGCATGGGTTCTCTTTCAAAACAAGATCACCCACCTGAAGGTACATGGCTTTACTTTTTGGTTATAGCTGCGAGACATCATTTGTTGGTATGCTTTCAAATAATCAGCTGCTCTTTGTCTCTTCTCATCGAGGAGTTCAAGCTCTTGGAGTCGGGAAACTATGTATTCATCATCTATTGTGAGGCCTTGCAATGATACTTTGAGTGAGGGAATTTCAAATTCTAAGGGTAGTATGGCTCTTGCTCCATAGACAAGAGCAAATGGCATTGCTCCTGTTGGTGTGAGAACACTGGTTTTGTAGGCCCACAAGGCGAGATTGAGTTGAACGTGCCAATCCTTCCCTGAATCATTCACAGTCTTTTTCAAGATTTTTAATATTGTTTTATTTGAGGCCTCTGCTTGGCCATTCCCTTGTGGATAATAAGGTGTTGAATATCTATGTTGAATGTGAAATCTTTCACAAAGTTCATCAACATCCTGATTTTTGAATGGACGTCCATTATCTATAATAATGGAGTTGGGAATGCCATACCAACAAATAATATAGTTGAGTATGAATGCTGAGATTTGTTTGTTGGTAACTTTAGTAAGAGGAACTACTTCAATCCACTTGGTGAAATACTCTGTAGCTGTGATGATGAACTTATGTCCGTTCGATGAAGAAGGGTGAATCTTGCCCACTAGATTTAGCCCCCATTGAGAAAATGGCCAGGTTGGTGTGAATGGTTGAAGTTCCTATGCCGGAGCATGAATGAGATTCCCATGAATCTAACATTTTGAGCATGTTTTCACAAAAGTGAATGATTCCCTCTCCATTGTAGGCCAGTAGTAACCCATTCTAATCAATTTCTTGGATAAGGTTAGTCCATTCGAATGAGTACCACAGATGCCACCATGAACTTCTTGTAAAGCTTTGTCAAATTCCTCACTTTCAAGACATTGAAGTAAAGTACCATCAAGACCACGGTGATAAAGGGTGTCAGCGATAAGAGTGTAGCGAGTGGATTGGTGGATAAAATTGCGTTTTTGATTACAGGATAAATCGGGTGGTAAGATATCATCTTTGAGATAGGCATAATTTTTTCTATACCACGGTGAATCGGATCCTACCAAGTGGCAAATGATTTGGCTTTTAGGTGTATCATAAGCAGGTGTAAATGATTGTTCCACTAGAAATTCATAATAATTTTAAGTCTCTAGGAGTTGTGACAATGATGCAATCATAGCCATGGCATTAGCTACTTTATTATCAATCCTTGGAATTTGTGTGAATTTGATGTCCACAAAATATTTCTTGAAGTCATCAACCATCTTTTTATATGGTAATAGTTTCTCATCCTTGGTCTGATAATCATTATTGATCTGACAAATGACCAATTGTGAGTCACCATACACCTATATTTCTGTAATTCTCCATTCCAGTGCTATTTTGAGTCCAATGATCAATGCTTCATATTTGGCTATGTTGTTGGTGCATGGAAACATCAGCCTATATGATCGAGAATGGTGTTTCCTTGAGGGGTGACGAAAAGTATGCCTGCCCCTGATCCATGTTGAGTGAAAGAACCATCAAAATATAAGGACCATGGTTGTTTAGATTCTGTAGTAAAGACATCAGCATCTGGAAATTCAATGTGCAGGGGATGATCTGCTTGTAGTGGTGCTTCAGCCAATTGATCAGTGATAACTTGTCCTTTGATTGCCTTGCAATCAACATAATGGATGTCAAACTCACCCAAAATCATTACCCACTTTGCTAACCTTCCTATCAATGATGCTTTGCTTAACAAATACTTGAGTGGATCAATCTTTGAAACCAGAATGATTGTATGGGTTAACATGTAATGCCAAAACTTTTGTGAAGCAAAGACTACTGCCAGACAAGCCTTCTCAATAGAAGTGTAGTTGAGCTCATGACTTATTAGTGTTCTGCTGATGTAGTAGATTGCACGTTCCTTTCCTGTGGAGTCTTCTTGCACTAGCAATGCCCCCAAAGATGTCTCTGTTGTGGCAATGTATAAGATCAGTGGTTTGTCGGGATTTGGTGGTATGAGAACTGGTGGAGTCATTAAATACTGTTTGATTTGTTGAAAATCCAATTCACATTTGTCATCCCATGTGAAAGGAACATTTTTATGTAGTAGATGTGTGAAAGGTAAACTTTTGTCATCCAATTGTGTAATGAACCTTCGTATAGACTACAATCATCCCTGTAGTGATCTCAATTGACTGATGTTCTTTGGTGGAGGCATTTCCATAATTGCTTGTACTTTCGCGGGATCTACTTCAATTCCTTTTTCTAAAACAATGTACCCCAAGAGTTTTCCAAATTTGACCCCAAAAACACATTTCTTAGGGTTGAGACAAACTTTGAATTTCTCTAATCTTGCAAATATTTTGGATAATATTTCAAGATGTCCTTCTCTAGTGTATGATTTTTCCAATATGTCATCTACATAATCTTCCATGAAGATATGCATCATGTCATGAAAAATTTTAGTCATGGCTCTTTGATAAGTAGCCCCAGCATTCTTCAAACCAAAAGGCATGATGTTCCAACAATAGGTTCCCCATGGACATGTAAAAGTTGTTTTCTCCTGGTCTTCAGGTGCAATCTTGATTTGGTTGTAGCCAGAAAAACCATCCATTAATGAATACATGGCATGGCCAGCTATCAGATCAACTATGGTGTCGATGTTTGGCAGTGGGAAGTCATCCTTAGGACATGCTTTATTAAGATCTATGAAATATGTGCATATTCTCACAGTTTTATCTGGCTTGGACATAGGAACAATGTTGGAGCTCCATTCTACATAGTCGATTGGTCTTATGAAGCCCACATCAAGGAGTTTTCTCAGTTCTTCCTTAACCAATAGTGCAACATGAGGGTGCATCTTTCTGAGTTTTTGTTTCACCAGCTTGGCCCCTGGTTTGATAGACAAGTGATGCATGATGAGATCAGGATCAAGACCAGGCATGTCAGCGTAAGACCACGCAAAATTTACTTGATTTTCTTTCAGGAATTCCATGAACTCTGGTATTTCTTTCTCTGTCATTGATGCGGCTAACTGTAGGATCCTTGGTTTGTTGGAAGTTTCAAGATTGACCGCGTTTGTAGGCTCGATCAAGATAGGCGATCGCTCATGGTAATGCTCCGAGAGAGTGTCAAGATTCCCATCATTTGGTGCCTCAAAGAGGTTTTCACCATCTGATACGCTCTTTATTTTGTCTTTTGTTTGATCTAATACTACCAGATTCTGGTTTTCACCATTAGATCTTTCTTTTTTATTTTTACTTTTGCAGCTAGGAGACTTGACACTCTCCTGATCAAAAACTCTATGTCAAAAATCGCTGGTGGAACAATCATTTGTATCCTCTGCAGAAAGGAAGTTTACAATAGCTTCGTCACTTGGAAACATAGGTATATCAATTGGTCTAGTTGAATCCCAATCAATGAGATCAAGATAAATCAAAGGTATCGGGTCGTTAGGTTGTGTGAAATTGGCTATGGTTAATGTCATAATGGAGTGATTGGTAGGATCCAAGGTGTGAGGTGGGTCAATGATGATACTATCCTCATGATAGTCTTGTTCGTTTAGATTTGACTTAGTATCACTAGAATCATAGTTGGTTTGTGATTTAGATTCTTGTGGTTGGGACCCCGACCCTTCACCTAGTTGGGGCGTACTGGTGTATTACATCAACCTCTTTATCCCTCCAGAATTCATCATTATAAATAGTGTCCCATTCATATTCAGCAGAGTTTGTGTCAGAATTGTTCTCCAAGAAGTTTTGAACTATTGTCAAACATGCTTCTGAGCCTTCTTGCAATGTGAAGACAGTGCCATGCCGTTGTTTGGATGTGCTTTCTTTCGAGTGAGTATCATAACCTAATCCAGTTTTCTCTTTGGCAGCAAGTCCATGGAGGTGAATAGGTTCAACTACTCCTTCTTTCCTTTTTCTGATAGGACCTTTATCATAGCCCATCTTCTGCATAATTGAGTACCCTTTTCCATATTTGTCCGTGGATAATTTGGCATTAAAGACTGCTTCATCTTCATCTTTATAGAGTTAGTTTAGAATTTCTATATCCTCAGGATTTCCCATGGGGAATTTTTCTTTGATGAATTTTCCATTAAATTTCGTGATTGGCTCTATTGGTGGTTGCTTTGATGTTGATGTTGTTGATATTTGATGTTCCCTAATAGACGGTTGTCCATGTGATCGAGGTGATGTAGGTAAATTGGCAAGACAAAAAGAGTATTCCCCAACTCCATGATCCTTGAATTTCATCTTTTTATCAAAACTATTGGTCAATTGACTGATTTGTGTGTCAATCTTTAGAGAAGTCTTAGCATGAGCTTCTTGATTGTTAGGAACCAAAGTATCTTGACTGGCTTTTATGTTGGCACAAGTTTGAATAGTGGAATTATCAGCAGGTATTGTGATTTCCTGTCCATCATAAGGAAACTTAAGACATTGATGATAAGTTGATGGGACAACTTTCATTTCATGGATCCAAGGACGACCCAACAAGATATTATATGCCAGATCACGGTCCAGTACTTGACAAAAAGTATTCTTTATAACAGGGCCCACTCTAATTGGCAGCATGATTAGACCCTTGGATGCTCTTTCTTCATCATCATAAGCTTTTATGGTAATCTTTCTTCTGAAATCAATGGAATCCTCAGAAAATCCTAAAGCTTTAACCAACTTCATAGTGTAGATGTTCAAACCAATACCTCCATCTATTAGAACTCGTCTGATACGAAACTTGTGAATCATGACTTCTAAGTACAATGATGAATTATGGGGATGAGTTATGGAAACGTCATCCTTTTTAGAGAATGAAAGGCAAGTGGGTGAGGACAAGTGTCCTACCATGGCTTGAAATTGATTCACATCCAGGTCAGTGGATACATTAGTTTCAACGAGGGCTTTTTCAAGAATTTCCTTATGAGCTGGGGAAATCTTCAATAATTCCATAATAGAAATTTGAGTGGGGGTTTTCCGAAGTTGATTGACCAAATCATATTGATGTTGAGGTGGAGGTTCAGTGGATTTTGAAGAGGTGCCCTTTAAGAAAACTTTAGCTTGCACTCTTGTTGTGTTAACTTCTCTATATTCCATCTTCTGGTTGACTTTAATGACATTCACCCTTTCGTCATCTACATAGAGATGGTTGATTATATGATCATCATTGATATGATTCACATTTTTTTCAAAAGACTCACCTTTTTGATAATTTGGCAAAGGGTTGCGAAATGCTTGGTGGTCTGTGTTGGTTTGTTGATTTCCTTCTATTGTGATGATGTCATTGCCGATTAAGTCTTGAATGGCATTCTTCAAGGCTTGGCAATTGTTTGTGCGATGACCTTTACACCGATGATAATCACAATAGTATGCCTCATTCCATGATGGAGGCTTTACACTAGGTTCATAATTTCGTTGAGGCGGCAAAGTAATGACATTTTTGGCCATCAACTCTTTGAATGCAGATTCTACAGATTGCCCCAATGGAGTGAAATTTCTTCTATTCGAGAAGAATAAAAATCTTTGTGGATTTGAATTCGAGGTGTTCCCTAAGGAATTGTGATTGTTATTGGTTCCTCGGTAACCTTGGTTATTGGAAGTCCCTTGATGGGGAGTAGAATTTTGATTTGTATTGTTCCTCAGAGGAGGAGAATTATTTATGTGATTTGCAATCGAGTTGACATTTTTGTTGTGATTGTTTGGAGTACTGAGGACAAATGGTTTGGTCAAGGCATGATTCACATCAACAACACCATCATTCACCATATTTTTGTTGCAAGTCCAGAATTTGGACTTGTCCTGATTATTGTGACCGTTGGATGAGCTGGGATTTTCTTTGTCATTTTTATTATTCCTCTTTTGACTAAAGCATTTTCAATGGTTAAGGAATCTTTAATCATTTTCTCAAAATAATAATGACAATGTAAGTTCAAATGATAGCTCATTTCCGAATTTAAACTGTTAATGAAAGTAACCATCTTTTCCTTTTCAGGAACAGGATGTGGATACCTGGCGAACATTCTTTTTCATCTCTAAAGAAATGTAATGAAAGATTCACCAGGTTTTTGCACAACTTTGCAAAGATCTATCATGGTGATCTGTTGTTGTATGTTGTAGGTATATTGTGATATGAATAAGTTGATCAATTCTTCAAATGTCCTGACGGGAGGTGTAATCTTAGATAGCCATTCCATAGAGTGTACCCCAAGGCTCCTTGGAAACAATCGCATCAAGTAAGTGTCTTCGTGAGAAAATTCCAATGTCATGTTTCTGAAGTCTCTAACATGATCAATTGGATCTGTTTTCCCATTATAGCGATCAAATTTTGGCATTTCACAATGCTTGGGAAAAGGAATCATGTTAAGACTTCTATCGAAAGGATAAGGACAAATGTCCTCGAGAGTGTATTTCTTTGTGGTTTTCCCCCCTTGTAACTCTCTAACTTGTCCTTGAAGTGCCTTGATTTGCTAGGTCAAAGCACTAAGATTAGAAAGGGGTGTCTCTCCAGGTTTGTTTTTCAAATTTTTAGTGTCAAAGTCATGAGGCAATTTAGCCCCTTGTTTGGCTAAATAGCAAAAATATTTTTCTTTATCTCGCTACAAGATCTTGTCAGTGGATTTATGGAATTTTGGATCTTGTTCAGCCTCTCTAAGACATTCCTCATCTTGTTCCTCATCACTATCCACCTAGTTTTTGGTGCAGGAGCACCTACCAAGGTGCCAAAGTACAAGCATATTTTGAAGTCTTGTTTTAAAAATCAATTTCATTGTGTTGTGTAAGGTCTCAAATACCTTTTAGTTTGTGTTTGGGGACCTTTTTGGTTCATAGGTAAAAGTTGAATAAATTGGGAAGTCTTTCGGTGGTCATTTCCTAAGCTTTTGTAAAAGATTGAAAAACACACTGTGTTTTCCAATAGTTAGTTTTTGGCCGTTCTTAGGCTAAAATTTGAAAACCTAACTGTTTCTTGGCATGGTAAAAGCTCATCCTCGACCTGTATTGGAGGTTAGAAGCTTTGTATGTTGGCAGTTCAGGAGAACAATAAAATAAAACAGTGATTTTTGTTGGAAAAGTCTGATTTTTCTATTTTTGCGTGTGACAGCTGCAAGGAATGAATCAAGTAAATATTTTTTTGAGTTGTATAGCATGTAGTGAAGCTTTTTAAACATTTCTTGTGGCATTTTTTTTAGTTTCTCCATCATTTTCTTCTTTTGTGTAAATATTGTGTTTTTTGTTTTGCTGTTTGGACTGGTAAAGTCCAGAAATATGGAGTTCTAGTTGGTTTCCTGACCATACCAAGAAGCATGGGCTCAGTGGAAACAAGGATAGACTACCTCCTTGTATATTATGTAAATATGGAATTCTTTAAGAGTGTTGTTAGCATGCTAAAAGGCTTCCCCTAGGCAAGTTGTCTAACACTCAGTTAGGGAAAGATAGTGAAGAATTAGTTTCTACGTTGCAGGGGTGCTGCATCTCCATTAAAGAAATGTGTACAGTGGTTGCAGGGGACCTTACAAAGCTTTTACAAGAGGAAGGAGTCATCACCAAATCATTTGGTGGCTGGAGAAAGAGGACAGTCCTTTGTGTGCCCAAGAAAAGGTTTAAAAAGCCCTAAATTTCTAAAAAATAGTGATAGCCCTGTGTACGGCCTGAGAAGGCCAAAAACCAAAAAAATCTTGAAATGCTCCAAATTTTAGCCAGGGTTCCTTCTTTGAAGTTGCGGTGTTCATTGAGCAGGGAGGAGTATTAAACATTTGTTTTGTTTGAGGAGACCTAATTCTAGTAGCCTTTCCAAACCCTAAACTAGGGTTTAAGGAAAGCAATAGAAGAATGGAGTTTTGTGCTTGGGCAAGAGCCATTCCTAGACTGTTTTAAAACTTTGAAAACCTATGCACACCCCTGAATTCAAGTTAGGAAACATTTGGAGGTTAACTAGTCTTTAGGCTTATTAAAGCCTAGATGGAGTATGTGTGAAAAAGCACCAAGAACTGATTGGTAGCAGTAAACTAGTGATGGTAGCAGGGTTGGCAATGAACCAGGGGTACCTAAGCTAGCAGGGGACCTATAGGTTGTATGGTGGATGAAGTGACACCTTAGGAGTTCTCAAGACAAGAACTCAGAGCATTGAGATTGTGATTTTCTCAATCCAACCTTGTTTCTATCAGTTTTTATCTCTGTAATTATGAAATGGATTTTCTTCTCTATTATCCATGTTGTTGTTGAAAAGTGGATTTTGATTTATGCTGAAAAGGGGATTACTGCTTTCTCCTTCTTCTTGAGTGTTTTGAATATGACTTTCTTTTTGGATTGTATCCTTCAATTTATTTTGTTGAGATCTTGTGGAGATAGGCATATGATTTTGATAAATTCTTCTAGACTTAGATCACGGTTTCTGACAAGTGCGATGATGATGATCTGATAAGATGTGGAATCTTATGATATGATGAAGGATGCTCCTAATTTATTTATTGTGGCTTCCAATTGATGAAGGATTTTAGAATCCTGTTGGGGAAGTTGAACCAAAGATTAGAAAGTTGTTTTGAAAAGTGCACTCTAAAATATTTTGATCTTCATTTTCGAAGAAATTCTTTCAAGATCTTTGCAGAATATGACTGGGGTGTGAAGGATACGCAATAGCAGGTTGTGGTATGTTATTGAACTCAATAGGTCAATTATGATTATGTCATTGTGATAGAGCTAATCTCTGATAATAAGCTCGAGAATCTAAGGGATCTACAGCATACTCATCAGTGAATCCTCTAACAAATTCCTGGTATTTGTGAAGAAATCCTCTATAATGAAACAAGACGTGTCGACTTTTGTACAAGAATTTTCTCTTTTGCAGTGTTTTCTTGTATCCTAATGGTTTCTTGGGTTTTCTAATCCTTTTAGATAATGATTTCTTGGGAAATTTTGTTGATTTCCAATCTCTAAGCATGGGAAAAGTATTGGGAATGTTATTGGACCAATGATATGAAAAAATTTTGAGTGCTTTCAGTTGTTTTTCTTCATGTTCATTTTGGATGATCTCTTTATCTGAATTAATGTAATGGAAGACAACAAACATTTTGAAAACAGTTGTTTCTTAAAGCCCTATACTAACATGAAGTGTTTGATCAAGAAAATGTTTTTCAACAAATGTTTTCACAGGTTTTGAACATGAAAGAAAATTTAGACAGACTCACTCTTAAATGCTCAAGTAGGTCATTCTAGTAATCAACAGCCCACATCTTAGAACTGTGTCGACTCACACAGCCATGTCACCCCCGAAGGGGCACCCATGTTTTTGTCTTTTCTAGGTGCGTACTCAGAGTTACGGAAGTGGATACCGGATCCCCTGAGCAAACGGTCCTTGGCAGTTATATGGTGAGTGTCTTGGGGGCAGATTCTTCCCTCCCCTTGCACTGTGATTATTAGAATGTTTGGAAACTGACTCCGTTGGCCACTACACTAGGTTCATAGTAAGGATTTATGTTCGGTGCGACAATAATAAACTCCCTTAGGAGACCTCCCAACCTTTAGAACAAAGGCTTTGGGGATGGTTATTTTGCACACTATTGGCAAAAGAGGGTTTCCCCAAATTTTCTTTAAATTTTATTGTGGGGCAGAATAGCCTGGCTTTGGCTTGAACCCACTTGAGTCGTTCCCGTAGGGTGAGTACTTTTTTCACTACAGCAAGCTTTCTAAAGGATGTAATTAAAGCAATAAAATTCATGAAATGAAAAGGAAAGTCTGGTATTCTGATCACCCAGTTAAGGGGAGAGCATAGACCTATTGCCACAGTCAAAGCAAGCAGATGTTCTTTTTAAATTCCAAATCACAATGATCTAATCTAAGTGAAGATATTGCTTCACAAAAACAATTTGTTCAATTTTAACTGCAAGATCATTGTTTGGTGACTATCCTAGATTGCTTCATTTTATCCAAATGTGACTACCCTAGGATTGGTTCATTTTAAAATTTAGAAAAAGAAAAAGAATTCTGTCTACGGAAGGTGTCAAACTCAGAATTCTGTATTTTTGTTATAGTCTATATGCGCCCGAACAGAAGCTATATGCACTAGAACATAAGCTAGATGTGCCAGAACAGAAGCTAGATGTGCTAGAATAGAATCTAGATGTGCCAGAACAGAGGCTATATGCGCTAGAATAGAAGCTATATGCGCTGCAATAAAGATTTGTATGATCTTAAAACAATTACTGCATGTGAAAAAGGAAAGCTTACTGTATGCGCCTAAACAGACACTATATGCACCTAAACAGTCACTATATGCACCTAAACAGTCACTATATGTGCTTAAACAGATACTAGATGCACCTAAACAGATACTAGATGCGCACCAAAATCCTGCAAAACAAAAATGTTAAAACCATGTATGCGCCTCAGGAAATTTCGAATGCGCGTAAATGCCAATTTTTTTCTGAAAATTCGATTCCAGGACGCGGAAACTGTCAACAGAAACTCACAGAAAATGTTAAATTCGTGGGTTTGTGCCCCACGGTGGGCGCCATTTTATGTGTGAGTGAAATATTGGATCAATTTAAATGAATTCAAACACATATTAATAAAACATTAAATCAGGAAAGCTGAAAAAGAAACAGAATATGCAAACCATTATCGAAGCTTCCCGAAATCATCTTATCTTCCTCTAACTCCAGTGTTTTGTTGTTTTCGAATAGCTCTCAGATCAGCAGATCAAGCTCAACAAAATGACAGCTAAAGAACGAGATTTAAAATGCATAATATCCTAAATGCAAAAAGTTATGCTAAGATGCTAGGATGAGAGTATGGATGTGATGCTGAAAATGATATGAATGTATAGGCTAATTGCATGAAACGTATGTATGCGTAGTTGTACGAAGGCAAGTGCGTGTGTGTGAATGTGGATGATTAACCAAGGCTTGGATTTGCACGGGCTTTTATAGAGTTTTCGAATGGATTTGATTCGCTGATTCAATCGACGGTCTGGATTAAGCTTGCTCAAACAGACGGTAGGAGATTTTCGAAAGTGAAGAGGGATATGGAAGGTTTCCCTTTTCCTTGAATTTTCATCATTGAGTTTCGAAGGGAAACTTCCATTTCAAAGGATGAGATTAGAATTTGGAAGGGTAAGTTAGCATGAGTTAGAAATTAAATAAAATATATTTATTTAATTTGGAAGTGGAGATGAAAATGGAAACTCATATAATTAAATAAATCATGGAATATGAAATTAGAGTGAGATGGAAAATATTAAATTAGACATTTAATATTTAATTTGAGAATGAAAAGAAATTCTATTATTTAAATATTCAAAATATTTAAACTTTAGAACAAAATGATAATTAAATATAAATAAATTATAAAAATTTATTTAATTTAAGCAAGCGAAAAGTGGAAGGTGGGATGAAGAGAATATTCTATTATTTAAATATTCAAATATTTAAACTTTACAATAATATGATAATCAAATATAAATAAATTATGAAAATTTATTTAATTAAGGTAGAAGAATTTAGAAAATGAACGATATAAATAAATAATTAAATTTATTTATATGTAGATGACTTTAGGGGAATTAATTAAATAAATCATATTTAATTAATTAACAAGCTTAATCATGACCATTTTTAGATGTATACAAAACTAAATAGATCAAACCTCCATCCTAGCACAGGGGGATTGGTGTCACTTTGATGTGGAAAGTATCCCTTTCTCAATCCCTTGTGATAAGCTTCAAGATCCTTGATGAATTTGGAGTAGAGTAACAATGCCTAAGATTATGGTTGAAAATGGATTAGATAAATGTCAATTTCCCTCAAAGAAAGTGATAGCAATTGGATGATTGATGGATGAAATGAGCATAATCAATTTGCATGAGATTGTGGATGCATATTGTGTAGATAGTGCTTCTATTTATAGAACTCAAGGGTTGAGGAATGAGAGAAATTGGTGAATGTGAGATAAAATGGGAGGAATATTCCTTGGAATATGCCTTGATGAGGATAAATAGAGGAATTAAATAATTAATAAAAGGTAGGTGCAAAAAGATGGGTAGCGAATTTGTGGCCAAATTTTTAAAAAGGTTTTGAAAACTCATAACACAAGTGTGTTATAACATGAGCCCATTATAATGCACTCGCATTATGGCTTGGTGTCTCAAGCCTAAGGCTCAGCTATAATGAGCCCATAACGTGAGCGCATTATAGTGTGCTTGCATTATAAGGTATTAAAAAAAAAAAAAGGAATTTGAAATCATTTTCATTGTGACTGTGTTTTTTTTTGCTCATGGCCAAAACCCCTCATTTTCGCGCTCATGTTTTGGGAGGGCCATTTTGCAAGATTTTTTATCAAATTGTTCTTTCATCACTAGGATGCTGCCATGTCAAGGAGGAGGTGTGAGAGGTAAGGATTATTTGTTTTTTGTTGTGAATTTTCTAGTTTTAGGTTTTTTTTTATATTTATTTTTTGAATTTGTTGGAGATGTTAACGAACCTACAAACCCTCCTCAAAATCCTCAACAAGCACAACAACAACAAGAGGAAAAAAATCCTCAATAAGCATAGCAAGAACAACAACAACAACAATCTCCTCCACCAATCCCTCAACATCTTCTTGGCACTTAACAAAACTTAATGAGTGAAATTGAAAACAATAAAAAAAATTTAAGGATTTAATCAGGAGGTTGAACAATCCAAATGGTTCAACCATGGAAAGAATGACCCTAACAACTTCACTCAAAGAAATTTTAAAACATGTAGATTCAATAAACAAATAATTAACTAGTTGGCAAGATAGGAGGCGGGCAACTAGGTCTTATTGTCGGGATAAATTATCATATAAAGATGTAAAAGATGTTAAAATTACAAAATTCAATTTATGTTCATTATGCATTGACCCACGAACAAATGAAAATATTACCCTTAATACAAAGAGGTTTCCTATATATTGGTGCCACCACCAACAAATTAGGAACCTTTTTTGGGATAGGTGGTACATGGTTTTTGATTTGCCACCATGCAACAATTGTGAAGTTCCACAGTATTTCCTTAGGAAACTATACTATGAGTTCATCTTGAACAAAATACTAAAATATTTTGATATGAGGGACTTCCAGGGGAGAGGTGGGGGGTCGGCTCAAGATAGACCCGGTGCACAACATGATCCTATGTGGCAAGGGAGACAACCTCTCACTAGGCTTCCTCATGAGCACATCGTTATCCCTTCCATCATGAAGGAGAGTACTAAGGTAGAGACTTTGTAGGCCATCATCTCTTTGACCCAAAGTGTCATCTGACATGCCAACCTATCCTATAGCCCCATCCAGGGGAGTCTTTGAGTGGTTGGCTTTGATCCCATTTGTGTTAGTCTTGCAGGGAAACTTGTTCATATGACCCCACTGACACTCAAGAGGCTACTACGTAGGATACATCTGCAACTATGGAGGTGGAAATGACAACTGACATTTTGAATGAGGCCTATGGCATTGATACTTAGGTAAATGTTAGCATGTTCATTGAATTTAATTTATTAAATTTCAATTTTGAAATGCGAGATTAACTAATTTAGTTTTATGATTTTAATAAAATTTCAAGGTCGCAGTGTTGATACTAGATACACCATCCTTACACCCACTTATCTCTCCATTTCATCTACCGTTGAGCTATGTAACTAGAAAACACTTATAAATTTACATGTTAATAGCATTGTTTTATGAATGGTATTTTAATATGTGATTTAGGATTTTGAATAGGCTAATATTGGAGGTTTTGAGGGAACACCTCCCATTGCTAGTGGATTTAGAAAAACCTACATGCAGGCAATAGAATAAGGAATTTAACTAATGAATTGTAATTAATAGATTTGTGTAGTTTATATTCATACAGTTGATTATGTTGCATTGCACATCTTTCAAACTCAAAGCTACTTCACATTCCATAACAAATAACTAGATATTGATAGATCAAAAAATTTCAACTACAATATAGTTGTTTAGAAAATCAGCATAAGCAGTGATGTAATTACTTCACATAGCATAAGTAATAAGTAGGAGTAGCTTCCAATTGCATTTTCTTGTCATGGCATTCCATGAGACCACTTTTTACTGAGGTGTCTTTTTAAACAGTTCACTACCTTGTCTATGCTATGGATTCTTGGAAGAAATATATGAAAGAATAATAGTAAGCAATAGCATAGAAAAGGAAATGAGTTGTTTGAAAAAATGCCTCAATGAAATGAAGCCTCGTGGTGATGTCCATCACCATGAGATCTAATTTCTTTGAGGAACTGTTTCAAACAACTGACCACCTTTTCTATGTTACCACATTTTCCATACATGTCTACCAAAGCATTTTATCAAATAGTTCATTTCCTCGTTGCTATGGCTAAAAGCTTAAAAAGGTGCTTTCCAAAAATCTATGGATTCTTGGGAAAAATATATCAAAGCATAATAGTAAGCAATAGCATAGACAAGGAAATGAGTAGTTTGAAAAAATTCCTCGAAGAAATGTGGTCTCATGGTGATGGAATGCCATTCCATCACCATGAGAACACATTTCTTCAAGGAATTTCTTCAAATATATCACCACCTTTTCTATGCTACCACATTTTCCATACATGTGTACCAAATCATTTTATCAAACTACTCACTTCCTTGTTGCTATGGCTAAAAGCTTAAAATAGGTGTTTTCCAACAAACTATGGATGCTTGGTAAAATTTCTATTAAAGCATAATAGTAAGCAATATCATAGTTAAGGAAGTGAGTAGTATGAAAAACTGAAAGTGAAGAAATATGGTCTCATGGTGATGGAATGTCATTCCATCACCACGAGACCACATTTCTCTAAGGAATTTTTTCAAACAGCTCACTGCTTTAAGAATAGAAACCAACCCATTAGCCAAAATTCCCCTCCAAATTCTTTTCAAGGTCATCATCCTCAAATTACCAATCCATGGAACCTTCCACATTTTATTCCACTTTTTAATGTCACCACTCCTCCCTCTTCATGTCATGATCACCGTCCATCTCATAGAGAAGGCCACACTATACCATCCACCCCATCCTAGCATAATACCATAGATAAGAAAAAGAAATATTTGAAAAAATTCCTAAAACAAATGTTTCCTTATGGTGATGGAATTCCATGACACATTTGTTTGTAATGGAATTCCATCACCATGAGACCCCATTTCTTTGAGGCATTTTTTTAAACAACTCACTACCTTCTCTATGTCACCATAGTTATCATACATGTTTGCGAAAGCATTTTATCAAATAGTTCACCGGCTTGCTGCGATGGGTAAAATCCTAAAAATACATGCTTTCAAACAAGATATGGATAGGTAAAATAGTAAGCATGATAATCATAAATATATAGTTTTTAATAAGTACTCAAAATTTTGTTCATTATCTCATACATCATAATCCATGACATGGATCACTATTGTAGTTTTCATGATTGAATAATTTGTTGTTTTATTTTTAGATTTTGCAAGTAGATACACCTATGAATGTTTAGAGGGAAATGGAGATCAGTGTTTCATCTGATATAGACTCCTTGATGGCTCTGATAGGGGAGGTGTTAGCCTTCTACAATGATTCTGATAACTAAGCCTTTACAACCATGATTCAAAGATTGGACATCTAACCTGAATAGCCATTTCAATCATCATGAAGGTGTATTTAACTTGTCAACCCAGGGATGTGAACTTGAAATGGGTTAGCACAGTATGTGCACTAGGAACTCAAAGTATCCATCTCATTCTACTAATAAGGAACACACAATACTGAAAGTAAATTGCTTGAACCAAAATGAGACAAATGTTGAACATCAATCAACAACTATGCTAAATTGAAATGCATAACATGAATGAAAATATGAGTGACAAAAAGGAAACTACTCTATCTACCTTGGCTACAGGAATAGTCATAGAATGGAATTCTAGTGGCTGTAGGAATAGTTGATGCCATACTTCTAACTAAGTACTAAATAGCAAGTAATACTAAACTAATGCTAAACTAAGATGATAGATTACTCACCAAGTGGGCCCCCTTGGATAAGTATCCTTTAAAACTACTGAGAACTCAAATGCTCGAACTCAACTTTATTTTATTAACTATAAATCATGAGTACAAAAGAGTAGTGTGTCTACATTACTAAAAACTAGAGAAGGCAAGTACAATATCGAATCCTACAACTTCCTAAAGAAGTAACATTAGATTATTATTTATACCAACAACTAAACAAGGCAGTCAACTCCATGACTAGGAGGATGTCATTTAGGGAAAGCAAAGAAAATGGAGCGATGGTAGTTACACGCACATGGAATCTAGTTAGACGTGTAGGTCCAAATGCAAATCCAGCACAACAGTAACACATGTGCATGCTCGATCATTAAAGTTCACTACAATGCAATTACATTCAGTTGCATGAAGATTTTTTTGTTGTCGACCTCCTCCTTTGACTTGGAGCGATTCCTTTGATGGTCATTATGGTGCATGCCTAGCAGGAGGTTTCTTCCTCAACTTAGCATCATTAAATTGAATTTTCATGGCAATGTTAGTATGCACAATAACTACACATCTATAACCACCTTAAGGAACATTCAATAACCACATGCAAAATCAATATAAATAATCCACATAATGTGTCAAATGTCATTAAAGCTTGCAAAGATAGGATTAAGTCTAATGTCAATGGTTTGAGGGAAACATTATGAAAATAAAAACATTTAACATTAAATTCCATGACATCTATTAGCAAATAAACTATAGATTCTACCCAAAAGTAGACCAAAAACTACAATCAGGAGGTATGAGGAAAATTACTAAATTTCAATTTACATTCGTTGTTATAGATGTTAGTTTGTGAAAAATCAAACCATTATTGATTCGTAGTTTAATTTCTATTTGGATAGTTTATACAAGGCTTCAGCATGCCTTAGCATGGGAATTTGAATATTTCCCTCATGAAGAGTGATCATCAGATGGTGACCTAAGTGATTATTTTGTTAAATATATCTTTTTTATAATGTAATTTATATATATTAATGTCTTTACTTCTTATTATAACATATAAGACTTGACCAAGAACTAAACCCTAGGAGGGGCACCAGTATCACTCCACGACCGCAACATAAATGAGTGACAGACGTGTTTCCATCCGATTGACAAGCAAAGGGAAGAGTTTATTTCAAGAGCATGGAGAGCGATGACTTTTGGTTCCAGAGACCTTTGTTGTATGCCTATATGGCATTTTTGTACATATTTTGTAGTAGATATATTTGACATTGTATGCCTATATGGCATTCGTGTAAGCCTGTATGGCTATTTTGTACCTATATTTTATACTTATATCAACATATATTGATGTATTCCTACATGGCTATTTGGATAATACAATTTTTTTTTATGGATGGTGTCCATATTTGCATTATAAATTCATTGTTCAATAGATATGAGTTACATGTATTCAAGTGTATACTTTTGATGTAGAGGATCCTACCAACAACCTTCAACATCATTCATTTTAAGGGAATTTCAATTCCAATAGAATCAGGAGAAGATCAAATACAAAACACCAAAAATTCTTTACTCTTTCACCAAAATCTTACACAATTCCACTTTGTTCTTCATTCTACAAATTTACAAACTTCAAGGCATCAAGTTAGTATTCCATTTTGATAAACCATACTCCAAATCATCATCATTATCAAGTTGATCAAAAAAAAAAAAACTCAAGTCAGGACCTTTGAAGATAGTCCCTTCATGCACCATGTCCATTAGTGTCTCTACAAAATGTTAACAAGTTTCAATTCAACATCCCACATCATAACACACCAAGCAATCACCAACATACTCATTCACCAAGGAAACACATTTTTCTTGCCAATAACCAAATCTTCAGACATCTCTAATCTTATTATCATGGCAGATACAAAGCAACCATACCTCTGTTCCTCAGAATATCCTTTCTACCATCAAGTCATCATTCAACACCATCAAGCATATTGAGCACACAACTCCTATACCTTCAACTCTGTCTTCTTACTTCATCCAAGCATAGAATCACTTGTAACATTACTATTTGATAGAACAATCCATATATGTTGCTACACAACTCTATTATATTAGGACTTCAATTGTATGTACTCAAATTTGTATTGTGCACCAAGATTCCTCACTTTCTGAGTATCAAAACAACATATCTCATTTCTAGACCCAATCCAGGCATCCATACATCCTTGACACCATCAATTAAACAACATTATCCCAAAACCAAACTCACAGGTCACTGTTAGGATAGACTTCTATACTCTGAGCAGTCAAGGTACTACTTGTCAATAAGGCATTCATACCCTAGATCAGGTGTTTATTCATCAATTCATATGCAATTTCCAAACACCAAATGCTTATTTAGACATCTCTTACTATCTACTTCAACAAAACAAAAGGCTTATAGTGACTAACCCAAAGAAAATCTTCAGTTTCTTAGACTATGCGCCTAAAAAGGATACTAGAATAGGTCTGGTTTACAAAGGATACCCCTCTTACATTACTCAAAAACCCTTATATACCTCTAACAATCATTAATCATTCCTCAAAACTCATGATTTCACCATTTTTAAGGACTGGGAACCATAAAAACAATTTGATCCACTAAACCCTTGTTTATAGGGTTTAAAAGCACAAATTAAGGAGGGTTTCATGACTGAAGCAATTACGAACTTCCAAAACAACTACCATCACTTGTAACATGACTAAATACACATTCTTATGCTCTTAGAACCATCTTCAAGCCCTTTCATGAGGTATTTCTTCAACACACTACTTGAAACCTCCAATTTTGAAAGGGAAAACTCATATTTTTAGCCTGAATCAACAACTCCAATCCATATTCCTATCACCCCCGCACTCACACACAATAAAATAAAATAAAATAAACCCTACTTATCCCATCCCACCATTCTACAAGGCTTACATCAGTGGGATGGGCCTTAAATCTCTTTAAAGACTCTAAAAACTATTGTTAAGGAAACCGAGACACAAAAAGTTGCCTCTTTTCTCTTGTTCTTTAAAAAGATAACCTCCTAACTCTTAGGAATGATAAGTAACTCCTTCCTACATATGAACACACAATAAATTATCTTTTTTGCTTCTAACTATCAGTACAAGGATGAAAATAAGAGAAAGAATACTACAAATCTTAGAAAAAATAGGGATTTATTCCAAAACTGATTGTAAGAATACAAGGAGCCTTCTTTTCCATGCCTTACAAGGATTTTTATATCTTTCTAAACTGATAACCACCCCTTCAACTACATTGAACAACCTATTCCCACCTTGTCTTTTCACATTCCTTCTTTTTCTTTATTTTTACATATTTAGCAATTTTGACAATATTTGTGCATTCTTTCACTTCTTGGACCTATTACATGACTTGATTACATTTAATTTAGGCATTACATGGCCTTGATACATAATTTTGGACTTAAATACACACATTTGACAACTTAGCCTTTTAAAGGTATTACATGATCTAGGTTCTCCTTCACCAACTTCACAACTTATGTGTATACTTTGTGACTTACTTGTATTCCAATGTATACTTTGTGACTTACATGTTTTCATGTGTATACCTTGTATTCATGCATACATTTTGTATTAATTTTCATATACTATGTATTTGTGTGTATACTTCAAGGCTTATGTGTTTTTGAGTACTTGTGTTTCCCTTATTCACATGTACATGCTTGACTTATTCACATGTATACTTATTAATTGGCTAGCCCTAGCATTGATCAATGTTGTCCTTCATGGTTTTTCTTGAATATTAATTTATTGATGCTAAACAACTTCAATATTTCTACGAATAGTAGTAGAGTTACAAATTCCAAAATTGCACAATTGAAAAGAAAAGATTAACTATAATTAAATGCATTGATTATTAACTCGATAATTGATTAAGAATGAGTATAAAATATATCAAGAGATGAGCCTTCTAGAATGGCAACTGCCAACTAGAAAATAGGAAAAGAATTCCCAATAATTTGAAAGTAATAATCCACCCAAAATTGCAATGGGAGAGAAGGATTATTCAATGTCCTTGAGCAATGTATTTCCTAATGCTCCCTTGTTCTTACATATCTCAATTCAGTTTAATCCAAAGAGTTCCATGAAATGCTTTATCTAAAAGTAAAAAACACATTTTCAATTGGTATTCCACAAAAATTTTCATAAAAGATTCCAATTTATTTAATCTTTTGATTGGAACAACTCAATTAAGAAAATGATACATAATATGCACAACTATACATAATCTTCACAACACTTGCAAAACATGATATTCATAGTAGATTATGAGTAGTTAACTTCTTGACATAGTATCATACAAACATTTATCTTGAATAGTCTTTAAACATTTTCACAGCATAATCCTCATAGTGCAGAATGAATTTTTATGTTCTTGATCCATCACCATATAAACACATCGAAAAATGTGTATATCAAATTTTTGCAATATTATTTCTTGTATAGGAAATGGACTTAGGAGAAAGCAATTTATAATTTATAATACAAATAAGAAATGGACTCAATGGTGGAAACTTTATTTATCACACCAACTAATAAATGTACATGAAAGCATCACTTTTTTCTCTTAGACTCCAATTTTCAAGCATAGCAAATCATTTCAAATGAAAATGACAAAAATGCTTCACAACCAAAGTTGTAATTGAGGAAAAATAAAATGTTTCCAAGTTCCACCATTGTACGCATTTACAATTGGTTGTATATTGTTGTAAGGGCAAGGAGGATAATTAAAAAACATCTTGCAGTTGCTATACTTGAGGATGATCATATGCTTTTTGTGTGGAAAAATTAGACTTCTCAACCACCGTGTTTATATTTCTCTTTTCGATTATTTTGGATGCCATCATAAGGGATCAAGCTGATTGAATGTAGCTTGGAGTGATTCCACATGTTTGGGTGTGAAAGAGCACCATATCTAGCATAAAAATACCTATTAGGATGTGTTGGAGCGGTTTGTTTGGTCACACAAGTTGCAAAATGAAAGTTGCACCACTTTGCAACTTTACACTACTTGCATTTGACACTTTTTCATCAAGTGAAAACTGGACACCATGGAAAAATGACTTCAAGATAACAAAAACGGAGAGAGGTTATTGTAGAGGGGCCCAATGCAATCACGTAGGATCAGACAAAGAGTTTGTAAGCATCATGGTTTCCAAGTAATATCTCATCAAAGATTTTTTCCCTTTTGCACTTTCGACCCTTAACAAATCAAGCTAGTTGAACGTAGGTTGGAGTGATTCTGCATGTTTGGGTATGAAAGAGGACTATTCCTAGTGTAAACGTACCCATCTAGATGTGTTAGAACATTCCATTTGGTCACACAAGTTGCAGAATGAAAGTTACACCACTTTGCAACTTTCAACTACATGCATTTGATAACTTTTTTCCCAAAGTGAAAATTTTCCACCAAGGAAAAATGCCTCTGACATAGCAAAAATTGAGATATTTTATTGTAGAGGGCCCCAACAGAATCCCATAGGCTTAGAAGAGAATTTTCTAAGTGTCACGGTGTTTGAGTAACAACCCATTGAAGATTGCAACCATTTTGCACTTTGGACTCTTGAGGGATTCTACTGATTGAATAAAGCTCAAAGCAATTTAGCGCATTTGGGTGTGAAAGAGGACCATGCGTAGTGTAAATGTACCCACCCGAACACATTGGAATAGTTCATTTGGTCACACGAGTTGTAGAATGAAAGTTTCACCACTTTGCAACTTTCAACTACTTGCATTTGACAACTTTTTCCCCAAGTGAAAATTCACCACCATGGAAAAATACCTCTGAAATAGCGAAAATCAAGATAGATTATTGTAGAGGGTCCCAATGTGATCCCATAGGCTTAGATGAGAATTTTATAAGCATCATGGTATCCAAGTAACAAGATGCTGAAGTTTGCAACCATTTTGCACTTTGGACTCTTAAGGGATTGATCTGGTTGAACGTAGCTTGGAGTGATTCTGTGTGTTTGGGTGCAAAAGAGGACCACACGTAATGACAAAATACATATTTGGATGCATTTGAATAGTTTTTTTGGTCACACGAGTTGTAGAAAAAAAGTTGCACCACTTTGCAACTTTTAACTACCTGCATTTGACAACTTTTTCCCCAAGTGAAAATTTTCCACCATGGGAAAATGCCTCTAAGATAGTGAAAACTGAGAGATACTATTGTAGAGGGGCCCAACATGATCCCATAAGATTAGATGATAAGTTTCTAAGCATCACGGTATCTGAGTAACAATATGTTGAAGTTTGCAGCTAATTTGCACTTTGGACTCTTAAGGGATTATGTCAGATGAATGTAGCTCAAAGTGATTATGCATGTTTGGTTACAAAAGAGGACCATTCCTAGTGTAAATGTACCCACCCGAACATGTTGGAATAGTTCATTTTGGTCACACAAGTTGTAGAAAAAAAGTTGAAGCACTTTGCAACTTTGCACTGCTTGCATTTGACACTTTTTTCATCAAGTGAAAATTGGAGACCATGGGAAAACCACTATGAGATAACAAAAATTGAGAGAGTTTATTGTATTCCAATGCAATCTCATAGGCTTAGACGAATATTTCCTAAGCACCACAGTTTTTGAGTAATAGCTCGTCAAAGATTGTTATCCTTTTGCACTTTGGACCCTTAAGGCATCGGGTTGGTTGAACGTAGCTTGAAGCAATTTCCCATGTTTTGGTGTGAAAGAGGACCATGCCTAACATAAATGTACCCATCTGAATGTGTTGGAATAGTTTTTTTGGTCACATGAGTTACAAAATGAAAGTTGCACCACTTTGCAACTTTACACTGCTTGCATTTGACACTTTTTCCATCAAGTGAAAATAGGACACCACATGAAAATGACTCCAAGATAAAGAAAAACTGAGAGAGGTTATTGTAGAGGAGCCCAACATTATCCCATAGGATTAGATGAAGAGTTCTTAAGCATCATAGTTTCTAAGTAATAGTTCATCAAAAATTGCTACCCTTTTTCACTTTGGACTCTTAAGGGATTGATCTAGTTGAATGTAGCTCAGAGTGATTCCACATGTTTGGGTGAGAACAAGAAAAATTTCTAGTGTAAATATACCCATTTGAATGTGTTGGAACAGTCTGTTTGGCCACACGAGTTGCAGAATGAAAATTGCACCACTTTGCAACTTTACATTGCTTGCAACACTTTTTTCATCAAGTCAAAATTGGATACCATAGAAAAATGACTCTAAGATAACAAAAATTGAGAGAGCTTATTGTAGAGGTTCCCTACATGATCTCGATGTCTCAGATGGAATTCCCATAACTAACATGGTATCTAAGTAACAAGCCGTCAAAGATTGTTTCCCTTTTCCAATTTAGATTGCCAAGGGATTACGTTGCTTGAATTACAAATATTTGAGGGCAGCAATAAATTTCAATATTTGAGTAAATATCATTACAAGTGATTATTTCAATAGACTGTATGTTATATTGATATTGATATATAATCATTAGGTTGATTTTTTTATTAAATGAAGTTTTTATAATAAGTTAGTCAATTGGTGCTAGTTATAATAGGGAGAGAATAAAAGAAGAAAAAGAATGATTAGTAAACATCAAACATTGTTACAATCACTACATTAATAATATTATGTTTACAATAAAATGAGATTTATTTGGTTGTCCTAATTCTTCTATTTTTTCTATAATTGTCTAATATGCTTCATACACCATTTTGAAACCCAAGTGCTTGTACTTGAAGGCTGATGCAAAGCAGGGTATCAAAACACTACAACTCACTCAAATCCTGATGAAATCAAATAAGACAAGATGAAAATGAAATTTAGTTCACTCCTCCATCAATTCCAATACACAAATGAGCACTTTCAGGCCATACCAAAACATACAAGTTGTTGTAGCAACAAAATTCAATATAGGAAAATGCAGAAAATAGTGAATGGGTGAAACCACAATAGTGGTTTACAATTGAGAAGAGGAAGGAAAATCAACTTTTTAAAAATTTCAATAGGAAGGATGGTTCGGCTGAACCACTTAAAGGTCAATGGAGAAATAGTATTTTAAAGGGGTTCAATTGAACCCATGTTCGACCGAACCATGTTGAATTAGGGAACATTTATAAATCAAACCCTATCACTATCAAACAAAAAAGGGCGAACTATTAGTCGTGGATCTTGTGCACGGCGAACAACGGACGTGATTGACAGGGAACAGAAAAAAACTTGCAACAGGACCACCATTTCAACTTGAAATATCGACTTGGACATCCATTAGTAGGTTGGCATTCTTTCACAATGATTTAAAATTCCATTTGTTTGTAAATTTGTAAACTCTAATGGATTCCATGAGACCAAATTTTTTTGGTGAAATGAAAACAAATTGAATGAAAAGAAAATTCCAAACAAAATTTTCATTTAAAACTTGAAGGCACATTATGAGAACAAAATTTATTGTTTATAATGAATATACCCTATTTCAAGCTCTCATTTTGGCTCACAGTTGTGAATTGCATTTGCTTGAAAGTTTCTTAAACCTTTTAAAAACAATACCCATTATTTAAAATTTGGATTTACAACTACAAATTGCATTTGCTTGAAAGTTTCTAAAGCCTTTTAAACAAACCCAATTTTCAACCAAATTTGGATCTACAGCTACCAATTCATTTGCTTGAAATTTTCTAATATTTTCCCCAATAGCAATGCATATATGCATGATATTATAAAAAAATTGGGACCACTTCAATGCTTCTTTTTCATAAGAACACATACCCCAATTGGGGCCTCAACCTTTGTAAAAACACTACCTTCTATTACTAATTCATTATATCATTTCTTATATACTAGCATTAACCTAACAATAAGATCTTCCTACTAATATTTTTGTTCATTTTTAAACCAAGTTTACTCAAACCTCTAATTAGAATTTAAAACTATTAGAATTATGAAGAAAATAGTCAACATCTATAGCCTGAAGATTTCCCCAAAATGTATAATCAAAATTTAATTTTGTTCCATCTTGAGGATATTTCCAACCTACAAGTATATACATATTTTAGTTCTCTCTATATCTATTAATAGATTGTGTTGAAGGCATTGCTTAAATTATCAGCATGGAGATATTATTTTTGAATATTATTATAGACTTATTTTTCTTGTAAACTTGAATTCAAAATTATACTTGAATGGAACCTTAGAAAAATTAATAGGCTAGATTTATTGCTTCTATATTATTGGTTGCATAACACTATATTAATTATTCTTTGGATAATTTTTTATCTAAGTGATTGAAATGTTCAAATTGATTTTCAAATTGGTCACTCCATGAGTCTAGTTCTAGAGAGTAATTTTAAGAATAAAAATATTTTTTTGTTTAGTGAATCAATAAATTACATCACCTCTTAATTGGATGAATTTTTGTAATGGAGTGCAAAATTTACCATAGTTTTATATAAATGATATCACATTTTTTGTGGCATTTTTCCAAATAATTTGTGTGGTGTTTATATGCATGCCTATTTTGCATACATTTAAGTAAAACTAGGCATAGAAAAAAATTCTACTAAATTGAGCAAATATTATTCAATGAGTGAATAATATTTGTTTAGAGGAAGAAATGAAAAGGAAAATAGGTTTGTATTCTTTTTAAAGAGAAAAGATCAATAAAAGTAACATAACTTACAACATTAAAGAAGAAAACAAATAATATGTAGAAAAACATTGCAAAGTTATATTATGATAAATAATATTCAAGTAAAGAAATTATAATGTGCTTGAAGAATGAATATAAGTTAAGAATAAAGTAAATCAGAAGATTTTTTTCAAATAGGAAATTTTTATTGTAGTCAATAGAAATTATATAAAAATTGTATGAAGAATTGTTCTAGTATATATAATGAAATATTATAACATAAGTTAGAAATAGAATGTTAGATATACCTAGAGCATATAATGTTTTAGTGGCCAAGAATAATAATGTAGAATAAATGTAACATGCAACAATGAGAAACCAAGTGTTGTAGTGTAGGAAAATAGAAATAATTAGTAATTTTGTTTCATGCAAGAGTAGAATGAAGAATGCTCCAATGTAAAGAATACATAGAATATAAGTGTCGAAAAAATACTATTATACTACATTTGTAGAATTTTAAGGATTAAATGGAGTGTATGAGGGATATATTACACTTTTGCATATAAAAGTACATAATGCCTTTCAAATTTGAATAAAAAATAGAGATTGGTGTTAAAATAGGGAAGAATAGAATGTAATGGGATGAGATAAAGTTTTGGAAAAAATGCTTTAGAAAAATTGGACAAATAGTGAGAAAAAAAAAAGAATTTTGTAGATATTTTTTCAATCCTTTCAAAATTAGTTATAAAAAAGGACATTTTTGAGATGTTAAGAATAAAATCCAACATATTATAAAAATAGAGAAAGCTATTATAAGACATTGTATGATTAGAATGAAAATTCTTTCTTTTGTTTCTTGTAATTTGGTATCAAGAATGGACTATTGTAAGTATTTTATAAAATAGTAGCAAGAGGAACATGCATTTCAAAAATATAGTTGTATGATTAGAATGAAGATTCTTTATTTTTCTCCTTGTAAAGATGTCAAGAATGGACTATTGCAAGTATTTTGTAAAATAGGAAGATTTGTCATTTTAAAATGGTAGTGAGAGAACATGCATTTTGAAAATACAATAATTTGTATTAAAAAGTAGTTTAAAAAAAAATAATAATAAGAGGATAATTGTATTTGAGTTTTGATAATATATTTAATTAATTAAAGATAAATTTAATTAAAAATAATTTAAAATGTCTAAGTTAGTTAGAATTTTTTATTCAAGTAAGAAGAATGATTTTTAAAAAAAAAATGTTAGGATATTTTTAGAGTCATGAAGATGTTTATATAATTGTGTATTTAATGTTTGAAACAATACATAAATAATAAAATGTTAGAAGTCGACAAATACATAAAAATATGAAATTTAACATAATTAAGTAAGAAACTATGAGATTGCCACTTAGATCTAGGAGAAGGTAAGGAAAGAGGGTTAAATGGGCCCTAAAATTATGCTATGGATATAGATGCTAAAATGTGAGCATGAAATATAAATTAATATTGTAGTGTACGCAATTCTTGACATCATATTTTCTTTCACTTTAACGAGCTAATGTCACTATATGATAAAACATAATTATTTAGTATAAAAAATAAATGCTAAAAGAAAAACATGAAAATAATCAAACATTTTGGATACATAGAATGATATACAATGTGTTAAATGATCAAGGAGTTAATTCCCTTTCAAACTAAGATATGCAAAACAAGCATGTCAAAAAACACAAAAATCTACAACATATATATATATCTTAGAATAATACAACCAATAATACAAAGTATGCCAACAAATCATATATAATCCAACATAAACATTATACATGTATAAAAGGAAAAATGTCAAAATTACAAGGGTTGTGAGAGTATATGCCCCCTTAAATAATTGTATAAAAGAAATATATGTAGTTATTTTTAAGGTAAATAGAGGGAAATATAAAAATAAAAGTAGTTCATCACTAATTTTACAATAATACAATAGATCATTATCTAATGTAATCATGAAATTTTTACTTCCATATAAAAAAACTTTACATATTGGTACATCCAATTAGATGGAACAATCCCTATTGCATGAATCGAAGGTTTTTCGTGAAGGAGTTTATAATAAGAAATTTATTCGCTATCATAACATGGAATAACAAGTGAAGTGAAATAGGTCTTGATTCTAGATAAGAAAATAATAGTTCCCAAATTATCTCATCGAATAATAAAAAAACCTTTAATAGAAAATTCAGGAAGAGTAAGATTAGAAGTATAAACAAAAATACATTTTAGTAATTAATGAATACAAATATTAAGATTAAAAAACCATTTTCAATCAATGTATACATAATGCTCATATAGGTTTAGTACCAAAAATGATTAGAAGATAAATAATCTTCTATTAAACCACATTGAAGTGAAGTTTAGATGAAAGGAATGTAATTTCCATAATGTCAATATATAATACACCCAATTTGGGCAACTATTTCAATAGGCTTAGTAGAAGAGGGAATATGGATCTTTTGTGTAGAATTATGAAGAAACTCATGATATTAAGGTGAAGTTTAAATAATATCCCAAAGAGAAATATTATATACTAAAGTTCTTTTATACTATTATACTCTTTCTAAAATGCTCTTAAAGGAATACAAGAAGTCAACATGAAATATTGGGATTAGATAAAGGAAGAGGAACAATCTTAGTGTTGGTTTGTTAGTTTCACCAAGTGTTGTAGGTATTCATTACTGCATAAAATTTAAAAATAAGAGTTTCAATTATAATCATCAACAAAATAAAGGTTGAAATAAGATGGGTCAACAAGGGATAATTCCTAGGTTCGTTAGGAATACCTACCTAGATCATGAAAACTAAAGAAGACGGTGGGATGAAGTAAAATACCCACACAAAGATTTGGAACATCAAGGATTGATCATTGTGCATCATTATAGAAAGCTCTAGTCCATTATATCTAGTTGTAGAATTTGTATAGGCAACTTTTAAATTTTAAAAAATGTAAGAGTTGATTTATTTTACTATAATATCCAAGAAATTTATAAAAATAAGAGTAATAAAATAATTATTAAATATTATCTTTAAATGAGTAAATATAACCATATTTTCACATGGTGGATTTTATATTATCTATAAGATTTTAGGTAATAGAAAAAATATGTACAAAGATTTAATCAAGTCATTTTCTCTTATTCTTTCGTTATTTCTTTCTTTTTGTACTAGGGTTAAATCTTCATCTAGGTTTGTTGTGTACTTATAGGAAACCTTTCTTCCTTAGTATCATGTTCTTGTACATTGTATGGTAACTTTCATGATAAATATTATGTACATGTGTCCCTTCCTCCTATCAGATTTTGTTTATAATGGATATGAGGAAGTTTATTTCTAATTTTTTGGTTTCTTCATCAAAATATTGCTTCAATAATTTAGAAATCATATTTACAAGCTTATATCATCTCTCTCATTTTATTCTCTTATTTGTACCTTCAATAATGACTAAATTTATTTTACATGACCACTAATGTTAAATAATGATGCTTTCCCTTTATTACTAGTTGTAGGAAATAAATCTTAGATGCAACCTTTATCAATATTTTTTAAGTCTTTAATGGCACATTTTGTACTAGAGTGCACACTTGTAAATTTAAAATTTAGAACTATTTTAGATTATGTTTTGTGTGCAATCTAGTAATTTGAATGTTTTGATTATTAAAAACTAGATAGATATTGAATGTTTTTTTGTTAATGGTATGAAAATATTATTGATGAGTAGATGAATTATTAGAACTGTTTTAGATAAATATATTCTCTATATCTAGACATATTATTTACCAAGGTCTCATTGCTCCTTTAGGTGTGCATACATATATAACATGGAAAATGAAGATGTTCCACAGGTCTGCAAAAAAATTGTTTGGAAATACCATTAATGAGATTAAAAAATTGAGAGATTCATGAGCACAAGGTGCAAACCTGGGGATATATACTGAACCACGCATGTTAATATTGCATAGTCTAGAAAAACTAAAAGATGCACTTGAGAGGACTAGTGCATATTTCCCAGATAGAGTAGCTGCTATTCTTTTTTGCATGCAGGAAGAAATACATGGTGATGTTCCCCTTAAACAAATACAAGATAGTGTGACCAAAGAAATGATAAAAGCCACTTGTTTTCCAGTTTATCAAAATGTGTGTAAGGTTAGGGGATACCAAGTAACTAGATGTGTCGATCATGTTATGGCCTCATTGATCCACCCATGATTTCTCGCAGCACATGGTCTATACCCAAACAATGACCATATTCCATTATACTTTTTTTAGCAGTTGTATGTTGAGGTCCATTTGGGCCTCAAAGTCAACTACCTAGACATTCCACCATATGTTGGTTAGGGGTGTGGCAGGATTGTTGATAGGCCCACCTATCGTCGATTAGATAGACCACCCCCAGTGTTTAGGGTATTGGTTGGTGAGAGGTCTCCTGCTCTCACCCCAGCTCTAGCCCCCATAGCAGATGAAGTTGTCATTGCTTCCCAAAAGGAAGCAATTGACATGGTAGTTGACATTGTGGCTGCCACCACTAGGATATCTAATGATCATGTAGGTCAGTATTTGATGTCCAAACATTCTTGATCCATGATGTTTTCAGCACAATGGACCACCATGGATCCTTTTATAATGATCAACATCCCTACTCCTACACAACTTGATGCACTTACAAGAGATATGGCACATAGGACTCTGCATTGTTTGGCTGAGGACCTATTAGAGGCATATGCCCACATTACATCAGACAATGGGATTGGTATAGAGCATGTTAGAGATCATTTGAGATGCAAAGGTCGTTCAGTTCTAGGATCCCATCACTCTCATCCCAGCACTAGTGCACGTCAAGATCCACCTACAAATCATTCAGCAGTTGTACAGACTATGGGTTTTACTGACATTTTGACTGGTTTTGGTTTGTCATCACCAATGCCATCTCACCTAAATAGTTCTCTTCACTCATCATTTATGGCACAACATGGGACAGATCAGAGGGATGCAGATATCAAATGATGTGCATGTTTCAATTTCTTCTGAATTATTTTTAAATTTTAGTTTTAACTTAAAGATATCCATGTATTGATATATGTATATATAATGTAGGTGGACATACCTCATGTCACTCTAAGCCTTGTTCCTCTAGATCATGTACATCGACGTGACTCTATGGATGAATCTACTACTAGTGGACATGTGAGTTTTAATTTTTTATATATACACGTGTATATGTACATGCATATGTATGCACATAGATCTAGATAGATATTTAAAAATATACAAATACATTCTTAAAAATAACTTTCATAAAATTTATTTAATATAAATTATATGTATTTAACACATTTTGTACACATTTTTATTTGTAGGGCTCAACACATCCATCAGAGCAGGACCGTTCTCATTCAGATGGCCATTCGACTAGGAGTTGACATTCATATTAGGCCCTGCACTAGATCTATGATCTTTACTACATGTATTTTCTTATATGATGATCTTTAGTATTTGAAATTTGATGATCTTTTCTTATATACATTCATTTGGCTCTTTGCTTATATACATACATTTGGCTATTTGCTTATATGATGATTTTTAGTATTCGGCATTTGATGATCTTTGCTTATATATAGAAATTTGGCTATTTGCTTATATACATACATTTGGCTCTTTGCTTATAACATGTTACATGTTACATGTTTATACATTGAATCTATTTACATGTATGTATGTGTTTGCTTATGTTTACATGTTTATATGATATATGTATACATTTTCTTATATTCAATATATATACATTTGCTTATTTGATGATCTCTTAGAACTTACATTTCCTTATATGATATAAATTTGATCTATAGTAGAATTTTAGGAAATAAACATGCCACTTTATAATTAAGTGCATTCATGTTGACCACAATAAATAATTTGCACACACACCCATTGAATTTTATAGTAAGAAGTCAAGAATTATAAAATAAATGACTCCCAAGCTCAAGTAGACTAATGATATTTTATAAACGAGTTATAAAATATAATTATAAAGAAGAGGTAGGAACATTCCTTTTATAATTATATACCATCCTTCAAACACTTTCCCTCTAAGTTATAAAATTTTTATGTTAAACTATTTCATAAATAATCTCTTAATCTACACCATTATTAAATTATACAAAAAAATTATTCTTTGAAACATTAAGAAAATTCAATTCAAATTATACCTCTATTATCTTTTTGACAAGTAACAAAATTCTAAAATTACTCTAAGATATATGTTGCATATCTATACATTAAAAACAACAAACTCCACAATGAAATAACTTGTTTGATTACCACTTGATTCATTTAATGATCTAGAATGTAGTTATTCCATACACTAGAATAATTTTTTCCCCATATGCATATAGATACAAGCTTATTTTTCATTATTCCATATCAAATTGCAAGATTAATTCCAATTTATATCAGTTGCAGCTCACGAATTTTGGAGACATGTTTAACTTGAAGAAGAAAATGGGACAACAAAGAAAAATAAAAAATGCGGCTCAACAAAAATTTTCTAAAGAAGAAGAACAAAAGAGGTGTGAACAAAACTTGGAAAATTATCATCGAAAGAAACAAGGTACACATGCTTGTTTCTTCTCTCTCTCTCTCTTTGTCAAGTGTTTGTTTAGGACTTTTATTAACACCTCAATTTTTTTTGCTTATAAATATGCATGCCTTTTATGAAAACCATGTTATATTTAACTTGGAAAATTTAATACTAAAAAATAGTCATCTTGCATAGACATTACCTAAATTTCTTATCATCTATTTCCAATTGTTTTTGTTCCATGGAATTCTTAAGTTTAAGAATATTTGATTTTATTTGTTTCAACTCCAAAAGTAAATAACTCACAGTCTCTCACTTTATTTGCTTGCATGTAAATTCAAACAAGTAGGAAATTCTCAAGTGAAAGTCGATCCAAATCTAGATATTGGATCAAACAAATCTAGTGAAGAACACATGGACCTTGAAGTTAGGGAGGAGACCCAATTTCAAACAATGATTGTTGGAGAGGGGTCAGGATCACTTCCTTCTACTAATATGGATGAGCATATAAAACTAGTTGTTCAAAACTTCTATCACTTATAGCATCATGTCTTATCATTTGTTTTTCTTGCATACCTAAACTTCACTTATGTATAATCATCTCTCACTTTTCTTTCCAAAATATGACATGTAGAAAGGCCTCAACAAGCATGAAGTTCTCGTGTTGAAGTCAAGCCAAATTTAGATATTGGATCAAATGAATCAGATGAAGAACACATGGACCTTGAAGATAGGGAGGAGGCCCAAGTTCAAACAATGCATGTTGGAGAGGGGTCAAGATCACTTCCTTCTATTGCTATGCATAAGCATATAAAACTAGTTGAAAAGGTGATGAAACAAATTTCTTATAGAAATTTAGATCATTTACTTGAAATGGATATGGAGAAGCTGAAATGTTATTCCAACCAGCCTTATAATAAGAGAAAGAGGTCAATGACTAAATCTGTAAATGGAATAATCAATCATCATTTCAATCATCTTGATACACTTGAAAAAACCCAATTGTTATCACGTTTACTTATTCGTAATGAGCTGAAAGAGTCATTACAATTGTTGGGTGTACATTCAGCATCAAATAAGAAGAAACACATGGTATTACAAAAGGATATTGCTCAAAATGTTAAAAAGGGTTTAGATTCCATTGGGAAAGAATCTCAATCAGTGGATAAAGCCACTACAAGAAGGGTGGTGTTGACATCTATTATACATCAAGATATAGCAAGAAAAAGAAAATTGTCTGCACTTTCAGCTAAAATTGGTTATAGTAGAACCACATTAATAAAATATGAGAAAAAAAGAAAGTTTTTGGATGAGAGTTCAGAAGGAAATTGGGAAATTATGTGTAGAGCTCCCCATTTTGATAGGATTGAAGATGTTGTTAGGAACTTAATCTCAAGTTTTTGGCATGATCAGACTCATCCATCATCAAATACTAGAGATGTTATGAGACACAGGATTGGGCCTTGTATTTATGAAAATCATATCAAACATTGGCTAGAAATAACACAATTTGAGATGTATATGAAATTTTGTACTACATATCATCATATAAAGATTGGGCAAACAATATTTCAAAGATTAAAGCCATATTATGTTCAGATAAACATTTTTTTTTAAACTTGTTGTTGTCGTTATCATATTGAATTTGATCTCTACTATTAGGTGTCTTGAAAGATGAGAGAAGAAAGTTGTGGGTTTAAAAATGCACCTCCTAAATAGGCAAGTTTTTTCATAAAGGTTGTTTTATGTGATCATGAAAATAGACCTCAAATAAACTGCATAAAAGGAATTTTTGAGACATGTGGAAATTTGGCTAAATTTCCTTCAAGAAATGAGGATAATGACCTAAAAAAGACAATAAATAACAAGAGGTAAGTACTATTTTTAGAGAGTTTATTTGTTTCAATTTGATTATATTCTTATTTGAATTCTCTAATGTAATGTTTCATTCATTGTGTGGTTTATTAAGTTTATTCACATATTTTACTCACATGGGTACAAGTATGTAAAGTTGCAAACAAATTTTGGGAAAGAATCCACAAGGTTGAACTATGTAAAAGAGGATATTCCTATTGGAAAATTTATGGAAGATTTTTGAAAATTGATACAACCATACATACAACATTCCTTTTTTTCTAAGTGGCAAGCACGAAAATTCCAAACATTGAGAGATACTTTCCCATTTGGAACAGTTCTATCAGTAGTCAAATTTTCATAAAATTACTCCTTCATACATCAAAAGGAGATTTGAAATCAGAGTATTGCTTTTCAAAGAAAATCACTATTATGGTTCATGTGTGTTATTGACATGCATAATCAAAATTGGATGTTGTTGAGAGTACAAATGAAGAATGTGCCATAAAGAAAGAATATAACTTTTATATTAGTGATGATAAAGAGCATGACAAGTTTTTTGTCCAAAATTGCTTTACAATTTTTTTTGAGAATTTGAGAAGTAGGGGTGTAAAATTTGAAAAGCATTTTGTATGGTCAGATGGATGTGCAACACAATTCAAATCTTCACGGCCATTCTATGCACTTTGTAGATATCATAAAATCTACAAAATACCACATGTTTAGAGTTATTTTGAGAGTGGGCATGGAAAGGGTGAGCATGATGGAGCAGGAGCTTGCATCAAACAATATTTAAGAAAACATCAAATGAGTTATCCAGAAGATTGTATAGACAATGCACATGATGTTGTTGAATGGTGCAAGAAATACTTTGCATCAAATTTGGTCGACACATCTTTGAGAACAAACTGACACATTGCACATAGACTATTTTGGGAGATATCGGGTATGTATAAATTACATTTTCAAAAATTTAAATTTATTTAAATTTAAAAATTATATATATATATGCATGTTTGTTCACATAAGTTTGTTGTTGTACATGTATCTAGGTGTGGACAGAAGATCAATGCATGGATGCAAGAGGGTAGAAAAAACAAGATATTTACATTGTGTTGGGAGTTTAGATAGTTTCCATGGATGGAAATTACACACAAGGGATTACTCTTATTTTTGCACTAAGTGCATTTCAGGAAACTCTGATCATGCATGCAACAACCAAGAACTTGGATATGTTGGTAAATGGGATGCAGTGCCACTAGTTGTTTCAGAAACATATGGTGAAAATGAGGAAGAAAGATTTGAAGACATTCCTTTGATTTCAATTGATTATGACCATATATCAAGATTGGTTAGAAAAGGTACATGTGTAAGTTTTCAATAATTTTTATATATTATATATATCTAGTTAATGATCTTTAAAGTCTAGAGACATTTCTAATTTTTTTAGAAATTTTGTGTGTAAATTTGGTATACAAGAGATGTTTTTGTAGTCATCGTAGAGCCTAGAAAAATCGAAGGCGTTAGCTATTATTTATTGTGTTGCACAGAAGAGAGGAAAAAGCTAACACAACCTGAAACAAGCGATGGAATGTCATTGCCCACAGGTGAGTTTGAATTTAAAATTATATATACATTGTGTTCACATGTATGTGCATGACTGTTATAAACATTAAATATATATTGTACAAACCTTGAGCATGAAAATGGTGTACATGTTCATATGTCTTACTAAGAAGGTTCATGTTTACCATGCAGGTTTTGTTGTAGTGCAAGGGACATATCTAAAACAAGTCAAATTTGTTCATCACGAGATTCATTTTGTTGACTATCAACCTGATAACAAGGTATATCAATATAGTAACTTGATAATTGCTACTGCCCTACATCTTCACCCAGTTCCACATGCATGTGGCCGAAAAAAATGGAGACTAGATAGTGAAGATCATCAAAAAATTCTACATGTTATTGAAGAGTAGGCTGATCCAAAATCTTTGACTTAGATTATATCCATGATTTTCAAGTTCACTTGTAACCCTATACATGTTCAAGTAAGAACTTATAGTAACTTGTACATAGTTGTAAATCATTTTGCGTAAATTACAATTTTATGTACATATTTGTTCCATGGAATTCTTAAGATCAAGAATCTTTGATAGCATCATCTCTCACATTTAATTATATACAACTTATATTTGTTTCATGGAATTCTTAAGTTCAAGAATCTTATATACAATTATATACAACTTATATATGTTCCATCAAATTGTTCCATAGGAAATTGTGCAATTATATACAACTTATATTTGTTTCATGGAATTCTTAAGTTCAAAAATCTTATATACAATTATATATACAACTTTTATTTGTTCCATCAAATTTTTCCATGGGAAATTATGGAAATTTTAAAATTAAGTATTATCTAATTATAAAATTTGTTAGAATTGGCTATGTATGGCTGCCAAGATCTTGAGACCAAGTGGAAAGCACAAGAAGAGAAAGAGAAGAATATGGCAAGAATAAACTATAATCAATTTCAATGATATGATTTTTGTTGTTACAAAGAGAGAGACCCCTTGTTTATATAGCCAAGGTGAGAATATAGAAGAGCGTAATATTATGACAAGTGTTGTAATCTTATGACATGAGACAACTATGAAAAGCTATCACTCCACCTAAGGTGGAAAAGTGACAATGTGATAATCACCACAAATGGTGGATCACCCACAAAAGGTGGAGATGTAATCACATGATGTGTCCATGAAAGGTGGATGTGATAAAGTAATAACATGATAATTCCACCAAAAGTGGAAATTCTCCAACTACCTCCTATGTAGTCCCTAAGTAAACTTAACTAAGGTGTAATTATAACCTAGGACAAGGTACAACACTTTTAATTACACCAACACCTCAAGCCTTAAGTGCAACTTAGGGAGTAGTAGATTATTATACAAATAACACAAAGATGCAATGATGGGTTTCGGCTACTAGGCCATGTTAGGTACCCATGTACAAATGCAATGCAATCTCTCACAAATGGAGAAAAGGAGAAAACCCAGTGGGACAAAAATCCTCCCCAAAAGAGAGATGAAATAGAAAATAGAAATGCTCTCAATGAAGAATGAGAAGGTAAAAACCCCATGTGAGGAAAAAAACCCCCCCATAAGAGAGAAGTAGAAGAGATACAAGGTGACCCCCCCTACATGATGAGTCTCTCGCAATGATGGTAGAAGCTCGCATTGAATGTTGAAGATGATTCAATCTCGCAAAACTACGTTCCTCTCCTTAGGAAGAAATAAAACCATGGATGTATGCAGGAAGTTAGGAATATGAATGATGGATGATTTCTCTAAAGCATGCTCAAGTGTCTCCATGTTGATGTCGAAAGTTGAAACACTCCAAACAGGCATTCTAGGCCACACTATTGAAGAGGACAATCCAACATCTAGTAGAGATGAATGTAGAGTACAATCCAAAGACAAGCATATCCCCTCTAAAGAAAAAGAAGCCTCTTCCAAATGTTGTCTAGAAGCATCCACACTCACACCAATTTGTGAGAAGTGATCATGTAGAGAATGAACAAGAGGGTCAAGGTGTTCCCTCACAACAATTGAAGAAGGTGCATCTTCATCAAAGAGAAGATGAATGTCCTCAATGGTGTCCTCCAAATCTGCAAGATGAGACTCCAGAAACAAGTCTGAAATACCTGTCAATAAGTCATCCAAGGTAGCCATATCTGGAAGACTATGTATGTCCTGCTGCATTGAATCACAATGAGCCAAAACTGTTGAATCACAAGCATCATCAGCTGCAACAATAGATTATTCTTCCAATGTTGGATGACAAGAGTCCTCAGCCTCAAGATGTTGACTCATAGATGAAGAAGATGAACCCTCTAAATCTAGATTAGGAGCCATAGAAACTGAAGTCTCAATATATGTCTCTATAGGAGGAGGAGAAGGCTCTGGGTCATCATAACTACCATACCTTTCCCAATTAGCAAGTGTTTCAGCTGTTTTATCATCAATAGGTCAAAACTTTGAAAGTGGAACAAGACAATCTACAACAGGATCCTCTGGGAATGGAAGTTCATTCAAGTTTCCATACATCTCCCAAAGTTTGGTCATAAGGTCACAAGGGATCTCAATACCATCATTGGCCATTTTTGTATCAATGTCACAACTACAACCAATTAATCCCAAGATATGTTGTCTTTAAGTCCCACACAACTCTCTTCCATTTTGATGAAGGTTTAGGAACTAGTCCATAAAGATATGGAAAAAGATTAAGCCACCTACAGTGTGTTAGGATTCCATCTTGCCAAGACTTAAAGTTCCATTGATTTAACCTTATTACAATAGGATGCTTTTTTATACCCATACTCCTCAACTTAGTCACACAATAGACCAATCAAGAGACATAAGCCAACAAAGAGAAACAATTACCCCCCCAAATCACTTAATCAAGAAACCCCCCAAGCAATATCTAATTTGGCACTTTATATTTAGTGTGTTTATAGTTGCCACTTGCCAAAAATAGCAAAGTGGTCTTTGATCTTGGTACATGCAAATGCCAAATTTGGCCACAAAATCAAGTATAATTTTTGATACAAAATGAGATCAATATGATCGTACCATTGAGAATTAAACAAAAAATTATGCACTTTCAAAAAAAATTGCACCCAAAACTATTACCGTAGGAGCAAGATATGAGCTCCCAAACTTCCCAAAATGAGGACGAAGCAGCAACACCTATGAGAATCTACAATTTCTAGAAAAAATAGACACCAAAACCAAAAACTAATTGCACCAATGTGTAGAGCATGAAAAATTATCCCAAATAAAAAAACAAATGCTTGAAAAAAGGAGTCAAAATGACTGAGTTATGAGCATTTGAAGTTCGCCTTTAAAAATAAAATGCAAATGATGAGGGGGGAAAAAAATTTAGACTGCCGATGTAATGCTGACATCAGCAAATCACTAGATTAAATTTGATGGTTTGTAGACCATCACCACAAAATATACTCCACCTTGCCAGAATATTCCTCTGGATAGAATATGTTGCGAAATATTCTTACGGTGTCGATATATTCCTAACAGAATATTCTATGTACCTTTTGTCAGAATCTTTGACCACTACTTATTTTGTGGAGCCCATAGAATTTACTGTGATTGCAGAATTATGAACTAAGCACTGATTGATTTGAAAATTGATGTCGCTAGAATTTTATGATGTCATCGGTAGGATTGGAGGTGGGATCGTAGCGGCAAGTGGGTATGGGACCTCTGGCTTTCTAGTGAGGACATGTTGCATGGCGGCCGCTAGATAGCCACAGGTACACCTGTACCTACAGTGTTGTATGTTATCTATAGTGGTACAGTCTACAAAATTTGATATATTTTCCTTTTTATTATTATTTAAATAAAAACTTTGCAGGATATTTAATCGCCCAAAAAATAATTTTTCAAAAGAAATTTTCAAAAAAATTCCAAATCAATTTTTTTTTTTTTTTGAAAAATTGTACCATGCACAATTATGATGACCTAGGGGACCGTACGACTCTTCGGGAAAAAAAAATTGGCTCACTGGATGACTTGCTCCAAAATGGACGAATTGACAATTGATCTTAAGGTTTTTGGCCCTTCTGGCTCGATGGCAGGGTTGGATTTGACCCAAAATGCTCCAAAATTGCAGCTACCTTCTAGATCTGGCAACCACTCTTCAGCTTCAAACCCTCATAGATTTGGCCTCGTATGTCTGATTTGGATGAAACAAAAAGAAAATTTGACTTTCTTGAACCTTCCAGATGCAATGGTGAGCTTAGATTTGCACCAGCAAGCTCCGATATGAACATGTAACAAAGAGGCAAAAATGGAACCTCCCCAAATTTGAGATCACTCTTCAGAAAAAGACTCTCCAATGGCACCCAATCTACTTTGATACCATGTTAGAATTGGCTATGGCTGCCAATATATTGAAACCAAATGGAAAGCAGAAGAAGAGAGAGAGAGAATAATATGACAAGAATAAACTATATTCAATGTCAATGATATAATTGTTGTTGTTACAATGAGAGAGACCCCTTCGTTATATAGCCAAGGTGAGAACGTAGAAGGGCATAAGATTATGACAAGTGTCATAATCTTATGACATGAGAAAACTATGAAAATCTATCACTCCACCTAAGGTGGAAAAGTGATAATCACCACAAATGGTGGATCACCCACAAAAGGTGATGTAATCACATGATGTGTCCACAAAATGTGGATGTGATAAAGTAATAACATGATAAGTCCACCAAAAGTGGAAATTCTCCAACTACCTCTTATGTGGTCCCTAATTAAACTTAACTAAGGTGTAATTATGACCTAGGATAAGGTACAACACTTTTAATTACACCAACAAAATTATTGCACACATATTTAAAACATAAATCAATGTACCCTCGAGCTCCCTCTCTCCCCTCTACCCTTAACTCTTAAACCCTAAACCCTTGTACCCCCTACCTTTTATCTCTTTCCCACTCCCCCCTCTCTCTCTCAAGTCTCTCCCTCCTACCCCCTCCCCTCTCTCCCCTTTACCCTTAACCCTTAAAACCTAAACCCTTTTACCCCCTACCCTTTATCTCTCTCCCACTCCCCCTCTCTCAAGTCTCCTCACCCTCTCCTCTCTATACCTTAACCAAGTTAAACCTCCTAAAACCATTTATCTATCTCCCACTCCGCCTCTCTCTCCTCTCTCTCTCTCACACACACACACACACACACACACACCACTACCCCATTCTAGATCCCCACCTTCACCTTTAACCTTGCCTCAAACACACTCTCTCTCACCACCAGTCACCAATTCATTTTGAGCTCCCCACCAACCCTTGACCCCAAAACCCTAAACTTTCCACCTCTACCCTATCTCTCCCACCCCTCTCTGCCCTCCTACCCCTCTCCTCCCTCTATCCTCAACTCAAAACCCCAAACCCTTGTACCCCTACCCTTTATCTCTCCCACTCCCTCTCCCCACTCTCTACTCTGTTTTAAAACCATTAAACCTTCTCTCTCTCACTCACTCACTCACTCCTTCGTCTCAAGCCCTATAGCCTTAAATTCTTTTCTTTCTCTATCTCTCACTCACTCCACACACCTCTATCTCGAGATCCCTCTCTCCCCACTCCTTAACCCTTTAAAATTTCTACCCTTTATCTCTCTTCCCACTCCCCTCTCTCTCTCAAATTTTCCTCCTACCCTCCCTCTCCTCTACTCTTAAACTCCTTAAAACCCTAAACCCTTGTACCTCCTACCCTTTATCTTTCTCCTACTCCCCCCTCTCTCTCTCAAGTCTCTCCCTCCTATCCCCTCTCCCTTTCTCCCCTCTACTTTTTAATTATATACTTTTAATATTATAATAATAACAATTATATATTATAATATAAAAAGAATAAAATACAACTATTAAAAAACCAGAAAACAAAAAAAAAGATTGGAAAAAAAAATGGGAAAACAAAGATCCATGTCAAGGGGTTTGGCCGAACTAGTTTACCAAGTTCGATCAAACCCCTCTAGTATACATTTTTTTATTGTATTTTAAAGTGGTTCAGCTGAACATATGTTCGACCAAACCTATGATCGAATGAACACATTTTCTTGGTTTACCCAAACATTGGTTCGCCCGAACCACCATTTTTTTCACTTCACCCTTCGAGGCACCAAAATTGTCCAAAATTCTGCACTTCGAAGCTTGATTTGAAAATGAAAATGGAGGAGACTTCACAAACCCAACTAGTATTAGGTAGCCCTCAAAAATGACCTATCCAACAAATATAATTTTAATATGTTTTGGTTTTATTATCTATTTGTTTTTAAGGTTTATTAAATATAGGTTTCTCACCGTAAATGAAGTTCTTTATTTTGCACATCTAGAAAAATAGAAAATTATTAAAAAAAAAAATTGAAAAATATCAGTGCACCAAATATTGGAGTCCTTCATCCAACAAAAAATAAAAATAAAAACTGATACATACAATAAAAGTTATGGTTTATACGGTCGTGCTATGTCTGAATTGTAATTGGTTTTACTTTGAAACTTGATTAAAGAAAAAATATTCAATAAAAAACTATCTAACCAAGTGGAAGCACTAGATGTCGAAGTTACAAATCTAAATTCAAAATAATTATAATTCTATCCTTCAAGGAAAAAATTTATGCTTTATACGGTGTGCGTTACTTTTTAAAAATGTTGTTTTCTGGAAAAAACCAATTTTCGTGGGAGATGGAAAAAGAAGTGCAATCTGATTCCAAAAAATTTTAAAAAATATTTTTAGAATCTACAGAAAAAATGTGGATAGACTCTAGTTTGCATCATCTTCAAATTCCTCGTGGTTTATCCGTTATAGGTGCCCCAATGTGAAGATTTAGTTAAAAATACTAATTTTAGTGTCCAGTTTGGCCAAAAATTGTAAACCACTATTGTGGGATCACCCGAACCTTTGTTATTCAATCCTCAAAATGTACATCCAACCCTTTTTTTTACCATTACCAATCATATTTAACCTCTTACAACCATATCCAACCGACTACAACTAAATTTTAACACTCCTAACTATTCAACCTCCCTTTTACATAAAAAAAGCAAAAGTTGCTATGCAACTTTTCTACAATTTTTGCAACTTTACCAAATTGACTCAAAATGACTCCTAACAAAAAACAACCCAAAAAATTGCAACATGGTCTTAAAGACAATATTTCAAAAGTAAAACATGACCTTAAACATAAATAAACTACATACTAAACACTTTTTACAAAATGAAGGCCCAAGTGCCCTGCACCATAGGCACAATGCCTTAGGCACTCCGTTCTCACAGATCTTTTTCAATGTCACTCATACATTTGATATTATATTATAATGTCTGCATCATAGGTTCTCATGATGAGGTTAAATTCAAATGAATGACTTGAGATTCCCTAGCTAAGCTTCACATACTCTTGTATAATGACTACAAATCAGAATTAAGATTTGTCAAGATCATCAAAATAAGGATGTTGCATTGCTTTTTTGGCTAAGATTCTCTTCGATGGCTCATAAATCAGAATTTTATACAAGGAGAGACCAATCATCTTTTAGTAGTTTACTTACAAATACACAAAGTAAAAGAAGAAAAAGAAAGAGCATATGGACAAAATGGAAATGAAATGAAAATAGATGGAAGGGACTTATAGAAAATAGATCCACACCATTTAGTTCCAACTCAGGAACAACAAGGCATAAATATTGATGCTTCCATTGAGGATAGGCATGTCAGTCTCTCTACTTAGTCACTCTTGGTCATACATCTTCACTAGGAGTTCCAAGATACCTATTGCACACAACACCTCTCATGAATAGAATAACTTGAAATTTGAGATGCTCGTATAATGTCTACATCAGAGGTGCTCATGATAAGGTTAACTTCAAATGAATAACTTTAAATTCCCTCACCAAACTTCACACGCACTTTTATAATGGCTTAAAATCATAATTGATATTTTTCAAGATCATCAAAATAAGGATGTTGCATTGTTTTTTGGCTGAGATTCTCTTGGATGGCTCATAAATCAGCATTTTCTGCAAGGGGACACCAATCAAGTTTTAGTAGGTTACTTACAAATAGGAAAAGTAAAAGAAGATGATATCATTGTCATCAAACCAATTAATGTGCATACAAGTATAAATTAATAAGAACCAAAGTGTATACTTACAAATTAATCCAACAAACCATTAGGGTTTTCTCTACTTTTTATTGTGTCAAGTATTGCCTCATGGTCAAACTCACGGAATTTCTTCAAGGTCTTGTTCAAAGGTTTACCTCCATATTTGGTCAAACAAAAATTGGATGCTGAAGATAGGTTTGATGGTTGACATTATCCAGTCACTTAGATGCTGAGATTAGACGATATTCTATTCAGAATTAATTGATTTCACCATGATATATAATATTTCATTCCCTCTTTATTTTCCCCATCTGTAATAACTGCATAAACATGCCTTGCATTGATATGTGCAACAAACCTCTTGAAATTAGTCAACATTACAAATACACTAAAAAGTATGATACCAATAGGAATTTCAAAAACTAAGCAAATAGATATATTACCTCGCTGAACTAGATCTACTATGTGGTCAAATTCAACTAATGATTCCATTTGTGTTAGTTCTAATGTCATTGAAGGGTGATATGTGTGAAGTGGGCTAAGATAAATTGTCAACCATTTCTCAACCCACTCCTTTGACTCACAATCATTCCAGGATTTCATTGTACATGAAGAATAAAAGCATGCCATCTTTCATGTATTGATACTCCATAAACCTACATCTGAGCTAAGGAAAGAGTGTAGCTTACTCAATCCTACTAGTGTATAACAATCCTCATATGGTACAATGTTAGTATCATCCATCAACCAAAAATATATATGAACTGAAGATGTATCTTCATTATCTGGACTCATCGAAGCATTACACCACTCGACGATTGATTTTGAATCTATCAACTTTGCATTGTCTTTATACTTTAACTCTTCTCATACTAATGCCCTTTTCACACATGCTCCTGCACCATCATGCTTCCCCTTTCCATGCCTGGCCTCACAAAATTTCCACATATGTTGAACATCTATAATGACTTGCATCCTTCTCAACTAGTAGAACATGTGTGAGTTCTTGAACTGTGTTGCATAGTTATCCGACCATATTATATGTTGACTATATGGTATGCCCCTCTGAGCCAAATCAATGTAGAACATTTAGAAGCAACCTTGCATGAACTCTCGAGAATGTGTATGATCATCACTAATATAAAAGTGATACTCCCTCAATACCTTCATTTGGTCCTCTGTACTATCAACTACATGAATGAATGTTATGTGCATAAATATCGAAACCTGTGTGGAGTTGTAATATTGTGACTGCACCTCACGTTGTGGCTGTAGAGTGTAGTTCTCTGCAAATTCAACCACTGATATTATGTTTCCAATTGGAAAGGTTTCCTTGCATAGCTTGAATTTTGTGTCCAACCATCAAGATTTATGGGTATGGCTTTCATACTCATACACTATATTGTCATGAAACATGGACATAAACTCATACATTGGAATCTTCTAAATAACCAAATCACACCTTTTTGCTTGATTACCATCTTTTGTAATGTATTCCAATTTTTTATACTTCCCAAACTCTACAAGTTTATGCCCCACCTCATATATGCTTTCCATATGTTGACATACTAGCATACGTTGCAAGCCACCACAATGCTCGCAGGAACCATCCAAGCATGTTGTCCTATAGAATATTTGGAATCCTCTATTTCACATAAAAAAAATTATAAGAACTCTCTTGAATATTTTGGTGGGGCTTTTATGCCACAATCATGGAAAACACCATTAGTATTCAAATCTAAACATATAGAATGATAAAAATATTTATGGTTAGAGAATTCAATATGCAGTCTACAACAACAGGTAGTGTGTGTGTGATTTATCTTTACATAAAAAGGTTTAAGCATTTCAAAATATCTTTGAAAAATACTAATTTGAGGATAATCCTATTGAAATTTATGAAAAAATTGGGTTTGAGTTGTATCCAAAACATACTTTGGATGTGGCTCACGGTTCCGACTACCGATTCTCCTTCTTACCACATCCCTTTGATTCGAAGATGGCCTTGTGTTATTCTTCCAATACTCTTCAATTAGTGTTCTCAATGCTTCAACAATTTTTTTATCTTTTCATAGCAATCTCCTCGAGAATTCTCATAATTCATTTGAATTGATTCCCTTAATTCTTTTCCAGCTTTGAACAACTCTTGATATATTTTTTCTACTAATTCTCATTTGTTCACTTGTCTTTCTAATGAGACGAGCTCTCTTTGTTTGACTACTTACCAAAGTCAATGCAATGACACATCAAGTGACATTACTATCCTTTGAGTGTGAGGTCTTACCCACACTATCATAAGCATCCATTAGATTCTTCACAATAGTATTTTCACTTGAAGCATTTAATGTTCTCAACCCAAGAGTCTTCATGATGTTTCTATACTTTATACCCCACATCATTTTAACAAATAGTTGACATCTTGCAATCTGATTTAGCCTTTAAAAGAAGAATTTCCAAATTTTATCAGCATATCTTCTACAATTGCATGTTGGAATCTTATCTTCCATGTGCTGCAAAATATCATCATCAATATTAATCGAATACTTTGGCTTTCTACGCAAAATTCTAGGTGGTGTTATCCTAGGTACATACATCTCAACATTAGGAATTTCATCAATATTTAATTGAGGTGGGCTAGATTGCATACCTTCGATCAAGGGTGTAGTAGAAGACATACCTTAAGGTTCACATGGGGATGAATGCATACCTTCTTCATCAAATCTGAGTGATAATATACTCTTAACGTGAGATGTAGTGGATAGTGTTCAAACATATTCACTTGCTATAGATGGTGTCCCTCCATATTCACTTGCGGTAGATGGTGTCCCCCCATATTCACTTGTGCTTAATGGTGTCCCTTTGTATTCACTTGCAATAGAGGGTGTGTCTCCAAATATGGTATTTGAATTTGTCTTACCACAATGCTTTCACATTCATGCCCTTTGTGCTACCAATGCATGTTCTCTTTTTGATGGTTGAGGTTCATCTTCAATTGGCTTGTTTTCATCAATCGTATCCAATTTATTCTTTTCACGATATGCCACCACTTGTTCTCTCTCCTTTACATTTTTGGTTTCATACTCTTTGTCTATTAGTTTATTCCTTGTTCATTTCCTTGGCGGATAATTTTACTTGTAGCATGGTAATGAGATGAATATTAGTTGCTCAAAAATGTATCTATTCAAATAAATGAAATATATGTCATACAAGGCTTCATAAAGGATACTTGCAATTGAATCATGTAAAAGAGTATTTCTAGCATAGACAGAGGTCACATGAATTTTTTTGATGGAATCCCTTAAAGAAATGTGGTAATGTGGCATGCCATGATTGCAAGATAGGCTCAAAATGGAAGCATGGTCAAGGCATGTGAATTCAAATTCCTTGGCAAGCTAGTGGAGCATTGGCTAGCTAGCTCACTCACTAGCTTGCAATTGCAGTAGGGTTGAGAAGGTAGGGTCAGTGTATGTCTCATAGAAATGGGGTCTCATTATATGACCATAAGACCCCATTTCTGTGAGGCATACGCTTCCCCTACCTTCTCAACCCTACCATATTGGCAAGCTAGCTCACTCACTACCTTGCCAATGTGGTAGGGTTGACAAGGTAGGGTAAATGTATGCCTTATAGAATTGGGGACTCACAATGATTATATCACCATGAGTCCCCAATTCTATGAGGCATACATTTCCCCTACCTTGTCAACACCACCACATTGGCAAGCTAGTTGAGCATTGGAAAGCTAGCTCACTCACTAGCTTTCCAATGCGGTAGGGTAGGGGCAGTGTATGCCTCATAAAATTGGGAACTACAGTGATATATATCTCTGTGAGACCCCATTTCTATGAGGCATACGCTGCCCCTACCTTCTCAACCCTACCGCATTGGAAAGCAAGTGAGTGAGCTCACTAGATTGTCAATGCTACCACATTTTGCATACATTTATATGAAGAGACTATTGTCAAACAATTCAAATGCCTTGTCCATGCTTCCATTTTGAGCCATGATTGCAAGATAGGCTGCACCTTTTCCCATGTTGCTAAATTAGCCTTGAATAAAGAGTCTTGAAACAGTGAAGAGAAGGGTTATAATCCCTTGTAGGTAGACTAATCAAGGAAACATTTAAAATATATCACAACATAAGTGATGAGGTAGGTTTAGTGATGAGGTAAATTTAGAAATAGAGATGAAAACCAAAATAGTTTCAAAGATCTATCAATGAGGGAGGAGTATATTCCAATTTTTTAAAGACATGTATGGAAAATTTGGTAGCATAAACAAGGATATCAGCTACTTGGTATAACTCTTTGAAAAAATACCTCAATGAGATATGTCCTCATGGACTATAATGATTGTAGGATATGCAAAAAATAGATTTATTGAAAATGCTTTAGAAAATTTGAAGCATATGAAAATTGTAGGTGTAAAACCAAATTCAACTACATTTTCCAACATACCCCATGCGTATACCAAAATGAAATATTTGGATAATGGTATGCACATCCATAATAAAGGATTGAGAAATGATGTTTTATTTTACTTCCTTATAACTTATATCATATATATGTGTATACAAAATGTGGAAGCATACACAAGGTAAGTCAATTGTTAAATAACAAAATGACTCAAAGAGATGTGGCTTAAAAATGTAATTGGAAAGTGTATAGAACTAGTAAATTTAAAATATGCATTGACAAGCTAAGGTTATAATGACAAACAGACAATGATCAACATGGAATATGGAAAGTAAAAAAAATGAAAGCAAGCCATAATAGAATGAAAGAAAATGTGTAAAGACTTCACATACCTAAAAAACCAGAGTTTCAAATGGAGGAGTTCTATCCAATTGTGTAGTCTTTACTTCTTCTTTCTTCAAACTCCTCAACAATTTGACCTTTTCAAAAGCTTGTTCCCCTCCAAACTTCAACTATATCTCACTTTTGAATGGAATTCAGAACTGAATTGATATTATATTCCTTTCAATGTGAAAACTCTACTATTTCATACAAAGGTGGTGGAAAGATCATGAAAAAGGTGGTGGAATGTGAAAAACATGCATGCACACTTCACAACATCATCAAAAAGCTACTTTTTGTTGGAGTACATGCATAACCAAGAGAATATGCAAAATGTGGGCCTTGAGATTATAGGTACATTGAGCTTTTTACCATTTTTAGAGCAAGCCAAAATGCACTCATGTTATAACACAAGCACGCTATTTCTTGCTAAAAAAATGGCCATATCTCTACTGCTTCAAAATGCACCCGCGTTATGAGAAAGTTGATTTTTATATAGATTTATTTTATCTCTCTTTGTCTCTACCCTATACCCTCAACCCAAAACCCTTAATCCCTCTAACCCTAATACCTTAATTCTTCAACCATATGTAGTTCCTAAACCATCAACCCTATAGGTCCTCAACCCTATACCCTCAACCCTTATACCCTAATTCAATCTCTCTCCACTCTATCCTCCACCCTTAATCCTTATACCCTCTATCCTCTAACCTCTATCTCTCCCCCACTACCTCCCTCTCTCTCTCTCTCTCAAGTCTCTCCTTCCTACCCCATATCCCTCTCTCAACTCTCTCTCTCTCACTCACTCTTATCTCTCTCCCCTCTACCCTTAACCCTTATACCCTTTATCCTCTACCCTCTATCTCTCTCCCACTCCCTACCTCTCTCTCTCAATTATCTCCATCCTACCCCCTCTCCATCTCTCAAATGTCTCTCTCTCACTCACTCACTCACTCCTATCCCTCTAAAGTTAGGTTGTCAATTTAACTGAATTTGCAAGCCAATGGGCCCACTAGCTTGCCAATTTCACCCACTAGCTTTCCAATTTGGTGAAATTGGAAATGTAGTGGAATGTTTGAAACAATTGAAACCTAAATCCTCAACCCTAAACCCTAAACCCTTAAACACTCAACCCTAAACCCTAAACCCTCTACCCTCAACCTTAAACAATCAACCCTAAACCCTTACATCCTAAACCCTTAAACCCTCTACCCTATACCCTCAACCCAATACCCTAAACCAAAAACCATATAGTTCATCAACCCTATAACCTCAATTCTCTCACTCTCACTCACTCGCTACTATCTCTCCCCACTCTACCATTAACAATCTACCCTTAACACTAAAATAATCCACCCTCTACCCTAAAACCTAAACCCTAAACCCTCTACCCTCGACCCTAAACCCTCAACCCTAAACCCTTAAACCCTCTACCCTCTACCCTTAAACCCTCAACCCTAATTCCCAAGCCTTAAATCCTTAAATCCAAGAAAACTCTCTCCCCTCAACCCTCAACCCTTAAACCCTAATCTCTCAACCCCTATACCCTCTACCCTATACATTGGACCCTAAACCCTAATCCCTCAACCCTATACCCTTAATCCTCTACCCTCAACCTTAAACCCTCAAGCCTCAACCCTTTACCCTCAAACCTCTATCGTCTACCATCAACCCTAATCCCTCAACCCTTAAACCCACTTAGTAAACTCTCTACCCTAATCCCTCAACCCTCTTGACCCTCAATCCCTCAACCCTCAACCCTTAAACCCTAATCCCTCAACCCCTATACCCTTTACCCTATACATTGGACCCCTAACCGTAATCCCCCAACCCTATACCCTCAATCCTCTACCCTCAAACTTATACCCTAAACCCTAAACCCTTAAACCCAAATCCCTTAAATCCTCTACCATCTACCCTCAACCTCAATCCCTCAACCCTTAAACCCACTTAGAAAACTCTCTACCCTAATCCATCAACCCTCTTTACCATTAATCCCTCAACCCTCAACACCTATACCCTCTACCCTATACATTGGACCCTCAACCCTAATCCCCCAACCCTATACCCTCAATCCTCTACCCTCAAACTTAAACCCTCAACCCTCAACCCTTAAACCCTATACCCTCTATTCTCTACCATACAAACCCTTAAACACCCAACCCTAAAAGCTCAACCCTTAAACCCTAAACACTTAAACCCTCTACCCTCTACCCTCTACACTCAACCCAATACCCTCTACCATAAACCCTAATCCATCAACCCTTAAACCCTTAAATCCAAGAACAATCTCTACCCTAAACCCTCAACCCTTAATCCCTCAACCGTTAAACCCTCAACCCTCAACCCTTAAACCCTAATCCCTCAACCCCTATACCCTCTACCCTATACATTGGACCCACAACCCTCATCCCTCAACCCTATACCCCAAATCCTCTACCCTCAACCCTTAAACCCTTAAACACTCAACCCTAAACCCTCAACCCTCAACCCTAAACCATCAACCATAAACCATAACACCCTAAACCCTTAAACCCTCTACCCTATACCCTCAATTCTCTCTCTTTCACTCACTCACTCCTATCTATCTCCCCTCTACCATTAACCCTCTACCCTCTACCCTTAACACTTAAATCCTCTACCCTCTAACCTAAACCCTAAACCCTCTACCTCAACCCTAAAACCTCAACCCTAAACCATTAAACCCTAAACCCTTAAACCTTATACCCTCTACCCTCAACCCACAAACCTTAATCCCTAAACCCTAATCCCTTAACCCTTAAACCCTTAAATCCAAGAAACCTCTCTACCCTAAACCCTAAACCCTAAACCCTTAATCCCTCAAACCCTTAAACCATTTACCCTCTACCCTCTACCCTCAACTCTAAACCCTTAAACCCTAATCCCTCAACCCATATACCCTCTACCATATACATTGGACCCTCAATCCTAATCACTAAACTCTATACGCTCAATCCTCTACCCTCAACCCTTAAACCCTCTACCCTCTACCCTATACCCTATACATTAAACACTCAACTCTTAATTCTCAACCCTCAACCCTTAATCCCTCAACCCTCAATCCTCAAACCCTAAACCTGTAACCCCTATACCCTCTACCCTTTACATTGGACCCTCAACCTAATACTTCAATGATACACCCTCAAACCTATACCCTAAACCCTCTACCCTCAACCCTCAACCCAAAACCCTTAAACCTTTTACCCTATACCCTCAACCCAATACCCTCTACCATCAACCATAATCCCTCAACCCTCAACCTTTAAACCCTAATAACCTAAACCATCAACCCTATAGGTCCTCCACCCTAATCCTTCAACCCTATACTGTCAACCCCTATCCCTTTCTCTCTATCTAAACATCTCACCTCTATCTCCCTCCCTATCTCCTACCCTCTATAGGGCCTCAACCCTATCCCACCCTATACCCTATACATGGGATCCTCAACCCTCATATACATTTTTCCCTCCCTCCTCTTCTCTCATTCTCTCTATCTAACTTCTCCCTCCATCTCTCTATTCATCCATCTCTCCCTCTCTACAGTAATCCCTCAACCCTTAAACCCTTAAACACTCAACCATAAACCCTACACCTTCAACCCTTAAACCATCTACCATCTACCCTCAAACCTAATCCCTCAACCCTTAAACCCACATAGTAAACTCCCTACCCTAATCCCTCAACCCTATTGACCCTTAATCCCCCAACCCTCAACCCTCAACCCTCAACCCTTAAAACATAATACCTCAACCCCTATAACCTCTACCCTATAAATTGGACCTTCAACAATAATCCTCCAACCCTATACCCTCAATCCTCTACCCTCAACCTTAAACCCTTAAGCACTCTAACCTCTAACCTCAATCTTGTACCCTCTACCCTCAACCCTAATCCCTCAACCCTTAAACCCTTAAACCCACTTAGTAAATTCTCTACCCTAATACCTCAACCCTCTTGACACTTAATCCCTCAACCCTAAACTATAAACCATTAAACCCTAATCCCTCAACCCCTATACCCTCTACCCTATGCATTTGACCATCAATCCTAATCCCCCAACCCTATACCCTTAACCCTCTACCCTCAACCTTAAACCCTCAACCCTCAACCCTTAAACCATCTACCCTCTACCCTATAAACCCTTAAACACTCAACCATAAACCCTAAAACCTAAACCCTCAACCCTTAAACCCTAAAACCTTAAACCATCTACCTCTACCCTGAACCCAATACCCTCTACTGTGAACCCTCAACCCTTAAACCCTTAAACCCACCTAGTAAGCTCTCTACCCTAATCCCTCAACCCTTAACTCTCAACCCTTAAACCCTAATCCCTCAAACCTAATCCCCCAACCCTATACCCTCAATCCTCTACCCTTAACCTTAAACCATCAACCATCAACCATTAAACCCTCTACCCTCTACCCTCAATCCTCTACCCTCTACCCTCTACCCTCTACCCTAATCTCTCAACCCTTAAAGTCACATAGTAAAATCTCTACCCTAATCCCTCAACCCTCTTGAACCTTAATCCCTCAACCCTCAACCCTCAACCCTTAAAGCCTAATCCCTCAACATCTATACCCTCTACCCTATACATTGGAACCTCAACCCTAATCCCCCAAACCTATACCCTCAATCCTCTACCCTCAACCTTAAACCCTCAACCCTCAACCCTCAACCCTTAAACCCTCTACCCTCTACCCTTTACCCTCAACCCAATACCCTCTCCCTAAACCCTAATCCCTCAACCATAATCCCTCAAATCCAAGAAAACTCTCTACCATAAAACACTCAACCCCTATAACCTCTACCATTTACATTGGACCCTCAACCTAATCCTCCAACCATATAACCTAAAACCTTTACCCTAAACCCTCTACCTTCAACCCTTAACCCTCAACCCTAAACCCTTCAATCTTAAACCCTTAAACCTTGTACCCTATACCCTCAACCCAATAAACCCTACCCTCAACCCTAATCACTCAACCCTCAACCCTTAAACCCTAATACCCTAAACCATCAGGCCTATAGGTCCTTCACCCTAATCCCTAAACCCCTATCCCTTTCTCTCTATCTATACATCCCACCTCTCTCTCCCTCCCTCTCTCCTACCCTCTATAGGGCCTCAACCTCTATTCTCAATTCTTAACCCTCTACCCTATACATTAGATCCTCAAATCTCTCATATGTATGTCCCTCCCCCATCTTCTCTCCTTTTCTCTATCTCAGTTCTCCCTCCATCTCTCTATCCATCCATCCCCCCATCTCTACCCTAATCCATCAACCCTTAAACCCTTAAACCATCTACTCTCTACCCTCAACCCTAATCCCTCAACCTTTAAACCCTTAAACCCACTTAGTAAACTCTCTACCCTAATCCCTCAACCCTCTTGACCCTTAATCCCTCAAACCTCAACCCTCAACCCTTAAACCCTAATCCCTCAACCCTCTACCCTATACATCAAACCCTCAACCCTAATCCCCCAACCCTATACCCTCAATCCTCTACCCTAACCATTAAACCCTCAACCCTTAAACCCTCTACCATGTACCCTTAACCCTAATAACCCTTAAACCCGCTTAGTAAACTATCTACCTTAATCCTTCAACCCACTTGACCCTTAATCCCTCAACCCTTAAACCCTAATCCCCCAACCCCTATACATTGGATCCTCAACCCTAATCCCCCAACCCTATACCCTCAACCTTAAACCCTCTACGCTATAAACCCTTTACCCTATAAACCCTTAAACACTCAACCCTAAACCCTAAACCTCAACCCTAAACCCTTAAACCCCAAACCCCACCCTATAATTCCTCACCCTCTACCCTCTACCCTCTACCCTAATCCCTCAATCCTTAAACCCTTAAACCCACTTAGTAAACTCTCTACCTTAATCCCTCAGCCCTCTTGACCCTTAATCCCTCAACCCTCAACTCTCAACCCTTAAACCCTAATCCCTCAACCCTAATCCCCCAACCCTATACCCCTCAATCCTCTACCCTCAACCTTAAACCCTCCCTCAACCCTTAAACCCTCAACCCTCAATTCTCAACCTTCAACCCTTAATCCCTCAATCCTCAAACCCTAAACCCTCAACCTCGATACCCTCTACCCTATACATTGGACTCTCAACCCCAATCCTTCAACCATATGTACCCTCAACCATAATTCCTCAACCCTACACCCTCAACCCAATACCCTAATCCCTCAACCCTACAGGTCATCAATCATACACCCTCTATTCTCAACTCTCATATATCTATGTCCCTCCCTCCTCTTCTCCCCTCTCTATCTCACTTATCCCTCTATCTCTCTATCTATCCATCCCTCCCTCTCTACCCTAATCCCTCAGCCCTAAACCCTCAACCCTTAAACCCTTAAGCACTCAACTCTAAACCCTCTACCCTCTACCCTAAACCCAATACCCTCTACCCTCAACCGCTAGACCCTTAAATACAAGAAAAATATCTACCCTATTCCCTAAACCCTCAACCGTTAATCCCTCAACCCTTAAACCCTAATCCCTCAACCACTATACCCTTTACTCTATGCATTGGATCCTCAACCCTAATCCCTCAACCATATACCCTCAATCCTCTACCCTCAACCTTAATCCCTCAACCCTCAACCCTTAAACCTGAAACCCTCTACCCTCTACCCTATACATTAAATCCTTAACCCTCAATTCTCAACCCTCAATCCTTAATCCCTCAACCCTCAATCCTTAAACCCTAAAACCTCAACCCCTATACCCTCTACCCTTTACATTGGACCCTCAACCTAATCCTTCAACCATATACCCTTAAACCTATACCTAAACCCTCTACCCTCTACCCTCTACCCTCAACCCTAAACCCTTAAACCTTCTACCCTATACTCTCAACCCAATACCCTCTACCCTAAACCCTAATCCCTCAAGACTCAACCCTTAAACCCTAATACCCTAGATAACATCAACTCTATAGGTCCACCCTAATCCCTCAACCCTATACCCTCAACCCCTATCACTTTCTCTCTATCTATACATCTCACCTCTCCCTCCCTCATTCTTTCCCACCCTTTCTAATTGTCTCTCTCTACCCTCTCCCTCTTTCTACGTATCTCTCTCTCAATCAATCCCTGCCACCCTCTCTCTCTCCCTCTCTATGAAGTCTATCCCTCACACCCCCTCTCTCTTATAGGTCTCTCCCTCTAGAAACCTACCTAGGTAACTCTCTCTCTCTCTCTCTCTATCTATTTATCCCTCCCACCCTACCTAGATAAGTCCCTCTCACTCCACCCCCCTCTATTTCTCCCTCTCCTAGGTCACTCCCTCCCACACCCTCTCCCTTTCTCAAGTCTCTCACTCACACTTCCTCTCTCCCACTCCCTCTCTCTTGCACTCCCTCTCACTACCTATCTCTCAAGTATCTCCCTCTCACCCTCCATCATACTCTCAAGTTTGTCCCTTTGGCACCCTACCTACATAAATCTCTCTTTCTCTCCATCTCTCTCTCCCCCCTCTCTTCCCCCCCTCTCTCTCTCTCCCTCTACCCGTCCCACCCTACCTAGCTAAGTCCCTCTCACTCCAACCCCTTCTCTCCCACTCCCTCTCTCTTAAACTCTCACTTCCATCCACTCTCCCTCTCTCTCTCTTAAAATTCTCCCTCCCTCTAAAGACATACATAGATACATACATACTTATATACATACAAACATAATGCATATGCACATACAATCCTACATACATACAAGCATACATGTACATGTGTAGACACAATCTTACATACATGTAGGCATACATACAATATACATGCATTGATACATACATGCATACATACATACATACATACATGGCATACAAGCATACATGTACATACAAATATATAAACATACATTTAATAGAGTATAATTTAACATAAATAAATACATAACGCGAGTGTTTTATACCATGAGCTAACATTATGTCTTGTTCGACATGTCCCTCACAAACACAAAAAACCATGTTAGAACAAAGATATAACGTGAGTGCATTATAATGCGCATGCATTATAACGCGTGCATGTTATATTTTTCTTTGGGAATCCCCAAGCCTTGGGCTTGGTATTTTCCTTGGAATACCAACCCAAAGGGTTGGAGGGAGTTCCCAATGACCATAGATGTTTTTTCGCAAATGCTACAATATTTCACATAATTGAGTTCCTGCTCATCGTCAGGATTGCACGTGGTTCAATGTCAAACAAATCAAACACCTGGGTAATGTTAGGTTCTCTCTTAGCTATCCAACGATGTATTTTTTTTCACTTCTAATAATGTTAAGTCTTTCATCCATAGTTTCTTTTGTCCTTGTGTCTCTTTTTTGGAAAAATGCAGTGTTTGGTTTTTTTTTTGTTATAAATTAACCATTCATCAAAATTTCAAATAAATTGCATTTTTAGAAACTAGAATCCATTCTACAATTTTTTAAAAAAAATCAATTACTTACCAAAATTTTTAGGGGTAGCATGGCCAAAATTTTATGTTTTAGGAAGTTTCAACTTAGAAATTTAGTAAAAAATCAAATATTCATAAAAAAATTATCAGAAAAATCGTGCATCAACTACATAAAATTAGCTAATTTCTCACTATAGCAATTTTAAAAATACTAAAAAAAGGTTCACCATGCTAGGGACATACAATAGTTGCTATGTTATGTTTTTCTAACAAAAACAACACCAATTTTTGTATATACCTCTTTTGAACCACTTAATCTCAACCATTTTTTTTAAAAAAAATAGTAGTTTAGAAAGTAAACTCAAAGCACTTTGATCCTTGTTTTTGTTCCATCTCAAAATTTTGAGTGTAACTGTCCTCAATTTCACATCCAAGGTCAGTATTTCCTGATTTCAGAAAAAAAGTGGCCACAAGTAAGCCCCCTTTTTGGGACCCATCTTTTTGCACTTACCCTAGAAATTATTTTCATGTGCAACCTAGTTAGTTGACCATGGGTTGATTTAAATCCTAAGGAGCTGAAAGTTGGAGGAATTATTAATGAATTTTTTTTTCATCAAAAGGCTATTGCCTATATATATTTATATTGATATAACAGAGAATTTACATTAGCATTTGTCATCAAACTATAGTCCACCCCTATTTCAAATATTTTTTAATACATACCCATATTATCAGCTTCATTTAATTTCACATATTGCAAATACCTTTGTATCCACAAAACTTTATAACCTTCCCTAATACAGACCCATATTATCAGCTTCGTTTAATCACATATACTGCAAATACTTTTGTATCCACTGAACTTGTAAATCTTTGACTAGAAGACTACTTGAATTAGCACTATCCATCATCACATTCCATATTCGCACAAAAAAAATTGAGCTAGCACATTCCTTCTTCAAGCAAGATACATCTTCATTTGACTTTGTCCATCTTTGAGAAACAAAACCTTCAGTTATTGTTTGCATAATAACCAAAAAGTTGTTCACCATCGAAAAAAATATTCCTCCATCATTAGAGGGTTTTCATTTTCTCCCTGCTCTTCAACCATAATGTCTTCTATAGGATGAATTTTAGGGCTAACATTAAGGTTAAATCTTTGGTCTCCAAGAAAATCTACCTATTGCCCTTGTTCTTCCGCAACCATTTAAGCATTTTGGGCGTCGAACGGGAGATGAGTACTATTCTCATCTTCTAACTTAGGCATTTGGGATGACAAAGGTGGATCATGAACATGACTCAGGAGCACCATGATAGCTTGCATAGTGACTTATACTTTTTTTGTTAAGTCATCATCAAACTCAACTGCATACCTTCTAAGTGCATTCAGCATGAGACTAGAGTTTCACTGAGAAAGTGATTTGTTAATTGCTACAAACAAATTTGGAAATGTTGTATGATGTAATAAAAAGTACCTAGGAAACAAGCCTCCAACGTAACCTTATCCCTTCCAGAGATCATACCTTTGATAGACTTTGGAGAGAACATCGTTTGGTAAAAAGTCCTCATTCACAACTTTATTAGTTATCAATTCCACAAGCCTTACATCTTGAAGTAAGTTCCATAAACTAGATATGAACATAGAAAGGAATTGAGATGGATACATTACCCTCTTTTCCTCTGGCTCTAGGATTTCTTCGCCAATAACCCTCTTAATATGCTTGATAAATGTTACATAGTACCCTTTGAAAACTAGTTGAAGCTCAACATCACCTATTTCCTCTGAGATTGGGAGCTCCCAATCATCGACATGAATGTAGACTCTATAGTTTCATAGATAGAACTCCATTTGTCTCCTTCTACACTTCACAAATAATAGTTTTGGAACTCTAATCTCACCACTTTTATTATTAATCATGATTAGAAAGTGATTTAGGATTAATTAATCCAGAATTATTTAATTGGAATGAGTTAGGGGATTGTGACATTTGATTTGATTTATTTAATCAAATGAAGAGAATTAAGGGGATTTAATTAAATGATTTGATTTAATTAAATGTGATGAAAATTAGTTAGAAGAAGGGTGAATTAATCAATAAATTTAATTATTTGATTAATAGTTGAATTTGCTAAATTTTAACTAAATAACATGTTGATTATTTAATTAATTGATGAATTTGAAGTGATTTAGGAAGAAAATGTGTTAGTTAATCAGAATCAGATGTATAGTCTTAATCAAGACCTTTTTTGTGTCTACAGAATGGTAGACCTACTTGAAAGAATAGAAAAAGATATAAATGATAATTTTCAAACAAAAAAAATATGTTCTCAAGTGTTGTCTATAGAAACAAGCAACACTTCTAGTTATCAAGTATCATAAACACACAGCCAAGCCACTCACCAGCAATGCACTTTTACAAAATAATGAAGATGGAAAAGAATAACCAAGAGCTAAAAACACACAAGCTTTTCAACAAACAATAAACAAATGAGAATAAGCACAAATAAAACTCAGCACTCACATGAGATTTAATGAATTAACTATTCATTCACTAATTGTGTACCCACAAGCCCTCCACCACATCTTGCACAATTTTCTTTGTGAGCTTTTCTAATAGACTAATAGTCACTCAAGCAATAAACACATAGTTAATGCATTCAATGCACCCACAGTCAACAAGACCTTACTCAAACCATTCAGTTTTCCCTATAATAGCAAGCACCAATTCTAGTTAGAGTATCACAAATAGACAAATGAGCCACTCACTAGTAGTGCATCTTTCCTACGGCTCCTCCCTCATTCAAGGACTGTACAAAATAAAAAACATCGAAGATGGAAACCTAGAGCTAAAAACACACAAGCTTCTCAACAAACAATAAACAAATGAGAATAAGTAGAAACTAGCACTCACCCCATATTTCATGAACTAACTATGCATTCTCGCATCTTGCAAAGTTTGAATTTAATGCATTAAACATGCATTCACTGCTTTAGTACCCACTAGCCCACCGCCAAAACTCACACAATTTGCATGTACACTAATTAAATATTTTTCACAATATATAATGTCCCCCTATTTTCCTAATTTACTTAAATGAAAATGAAAAATCAACCTACTCCAACCAATAGAAAAAGAGATAAACCATAATTTTCAAGCACAAAAATATGTGTTTAAATCCCGACTATAGGAAAAAGACAAAAATATTTTAAACAATACAATTTCATTGGCCAAGCGACTATTTGAAAAGAAAATGCAACAAATGCAATATTAAACCTTCCTATCGATAGGAACTAATAAAAGCATAAATGCTTAGATTATAGAATTTGATTTGTTGGCAAGGGTTGTGTATCAAGTGCAATGAGTGAATTTTCAGCAACAAAATCCATACAGTTTGTAGTGCCCTCCGTTTCGGTCGTCGTCGATGTTAAGTAAGTAGTTGTTAGTAATGTCATGATGATGTGGTGATTTTATTATTTAATTTAATTTTAAGGTTATGAGGTAACACTAATAATATGCTTGGATTTGATTAATAAAGTCAATTTAATTATAGGATTACTTGCCTTATTTGGAATTAAATAAAGAATTAGATTCAATAATAAACGTTAATTTAATTATTTTGGGAGTTAGTTATTTAAAGTAATCAGATTTGATGAGGAAAGGTAATTATCATTTAATGATTAAATTCGATTAATAAATTTAAAAGTGAGAAAATATCAGAAAGGATTAAATATTAAAATTGTACTTAAGTTGGAAGGAAGGTAAAAATGAGAAAAGCCAGTAAAAGGTTGGTACCTAATTATAATTGATAAGTTAATAATGTTATTATGGTAAGCAATGTGACGAAATAAATTCTAATAAAATATTATTAATGTTTAAAATGAATTAAATAAATCAAACTTGAATATCATAATTAAGTAAATAAATAAATAAATAAATGATTGTGGAGGTAATGAATAATAGTGCAATAAACAAAATTAAATGACTTCCTTATTATTATACTTCGTATGCAATAAAAATAAGATTTTATTATTACTTCTATGTGAAATAAATAATAAACACGCAAAGAAATATTATTTCAATTTGAAGATTCGGTTATGGGAAGGTGAAAAGACATTCGGTTGGGATTTCGTTCGGGATTGGTAACTGACCAAGAAAGAATTAAGGGGGTTTCTACAAAAAATTTGGGGAGGAAGTGTTGGATTTGGGATAACCGCAGACGTGGTTGGGGTGTCGGAAAAGGGTGGAAAATTGCCATTTTTGCGAAAAGGAGCCTCATCACTAATTCTCAGCGCACAGCCAAATTAATTTAGCTTCCAAAGCTTTACTTTAGGAAGTCCATCCAATGTATGTACGGTAAGTAACTCGTTTTATTTGAAAGTTCTTTGTAATTTATTAACAAAAGTTTTCTATCTGGTATCTTTTGTAATGAATGATTGCGTAGTGGTTAATTCGTAATATTTAGAATGTTAAATATAAATTTCCTCTAGTCAAAGCGGCCTGTAGAAATTCCATATCTACCCAATATTTCACTGTCTTGTGTTTTTATTTGAATGGAGGAGTTGCATGTAATAGGAAGTTTAGAGGTTTAAATAATCTATCTGATTTCCTTGGCAGTCTGTCACAACCGTGCACTTGAACATCATAGGAAATTTAAAGGCCTAAATAATCTCTCTATTTTTTTTTATCTTCAACCTTTCTCAGCCGCGGCATCTGAACTTAATAGGGAGTTTAAAGGTTTTAATAACCTGTTGGATTCCGCTGGCAATCTATCACAGTTGCTGCACTTAAAAGTAAATATTGTTAAACATTCGAGAGTGGTGAAGATTAATTTCCAGACCTCAAACTTGAGCGCATCTCTAGAAACTCACCACCAAACAGAAATAAGTTACTATGAAGTTTCGAATTGATTTAAATGAAGTTTATCCATATTTTGTTTATTACATTTTAAGGCTGTGAGCATACATTGAGGGAATTTCAACCAAATTAAAGATTAATTTATTTCTTTATATCCTGCCCAAGTTTTTAAATCTCCGTAAAATTTCTCAAATACTTTATGGGCTCTCAAATCACGTATTTATTTATTTATATTGCTCCTTCTCTTAAGACACGTATTTGCACCTCACCTTTCTCCTTCTCTTCTGCCTTAACATGAGAGATTTGATAATAATGCAAGTAGATGGCGGTATTTCCAAATTACATTATTCACTTTCTTAAAAGTTCTAAGGCATTTCAACAAATCCATTTTGTGTATTTCCTAAAATCATTGCATCCCATGAGACTGCATTTCTTGGAGGGATATTTTAACAACAACCTGTGTGCCTTGTCTGCGCGTCCACACCTTGCTTATATATGTCCACTGGATTAGTTGTGACTGCAACAGCTTAAAATAAAAATAATACTCTTGGCTGTCATGTTAAAAGAATTTTAAATCTCTGTGTGTGATTGTTGAAAAATAAATTTTAAATCCTTGTGTGCATTGTTAAGGGGTTTCCATGATTGAAATCTATTTGTATTCTGGGTAAATTTTACATTTCATATTCTTAATTGATTTAATGAAAAATCATCTATTTTAGTATTGATGAACCTCTGGTTCTTTATAGATTTATAGATTTATAGATGTGAGACTAGGATTAAAGATCCATTAAAATGTTGATTTAAATTATAATATTTTAAATCTATTTTGATTGTTTATATATATATATACATATTATATTATGTTTGTAAAAAAAATAGATATATATTGTTATACTGGTAAACTGTTTCCTGTGACTCTATTCAAACAGTCTAATTGTGTCATCCATAACATTTTTTATACAAACTAGTTTGGTGGTAAATTTAAAGGGTTTCTCCAAATTCCAGTTTTCTATTTGCTGTCCAAAAATCTCAAATACCCAGATTATAGTTTTGGCGTTATGCTTAAAATACGAGGCTGCTATCAAGCTGCTCCCTTATGGTTGCATTTTGCTAATAATAAATATAATTTATAAAGAGTTAAATTAAATTTTGGTCTGCTAGTATGATAGGTTTTGAGATAAATAGAGAAATAATAAAGATGTTAAGGGTTTATTATAATAATAAGCTGCATTTTGTTAGTTATTAAACTTAGTGGTTAAAATAAATTGATTATTAGGGAAGTAATACTTGGAGGGAAATGATTTATTTATATTAAAAGAATTGAATAAATAAAATATAAAATCAATCATAAGTAAAATATTGTTATTTCTTAATCAATCTATTGAAAGAGTTGATCCAATGAACGAATATGCTTGTCTTTGGCTATGAAGTCTTTTATAAATATTTGATAGTTAGAATGTTGAATTTTCCTTTGTAATTAATTCTTGTAGATATGGGAGAAATAGAAGGATAGTGATATATTTTGAATATTGGATAAAGTAGGAGTACTTGAATTAATTTGTCTGAAGAGAAAAGTTGCTCATTTTAAAAGACTTACCTTGAATATGAAAATCAGTAAGCATTTTGTTGACATTTAATGAACTTGAATTTTCCTTCTATTTAATTTTAATAATCCTCTTCAAAAGAATTTAGAATGAAATGTTGTTTTGAATTGAGAATAACTAGAAGGATATCTAGGCTTGACATTCATACACGATCTTACTTAGGATTGGAATGTGTCTGGACATTAGTAAAAACAATAGGTAAGTGAAAGCTCTTAATCCTTGTGTTTATTATAAAATAAATTAATATATAAGATTTATTTTAAGCAATTAGGTTGTATGTCCTGTGTTAAATTAGATGATTTTCTATTGCTTTATTCATTTCTTTGTAAGTTCTCTATATGGATGGTTAATTGTATCCATGATTGATTTGATGGTTTGAGCCGGTTGATTTGTATCAAGATGATTATGTATTTTTATTTGAGTTTTGTTTATGGATGGAGCTCTTTTGTGTCATAAGGTTGTGATTAGATTTTGGTCCTTGCAGATGGATAGAAAGTGTTTGTGTATTTATTATTATTCATTAAGTGTATCCCCGTGTTTGAGGATTGTTATGATGAATTTGTTTCAGTGTTTCTCTTGAGTTGTTTAGTTTTCATAGGTGATCTTATTCATTGAGTTCATATTTGATTTTTGGCGGAGTATTTTGGATACAAATGTGATGCTTGGTTGTGATAAGTTTATGCTTCTTGTTGTATGCAATCTTCCCACTTTTATTATTTTGCTGAAACATTTAATTACATTGTTGTCATGTTGGTTGTTTTATATCAAAGGTCATTTGTTTTACCAATTGTACGGGTATCTTGTGAGGAGGAAATTGAGGTCTCCTTTGGATGCCTAGTTGCATGCTTTTACCTCTGTTGTTGAAGGATTGTTTTGGATGTTTCCGTGTTGGTGTGAATACCTTTGGAGATTAATTTTGATTCAAGGAATCTTTTGTCATTTAAGTTGTGTTGCAATGTAATTGGGAACTCGTGTTTTGTTTATGAGTTGTGGATAGTTGATCTTTTTGAATTTCTAATTTATTTCGTATCGAAGTTGATTATGTAGTCTGGATGGAGTTGTTGATCTTATTTTGGTTTATTCACTCATTATATTTGATTTGAAAATAGTTCTTTGAGGTCTTGCAATTATTGTTGTCAGTTCTTTGATGGGGAAACCCGAGTGTAAACTTTTTGAGAGTCTTCCAGAGGCTTGAGATGATTGTCAGTTGATGTTCTCTCTTTATGTGCCCTTGATGTGGCAAGTGTTTTGATTTCATGATTTTAAAAGGGTTGTACGGGAATCGTTGAGTTTTTTGATTATGTGTTTATAGCGAGATGGGTAATGCCTCGCATGTTTCTCTGTTGTGATCTAATGTTGTTGTTATGTTGTACAACCCTTGGAGTTTGGTTTTTATGCTTTGAGTGTCTAGAGAGAGTGGCTCTAAGTGGGTGGTCGGCGCACAAAGGGGCGCCAGGATAGCCCTCGTTAGAGTGAATTTAATAAGTGATAATTTAAATAATTAACTAGGGGATGGGTAGAATCACATTAAAAAGATAATTGATGCCTCATCCGCCTTTTAGTGCTATCACAGGCTAAAGGGGATTGAGAAGGCCGTGGTTGGCATGATCGTTGCCTTGTCTTCACGAAAGGTAACGGTTCCGCATGAGCAACCCTATGGGGCGGTTCCTTGAGATAGGTAGCCTGGATAACCATAGATGGAGGCGGCTCCTAGTGCTTGGTTGTCTGGATAATCTGTCAGTAGATGGAGGCGGCACCTTGCAATAGGTAGTCTGGAGAATCCATGTTAAGCCATGCGATGACACTCTCCTCTAACACTCCTTATTATGTTGCTTCTTTGGAAATCCTCTGGAAGTGGTCCTTTGTCTTGAATTGATGGAACATAGTTGTTTGAATTGATTTATGGTTTTGCCCTATTTTATCTATGGTGTATTCTATGGTCTTGTATAAATCTTGTTGATGTTTGGGTTTTGACCTTGTACTCTTATGGTACTGTGTTATGATGTTATTGTATTGTTTAATTGCAATTTAGAATGGTATTATGTTTATTAATTCAGTTTGTTTTGAAAGTGTTTCATGATCATCCTTTGGTTACTTGTTTACTAGTCATTGCTTTGACTTATGTGATGAGATTTATGATTTTAAGTTATTATGTTGACTCTTGGATGTTGTTGATTATGTCATTGTAATCCTTGAGGTTTATGATACTTTTGTATGATGTTGAGTCTTGTGGTTCCCCGCTTGGATGTTCTTGGTTGAGGTCTCTTTCTTGTTAGCTCCTAGCACGGGGGGTGGGTCTTCGGACTCACATGGTCGGGTGGAACGTGCTAAGTACCCCATTGGGTCCCCAGTCGAGGATCGAGAGGTGCGGATTGGTGCTGTTGCAGCGACTCCAGAGTTGTATTTGTCTTGGAGCCAGTTATGATACTTTGTATTCATCTGTTTATTTGTATCATGTTATATTGTGTATGGTTTCCATTTATGTTTGGAAACACTTTTACATCATTGTACTTCTTGAACATTGTACTGTAATGAAATGTTAAACTTGGTGTGGATATTGACCATGGTAGTTGTTATTCAATGTGTTAAGATGATCATGCATATGATGTATTTGTGTATACAGATGGTTTCTTATCAATGATTTATCATGTATGTGTTACATTTGATAATGTTTACTTTATATCTTTGGATTTTATTCTTTATTGCTATTGTATGGATCTAAGTCGCGTAATGACTCTTCGTGTACCCCAAGGGATGTATGTGTTAATGAATCTATTTAAATGAAATTCATGTTACGACTTAATGTGTATTACATGTATGTTATGTTTTCTTAAAAAAAAAAAATTGTGCTGTAATTATTGTGTTGTTGTCCTTTGGGGTTCGCACGGCGGGGCGTTACACGGTTTCAATTTAATTCTTAAATATTTGGAAAAATTCATTGTGTGCTTCTTTGTATCATGTTTACGAATAGCATGTTATATGTCATGGTGTAGTGCCCCTCCATTCTCATCATGGATGTGCAGGTATTCAGCCTTGGAACTCGAAGCAGAAGGAAAAATGATAGGGATAATTAAAGGTATGTGCTAATGATGTTAAGCAATTGATCTATTTTATAATACAGTATATGATGTTAGATGCATTGTTATGATTAGTATACAATTATCATTTTGATTGCTATGTAGCTGATAGTTTATGAGTTGATATGGTTACTTGTTTGTTTTTGTGTTTGGGTGAAAGAGACAATGTTGCTTTACTCACTTGTGAGTACCCTGCTACACTGTGAATTCCTTCACATTGTGCCTAATTGTATGACTATGTATATGCTCGACCATTTTGTGTGCTACAGGTTGCAACTACTAGGCATCAACTCCACCTAAATTGGAAAGTTTGGGAATGCCTTAAACCCAATGGAATAGTTGTCAGAGATAGCATTTGGTATCCTACTCTAGCCATCATCCTTGAAGAGGATGAGTATCTAGTTCATTACTTGGTCAACATTGTTTGATGCTTGTGGTCAGATGATCTTATTTTTTGACCTTGTTTATGTTTAGGTAATTGTTATTGATATTTGGTTGTTTAATTTAAATTTTTTGAAAAATGTTGTTTTGGTTAATTAATGTAATTAAATAAATTATTAGTTAAAAGGGCACTTTGATAATCAAATATAAATATATTTATTAATGCTTATGGTTTATAATAAATTTAAAAGTGTAATGCAATATGAAACAAAATAAAATAAAAATTATAGTGGAATTAATAAATAGTAAAAAAAAAAAATGAATAAATAAAGTTTATGGCTCATGAAGAAACATTGAATAGATTTTCTAAAATGGGACTGCACATGACAGTTTAGTGGGAATGCAACATGTAGCTCAAGTAATTATTAAAATTAGTTATTTTCAGAAAAGAAGATTCTTGCATGAAATCTTTCAACAGTTTATCTTTTTTATTAGATTTTTGAGGGGAAATGCAAATAGTTTTCCCTTGGGCTATAAATATTGTTTTCCTAAGAGGGTTTTGGCTAAAAAGGAAAAAAATTTGTATAAATTTTGGAATACTGGTGATCTTGGAAAATATATTTGGGAATCCTAAGAAATTGACTTGAGGATTGGAGTGATTGGATCTGCAAGCTATGGGTTTCAAACTCGACATCAAATTTTTAGCCCAACCAAGCAAATGGATCCAAGTTCCATTGTTTTCTGAATTTTATTTATGTTAGAAAATGAATGCTTGAGTGATTATGTTGTCTAGAAATATTTACTAGTTAATTTAATTCCTAAATCTAAACCACTCTTAAATGTTTTCTTTGAAGAATGTCCAAAACCCTTTTTTTCTGTAAATCAATTTGTGCATATTCTATAAATTTATTGCAACTGTGGAACCCCATTTCATTTGGGTATTTTGTTTAGTTCATTTATCCAATTCTTGCTTTGTCAATTCGATTTTGTTTCAAATAGGGAAATACAACTGCAACACTTGAAATAATCTTCTATTATTTATTCTCGGCATAACCTTTGTTTCCTTCACTGTTTTCCTTTTGGCATCTTATTCATAATTTGTAGCCTTATTGAATTGCATACCATGTTATTGATTTATTCTCTGCCAATAAATTGGGCTGATTGTGTCATCTATAACTTTTCTTTTACAAACTGAGTTGGTGAGAAATTTAAAAGGTTTCTTCGACTTGTTTTCTTCTAATCTTTATCAAAAAATCTTAAAAACCCAGATCATGGTTTCTGAGATATGGTTGAAACACTAGGCTGCTATCAGGTTATTTTTCTCATGGCTGCAAACATATATATATTATATTATGGTTATAGTAAAAGAATATTTCTACCTTGTAATTAATTAATTAAGTAGATAGTGGATTGGAAAAATAATTAGAAAATAAAATAAATTGATTTAATTATATTAGGTTAATTGAAGGATTAAATTAAATGAATGAATTAGATGATCCTTTTAAATTTTGATATTTTTCATAATCATTTAATGGACGATTTGTTAATATTTGCTAACTTCATGTTATATTGGTTAATTGGGTCTTTGTTTTAAAAAATGAGTTGATTAGGTATGATTTAAAATAATATATATACAAATGTGTTATGACTATAGTTTAAGAATATTCAGCCTATGTGATTAATTGCTTATATTTTTTTGGTGCATTGGGTATTTGAGTGGGTTAAATTGGTTACTTATATTTCGATAATAGTTTTCTATAAATTTATTAGGTAGAGATTATAGTATTCATAAGTATATTTGCATCCACATTTAAATCATATAATTTTATGCATATATTAGTATATTTAATACACATATCTAAGTAAACATACAAATATATATATATAAAGTGGAATTGATTTGGTTTAGCATTTGATCACCCTCGTAGCTTGTATCCTTGGTATTTAATCATATCCTTTCTTTAATTAGTTAGTCTTATGTGTATTAGTTAATGTAACATTTGATTAACCTCATGGATCATATTATGGAGCGTGACTTGATAGGGTGTTAGTAAGTTAGCCTTGAAATATTATGATAGTTTTGAAACATTATGAAAATTAGGATAGTGGTATATTTATGTTGGGATGCATGATTGATAATCTTTGTGAATTTTAAGATAGATAGATGGTTGTAATGTACCATGCTATAAATATAGTTATTTGTAGTAAATATTCTACTAATTGAACTAAATGGTAAAGATAAAATAAATGAATTAGATTATCATGTTAATTATTGAATGTTGATTTCTTTTAGAATCATTTTATAACTTTGATGTGTAAATTCACTATGAAATTAGTTATTAAAATAATGATTGATATATAGATGTTTATGAATTACATGGAAATAATGTTTCCATGGTTGTATTGTTTGATTGATTACTTGCATTGAATATGGTGTTTGTTTAGTGGAATCAAGATGTTTTTGGGTTATTGTTTAATGTGGAAGTCATTTGTGTGAAGTTGTTATGGTAGTCTTCTAGAGGCTTAGGAGGGAGTACTTTGTATGTATGATTCTTATGATGGTTTTACCTTGGAAATGGTTTGGTAATTTTTTGTATTTTGTGTTTTGTGCAAGATGGTCAATGCCTTGCACCGCGGTTAGATTCTTGTGATTTTGATAAGTGTGCAAGAAGGTCGATGCCTTGCACCATGAATAAAATTCTTGTGATTTTGATAAGTGTGCAAGAAGGTCAATGCCTTGCACCATGAATAAAATTATTGTGATTGTGATATGTGAGTAAGATGGTTTATTCCTTGCTCTATTGGATTCATGTGATTATGTCATGTGTATGCAAGATGGTAAATGTATTGTGTGCTATGTAGGGTTTACTAGTTGCAAGTAGGGGGATTGGTTCTCAATGAGGGACAATGTCTAAGATTATTAGGACAATCCATACATAGATGGGGGTCAACGTCTAGTGAGAGACTATCAGGAAAACCCATTGGAGAGTTTCTTAATCCAATGATAACCTAAAAAATGAATTAGGGGGACGGGTAGATTTCACATTAAATAAGATAATTGGATGCCTCACTCATGCCTATTGTGCTCATTTAGGATAAGGATGGGTTGAGAAGGCCTAGTTGGAAAGATCAACTTCCTTGTCCTCATGAAAGGAATGTTGGTTCTGCATGTGTCACCCTATGGGGTCGGTGTCTAGTGAGAGACTGTTAGGACAACCATAGATGGGGTTGGCATCTAGTGAGAGACTGTTAGGACAACCCATGCTAGGACCATGTGATGACACTCTTCCCTATTGCATTCTAGAATTCCCTTGTGTTTTCTCCTTTTATTATATGTCTGCCTCTGGATATGGAGTCAGTGTTGGAAGCAATGTTCATATTTATGTGATATTAATGTTGTTGCAATGTTGTGTTGGAGCCATGTTTAGCCCTTGTTTGTGTTAGCATGTTGTCTTCTTGACAGTTTATTTATAGTGGGACCTTGTGTTATCTCCTGGCATGGGGTTGGACCTTAGGTGATGCAGGAGCATCCAGTGGTGTGAGGGCAATCTTGCATCACCCAAAAGATGATTTCCATTTTTTGTTCCTGTTGTTTTCTTTTGTAGATGTTTTTGCATTTTTGGATACCCTTTTCATCGAATAAGAGTTTCCAACTTTCAGAACTGCTTTTCTATTTTTTCTGCTCAACTGCTATTTTTAGCAGGTTTGAATTTGAAGTCGTGGGAAGACAGAAATTTATGGGAAGGTTCAGGATGGAAAAATACATAGTTTGGTGAAAGAATCAGGTCAAGATCATTCACGGTCGGAAAGTTATTCAAGTTCCAGTTTCTATTTTTTTCCCTGAAAAACCTTCCGAGCTCAGTTTGAGGCACTAAATGGTCCCAGATGGGCCTGAAAATTTGTGGAAATGCCAAAATTGTAGAAAATCATCTTCTCGAGAGCTTTCCAAAAAGGTATTATCATTGAAGATCCGACGGTCGGATTAAAAGTTATGGCTGCCGAAAGTTGGTGCATATTTCAAAAATGCGCTAATTTTCAAATGTGAATTTAAACTTGAATTTCAAATTGTAATTTTGGCGCCAAACCGCCAAAACACTTATCTCGAATGTTTTTTTTGTTTCCAAACCGAAATGGGTCTATTTATGGGCTAGTTTCTGATTTTTGAGTAACTTTTTTTTTTGGGGAAAGAAGTTTGCATGTTGCGAAAGGGGAATCTGGGTAATTTCTGTAAGTCTGTAATTGCATGTATCTTAGAGCTCAAGGATTTGAGATAACTGCATGTAAGAGTTCAATATTTTTCAATAAAATATTATTCTATGAGTGTTATTTTGTGTCTCGGGTTTGCTCCCTCGTCATTAGGGTTCCACATGGTTAGGAGGTTGGTGCTTTTTCCTCCATTGGGTTTCCCCTTGATGCTTGTTCATGTGCGTGGAGGTTGTACCTTGTGTGGAAAATTCCAGTTCATGATCCAGTTCAAGACAACAGTCTCTTATGGATATGTAATGGATTGTACTCCAGTTGTACTATTTATTGTAATTTGATGTACCTTCCCAATTGTACTCAAGGAAGCATTATTGTATACTTTTTAACGTTGTAACAAATTATGATGTACTCCCATGTGATGAAAGTTGTATATGTATTTGCTAGATATTTATAAATGATCTTTAAAGTTGTTTATCTAATGGCATGATTCTAGATCTTGATTATTAGATATGTTAGTAGCATAGTCATGGAATCTTAGAGGACTTGGTTTAGTTTTCTATGTTATGTTAAGTTATGCATGACATTCTCTTATGGATATGTAATGGATTGTACTCCAGTTGTACTATTTATTCTAATTTGATGTATTCTTCCCAATTTTACTCAAGGAAGCATTATTGTATACTTTTTAACATTGTAACAAATTATGATGTACTCCCATGTGATGAAAGTTGTATATGTATTTGCTAGTTATTTATAAATGATCTTTAAAGTTGTTTATCTAATGGCATGATTCTAGATCTTGATTATTAGATATTTTTGTAGCTTAGTCATGGAATCTTAGAGGACTTGGTTTAGTTTTCTATGTTATGTTAAGTTATGCATTTCACTATTATGTTGTTATTTCTTACTAAAAAAACAATTCCATTATTGTGTCATAGTTAGTGTTGTTCTCTAGGATTCCTTGGTGGTGTGTTACACATGGATTGCACCCATTTGTCCCCTTATCCCTTGTAACAACAAGCAATACTTCTAGTTATAAGGTTTCACAAACAAACAGACGAGCCACTCACCAACAATGCACTATTCCTAGAATAAACAACATGGAGAGCTAAAAACATACAACCTTCTCAACAAAAAATAAACAAAATAGAATTAACTATGCATTTACTACTTGCATACCCACCAGCTCTCCAACACATCTTAGACATTTTGCATTTAATGGATTAAACATGTATTCAATGTTTCAGGATTAAATATTTTCCAATATATATAATGTCCACCTATTTTCCTAATTTACTATCAAAACAAAAATGAACAATAGGCCTACTCCAACAAATAGAAAGAGAGATAAAACATAATTTTCAAACAAAAAATAAATTGTCCTTAAATCCCAATTATAGAAAAAACACATAAAAATTTTAAACAATATAATTTAATTTTCCAAGCAACTATTTCAAAAGAGAATTCAACAATTGCAATGGTAACTTGATTTTGTATAAAAAATAGTTTCATATTTATGAATTACATGGAACACCATTCACTATGCTCATCCATCTATTCAGAAAGTTAGATTCTTGAACCAAGCTTCTCGCTTATTGTTGACAACTCTTCCAAGGCATAATTTTTAGGCACATTGGAAGACTTAAAATTCATTGTAAACAAAACAAAAGTATGATATAAGAATCTAACCTTTTATTTCCTTGTTCGACAACCAAGTATATTTGTATCCATATAGATGTTTTCCTCCATCTCCAATCACAAGCAATGGTTCTTGTTATAGAGAAAAAATATACAAATGAGCATAGTTCATGACATATAATAAGCTATTCATAAACATGAAACACAAAAGCACATGATAACATTTGTAAAAAATTAGAAAAATGTGATAAGTTTTTGAAAACAATCAAACATTAAATTAAAATTGTGTAAGCTTTGTTAATAGGCTAGTAGCCACTCAAGCAATCAACACATAGTTAATTCATTCAATGCCTCCACAGTGAACAAGACCTTGCTCAAAGCTTTCAATTTATTTTGTGATAATTTTTATTTATTGCATTAGTCACCTTCTACTTCACTTCAACTGTTCCATGTTTATGGATTACATAGCATATGTCATCTACTATACCCACTTGTCCCCATAGCTCTTCTAACAAAAAGCAATACTCCTAGTTGTCAAGTATCATAAATAGACAAAGGAGTCACTCATCAATAGTGCACTATTCCTACAGCTCCTATTGTGTTCACGCACTGCACGGAATAAAGAATATGCAAGAGAGGAACCTAGAGCTAAAAACATACAAGATTTTCAAGAAACAATAAAAAAATGAGAATAAACACAAAAAAAACCCAACACATTCTTGGGACTTCATGAATTAATTATGCATTCACTGTTTGTGTACCCACTAGGCCTCCAACACATCTCGCATAATTTGCATTTAATGCATTAAGCATGCATTCAACATAACATTTATAATAAATTTCCATGTACAAATATACTTGATTCTTGAATGAGAGACTATGATATCATAATTCCATATGACTTATCTCTTTTCTTTCTAATGAAGTTTGATTCTTCGAATGCTTGTAAAAATTATGCCAATTGTTTAAAACTGACCAATTTATGTTGATATGCAAATGACCTTTGCAATCATTTGATTGCAGCAATTCTATAGCCAGAGACATGCATAATTGCAACCATGTGATATGAAATTCATATGAAATGTTTCAAATAGCACATCAATCAGATTTGGTTACAAGCAAATGCATATTAGGGCTACTACAATGAGTAGCAAAATAGTAGCAGGGAAATATACTTAAATTATACAATTTGGTCAATGTACGAAGTGAAACATTGCACATGGACTACATATCACATGCTTGTAATTATGCATAACTCTCATTGAAAATTTAACTTGCTTTTGGCCATAAAATGGTTTCATGTTTATGAATTACATAGCATAACCTTCACTATACTCATCTATCTATTCGGTAAGTTAGATTCTTGATCCAGGCTTCTCCTTTACTGTTCACAACTCTTCCACTTGACATAATTTTTAGACATGTTGGAAGAATTAAAATTCACTGGAAAGAAAGGAGAAGAATGATACAAGAATCTGACCTTCCAGTTTCTTGGTCAAAAACCTAGAATATTTGCACTCATATAGATCTTTGCCTCCAATTCCAATTGCAAGCAATGGTTCTATCAAAGGGGTGAATTAGACAAATGATCATAGTCCATGGACTACAATATGTTATTCGTAAACATGAAACATATGCTTGCTAACAAGATTTCCAAATAAAACACAAGCTTCATGCTTTTGAAAAATATTTTAAACAATATATTTTGATTCAACAAGCAACTATTTCAAAAGAAAACTCAATGATTGTAATAGTAACTTGTTACAACTATATTCATTCTACAAAGTCACTTGAGTGGCAGCTCTTGTCCTAGTATCATTACTTTTTTCCTACTACGACTACAACCATTGTTTGTTGTTATAAAGCCTAATTGTACAAATGGGTATAGTAGATGACATATGACATGGAGCAGTTGAAGCCAAGAAACAAGTTACTATTGTAATGGTTTCATTTGTAATTAAGAGATAATAAAAAAATTATCTCTTTCCCTATTCGTGGGAGTAGGCCTATTATTCATTTTTGTTAAAGTAAATTAGGAAATTAAGAGGACATTATATATTTTACAAATATTCAATCACTGCATGCAAATTGTGACAGCTTTGGTGATAGGGTGGTAGCTACTAAAATAGTCAATGCATATTTAATGCACTAAATGGTATAACTATTAGATCAGAAACAATAGTCTATTAAATGAAAATTGTGCAAGATAAATTTTCACAAACATTTAGACATTAAATACAAATTTTGTAAGCTTTTTTGATAGGCTAACAACTACCCAAGAAATGAATACATAGGTAATGCATTGAATGCCAACAAGACCTTGCCCAAAGTATTCAATTTTTCCTATCTTAATTCTCGTTTGTTGCAATTCTTCTATTGGTTGGAGTAGGCCTATTATTAATTTTTGTTAAAGTAAATTAGAAAAATAGAAGTACATTATATATTTTGCAAATATTTAATGGTTGAATGCAAATTGTGCCACCTTTGACAGTGGGGTAGTAGATACTCAAGTAGTCAATGCATGTTTAATGCATTGAATGGTATGACAGGTGGATTAGAAACAATAGTCTATTAAATTCAAATAGCATAGGGAATGCATTAAACTTTTTTATCATACAAACAACATCGATAAGTGTGTTAAGAAACATGATATGCTAGTATTAGTGATAGGGACCAATCCCAATATCTTGTAGTCTATTGTTACTAGATAAAGCAATACTCTTTTAGATCTTTGAGCAAGGTCTTCTTCCTTGTAAAATCATACAATGCATTAACTTTGAATTCATTGCTTGGATAGGCACTATCCTACTAGCAAAGTATTTTGAACAATACAATTTCATTGGACAAGCAACTATTTCAAAAGTGAATTAAAAAATTGCAATAGTAACTTGATGCAACTGTATTCATTATACAAAGTCACTTAAGTGGTTTCCCTTTTCTTGATATCAGTACTTCTGTCCTACTATGATTTGAAATATTATTTGTTGTTATAAGGCCTAATTGTACAAATAGGTATAGTAGATAACAAATGACATGAAACAATTGAGGCCAAGGAGCAGGTTACTATTGCAATGGTTTCATTTTCAATTGAGAGATAATAAACAATTATTCTCCTTTTTCTATTGCTTTGAGTAGGCCTATTATTCATTTTTGTTAAAGAAAATTACAAAAATAGGACATTATATATTTTGCAAATATTTAATGTTTGAATACAAATTGTGCTAGCTTTGGCAGCAAGATGGTAGATGTTGAAGCAGTCAATGCATGTTTAGTGCATTAAATGGTATGACTCATGGATAAAAAAAGAAGTATATTAAATACAAATTGTGCAAGATAATATGCTATTCATAAAAATGAAACACAAGCACATGTTAAAATTTACCAAAAAAAAAAAGGACCAACACAATAAGTTTTTACAAACATCTAGACATCAAATAAAAATATTGCGAGCTTTGCTAATAGGCTCATGGATACTCAGGGAATGAATACATAGTCAATGCATTGAATTCCTACACATTCAACAAGACCTTGCTCAAAGAATTCACATTTTCCTATGATAATTCTTGTTTGTTGCAATAGTCACCTACTCCTTGGCTTCAACTATTCCACATTTGAATGGGTTACATAGCATATGTCATCTAATGTACCCATTTTTCCCCCTATCCCTTGTAACAACAACCAATACTTCTAGCTACCAAGTATCATAAACAGATACCAGTAGTCCACTATTCCTAGAATTAAGAACATGGAGAGCTAAAAACACACAAGCTTTTCAACAAACAATAAACAAACAAGAATTAGCAAAAATAAAACCCAACACTCGCTTGTGATTTTATAAATTAACTATGCATTCACTGCTTGCATACCCACTAGCTCTCCAACACATCTCGCACAATTCGCATTCACTGCTTCACATGATTAAATATTTTGCAGAATATATAATGTCTCCTTATTTTCCTAATTTACTTAAACAAAAATGAATAATAGAACTACTCCAACCAATAGAAAAAGATATAAAACATAATTTCCAAACATCAAAAAATGTCCTTAAATTCCAACTAGAGGAAAAAAAACAAAAATACTTCAAACAATACAATTCGATTGGCCAAGCAACTATTTCAAAAGAGACTTCAATAATGAGCCTTCAATATTCTAGTGTTCCCCATTTTGTTATAATAATTCTTTGAATAAATTATCTTCTTCCCCCACTATTTCATTGCTCTTTTGAGAATTTTAAGAACAACAAGCAACTATTTCAAAAGAAAATTCAACAAATGCAATTGTAAACCTTCATATCTACACAAACTAACAATTGCAATAGTGGCATGCTTTTGGACAAAAAAAAGTTTCATGTTTATGAGTTACATGGCACACCATTCACCATGCTCATCTATATATTCAGTAATTCAGATTCTTGAACCAAGATTCTCCTTTATTGTTCACAACTCTTCCAAAGCATAATTTTTATGCACATTGGAAGACTTAAAATTAATCAAAAACAAAGAGGAAGAATGATACAAGAATCTGACCTTCCAATTCCTTGTTCAATAACCAAGTATATTTGCACTCATATAGATTTTTTCCTCTAACTTCAACTGCAAGTAATGGTTCCTGTTATGGGGAAAAATTGGACAAATGAGCATAGTCCATGACATATAATATGCTATTCATAAACATGAACCATAGAAACAATGATAAAATTTGCAAAAAAATAGAACATGATAATTTTTTGCAAACATTCAAACATTAAATAAAAAATTTGTGAGCTTTGCTGATAGACTACTCACCACTTAAGCAATGAACACATAGTTAATGCATTCAATGTCTCCATAGTCAACAAGACCTTGCTCAAAGCATTTAGTTTTTCCTGTGGTAATTCTCCTTTGCTTCAACCATTGCATGTTTTTTGATTACATAACACATGTCATCTAGTGTACCCAGTTGCCTCATTAGCCCTTGTAACAGTAAGCAATACTTCTAGTTATCAAGTATCATAAACATAGAGACAAGCCACTCACCAGTAGTGCATTGTTATAGAATAACAAATATAGAAGAACAAAAACAAAAGCTAAAAACATACAAGCTTTTCAACAAACAAAAAACCAATGAAAATAAGCACAAATAAAACCCAGTACTCGCCTCAAATTTCATGAATTAACTATGCATTCATTGTTTTTGTACCCACAGCTCTCCAACCCATCTCGTACAATTTGCTTTGTGAGCTTTGCTGATAGACTAGTAGCCACTCAAGTAATAAACACCTAGTTAATGCATTCAATGCCCCCACAATCCACAAGACCTTGCTAAAACCATTCAACTTTCCTTATAACATCGAGCAATACTTCTAGCTATAAGGTATCATAAACAAAAAACACAATCCATGACATATAATACTTTTTCATAAAAATGAACCATAGAAACTATGATAAAATTTGTAAAAAATAGACCAACATCATAAATTTCTACAAACATTCAAACATTAAATAAAAAATTTGTGAGCTTTGTTGATATGCTACTGACCACTCAAGAAATAAACACGTAGTTAATGCATTCAATGCCTCCACAGTCAACATGACCTTTCTCAAAGAATATGTCATCTATTGTACCCACTTGCCTCATTAGCCCTTGTAACAACAAGCAATACTTCTAGTTATCAAGTATCATAAACACACAGCCACGCCACTCACTAGAAGTGCACTTTTATACAATAACAAACATGTAAAAATGCAACCGAGAGCGAAAAACACACAATATTTTCAACAAACAATAAATAAACAAGAATACACACAAATAAAACCCAACACTTGTCTAAGATTTCATGAATTAACTATACATTCACTACTTGTGTACCCACCAGCCCTCCAACACATCTCGCACAATTTTCTTTGCGAGCTTTACTAATAGACTAATGGCCACTCAAGCAATAAACACATAGTTAATGCTTTAAATGCATCCATAGTCAACAAGACCTTGCTCAAACCATTTAGTTTTCCCTATAAAAGTGAGCAAAACTTCTAGTTATCAAGTACCACAAAAAGATAGACAAGCCACTCATTAGTAGTACACCGTTCCTACGGCTCCTCCCTCATTCAAGCACTGCACAAAATAAAAAACATCGAAGACAATAATCCAAAGCTAAAAACACACAAGCTTCTCAACAAACAATAAACAAATGAGAATAAGCAGAAACCAACACTTGCCTCATATTTCATGAATTAACTATGCATTCTCTGCTTGTGTTCCCACTAGTTGTCCAACACATCTAGTGAATTTTGAATTTAATGAATTAAACATGCATTCACTACTTCAGTACCCACCAACCCACCACCAAAACTCAAACAATTTGAATACACTGATTAAATATTTTCCACAATATATAATGTCCCCCTATTTTCCTAATTTACTTAAATGAAAATAAAAAATCGACCTACTCCAACCAATAGAAAAAGAGATAAACCATAATTTTCACACACAAAAAATATGTGCTTAAATCCCAACTATTGAAAAAAGATAAAAATATTTTAAACAATAAAATTTCATTGGCCAAGCGACTATTTGAAAAGTGAATGCAACAAATACAATAGTAAACCTATCTATAGACAAGAGGGTGGGTGCATGAAGATGGGTAGCCAATTTGTGGCCAACTTTTTAAAAAAGTTTTGAAAGCTCAAAACACAAGCGCGTTATAACGTGCTCGTGTTATGGATTGGTGTGATGATCCTGAGGATCGGCCACAAAGAGCCCATAATGTGATCACATTATAACATGCTTGCATTATGACCTATTAAAAGAAAAAAAAATGAAAATTTATTCTTGCACTTGACTGTGTTTTTTTTCTTACCCACAGCCAAAACCCCAATTTTATGTGCTCATGTTCTGGGAGGAGGTATATTAAAAAATTCTTCATCAACAGTTAGTTGTTTCATCACCAGGTTACCACCACATCGACGAGGAGGTTTGAGAGGTAAGGATTGTTGATTTCGTGTTTTGAATTTGTTAGTTTTAGGTTGTTTTTGATATTTATTTTTTGAATTTGTAGGGGATGTTAATCAACTTGCAAACCCTCCTAAAAATACTCAAGAAGCACAACAAAAACAAGAGGAAAAAAATAGGCAACAAGCACAACAACAACAACAAAATCCTCAAATTAATCAACCACAACCTCAATCTCCTCCACCAATCCCTCAACATCCTCTTGGCACTCAACAAAACTTAATGAGTGAAATTGAGAACAATAAAAAACAAATTGAGGATTTAATCAAGAGGTTGAACAATACAAACGGTTCAATCATAGAAAGAATGACCCTAGAAACTTCATTGAAAGAAATGTTAAAACATGTAGATTCAATCAACAAACAATTAACTGGTTGGCAAGATAGGAGGTAGGCGGCGAGGGCTTATTACCAAGATAAATTATCATATAAAGATGTGAAAGATTTAAAAATTACAAAAGGTGATTTGTGCTCATTATTCACTTACCTACGGTCAAATTCAAATCTTACCCTCAATGCAAAGAGGTTTCCTATTCATTGGTGCCACCACCAACAGATTAGAAAATTTTCTTGGGATAGGTGGTACATGGTTTTTTATTACCCACCATGCAAAAATTGTGAAGACCTACAATATTTCCTTAGGAAACTATACTGTGAGTTCATCTTGAACAAAATCCCAAATTATTTTGATATGAGATACTTCCAGGGGAGAGGTGGGGGGTTTGCTCAAGATAGACTCAGTGCACAACAAGATCCTACATGACAAGGGATACAACCTCTTTCCAGGCCGCCTCATGAGCACATCACCATTCCTTTTTTCATGAAGGAGAGTTTTGACGTAGAGACTTTGCAAGCCATCAACTCTTTGACCTAGAGTGTTATCCAGCATGCCAACCCTATTCTACAGTTCCATCCAGGGGAGTCTTCGAGTGGTGGGCTTCGATCCCATTTGTGTCAATCATGTGGGGAGACTTGTTCAAATGACCCCACCGACACTTAGGAGGCTACTACACAAGATCCATCTACAACTATGGATATGGAAATGGCAACTAACATTTTGCAAGAGGCTTATGATATTGATACTTAGGTAAAAGTTAGCATGTTCATTGAATTTAATTTATTAAATTTCAATTTTAAAATGAAAGATTAACTAATTTAGTTTTATGATTTTAATAAAATTGCAGGGTCATAGTGTTGATACTGGATACATTGGCCCTACACTTGCTTGTTTCTCCACTACACCTACCATTGAGGTATGTAACTAGTAAACAATTATAAATTTATTACATGTCAATAGCATTGTTTTATGAATGGTATTTTAATATGTGATTTTGGATGTTGAATAGGCTAATATTGGAGGTTTCAAGGGAACACCTCTCAGTGCCAGTGGACTTAGTCAAACTTACATGTAGGTAATAAAATAAAGAGTTTAACTAATGAATTGTACTTAATAGATTTGTGTAGTTTATCTTCATATCATTGATTACATTGCATTGCACATCTTTCAAACTCAAAGCATTACTTCACATTCCATAACTAATAACTAGATGTTAGATGACAAAATTTCAACTACAATATAGTTGTTTAGAAATTCAACATAAGCAATGATGCAATTACTTCACATAGCATAAGTAATAAGTCTAGGAGTAGCTTCTAATTGCATTTTATTGTCATGGCATTCCATGAAACCATTTTTTACTAAGGCATATTTTCAAATAGTTCATTGCCTTGTCTATGCTTTGGATGCTTGGAAGGAATATATGAAAGAATAATAGTAAGCAATAGCATAGACAAAGCAATGAGTTGTTTGAAAAAAATGCCTCAAAGAAATGCAATCTCATGGTGATTTCCATCACCATGAGACCCAATTTCTTTAAGGAACTTTTTCAAACAACTCACCTCCTTTTCTATACTACCACATTTTCCATACATGTCTACCAAAGCATTTTATCAAACAGTTCATTTCCTCACTGCTATGGCTAAAATCTTAAAAAGGGTGTTTTCCAACAAACTATGGATGCTTGGAAAAAATCTATCAAAGCATAATAGTAAGAAATAGCATAGACAAGGCAGTTAGTAGTTTAAAAAAATGCCTCAAAGAAATGCAATCTCATGATGATGGAATGCCATTCCATCACCATGAGACCACATTTCTTTGAGGAATTTCTTCAAACAACTCACCACCTTTTCTATGATACCACATTTTCAATACATGTGTACCAAAACATTTTATCAAACTACTCACTTCCTTGCTACTATGGCTAAAAGCCTAAAATAGGTGCTTTCCAACAAACAATGGATATTTGGAAAAATTTCTATCAAGGCATAATAGTAAGAAATAATACCAATGAACTATTTGAAAAAATTCCTAAAAAAATGTGGTCTTATGGTGATGGAATTCCATGGCATGCATTTGTTTGTAATGGAATTCCATCACCATGAGACCCCATTTCTTTGAGGTATTTTTTCAAACAGTTCACTATGTTCTCTATGCCACCACAGTTATTGTACAATTCTATGAAAGCATTTTATCAAATGGTTCACCAAATTGCTACTATGGGTAAAATCCTAAAAATGTGTGCTTTCAAACAAGATATGGATAGGGAAAATAGTAAGCATGATAGTCAAAAATATATAGTTTAATAAGTACTCAAAATTTTGTTCATTATCTCATACATTATAAACCATGACGTGGATCACTATTGTAGTTTTCATGATTGAATAATTTTTTGTCTTATTTTCAAATGTTTCAAGTGAAAACTCCTCTGAATTTTCAAATGGAATGGACATTGGTGTTTCATCTACTATAGAATCCTCAATGGCTCTAATAGGAGAGGTATGAGGAAAATTACTAAATTTCAATTTTCATTCATTGTTATAGATGTTAGTGAAAAATCAAACCATTATTGATTGGTAGTTTAATTTATATTTAGATGGTTTATAAAGGGCTTCAACATGCCTCAAAATGGGCATTTAAATATTTCCCTCATGGAGAGTGATAATCAGATGGCGTTAAGTGATTATTTTGTTAAATGTATCATTTTTTTAATGTAATTTCTATATATTAATGTCTTTACTTCTTATTGTAATAGATAAGACTTCACCAAGAACTAAACACTAGGAGGAGTACAAGGAGCACCCCTCAACCGCAACATAAACGACTGACAGATGCATCACCATCTGATCGACAAGCATAGGGAAATATTTTATTTTGAGAGCATTGAGAGCAATGACTTTTGATTCCAGAGCCTTTTGTTGTATGCCTATATGACATTTTTGTACATATTTTGTATTGGATATATTTGACATTGTATGCGTATATGGCATTCTCGTAAGCCTATATTGCTATTTTGTACCTATATTTTCTACTTATATCGACATATATTAATGTATTCCTACATGGATATTTGGTTAATACAAATATTTTTTATCGATGGTGTCCATATTTGCATTATAAATCCATAGTTCAATAGATATGAGTTACGTGTATTCAAGTGTATACTTTACAACCTATGTGTATACTTTGTGACTTACGTGTATTCCAAAATATACTTTGTGACTTATGTGTTTTCATGCATATACCTTGTATTCATGCATATACTTTGTATTAATTTGCATATACTATGTATTTGTGTGTATACTTCAAGGCTTACATGTTTTTGAGTACTTGTGTTTCCCTTATTCACATACATATACTTATTAATTGGTTAGCCCTAACATTGATCATTTCTTTACTTCATGGTTTGTCTTGAATATTAATTGATTGATGCTAAACAACTTTATTAGTCGATGCTAAACAACTTCAATATTTTTAAGAATACTAGTAAAGTTACAAATTCCAAAATTGCAAAAATTGAAAAGAAAAGATTAATTTTAAATAAATGCATTGATTATTAACTTGATAATTGATTAATAATTAGTATAAAATATATCAAGAGATGAGCCTTCTAGAATGGCAACTTCCAACTAGAAAATAGGCAAAATATTCTCAATACTTTGAAAGTAATAATCCACCCAAAATTTCAAAGGGAGAGAAGTGATGTAGAGTAGGGAGGAATTTAATTACCAATCAAAAATTCAATTGATTTCAACAAGCCTTAAATCTCTAAAACCCTAACTAAGGTGATTCCCTTCACAATTTCACTATTTGCCTTATAGGTCTCCAAACCTAGTTTCTTGGACCTATCTCAAAACTCCACTCTCAAACCAATTAGCCAATTATATTTTTAGACACCCTTTAAGGAATACCAAAACATATCTCAAAATCTCATATAACTCTTTTGGAACAAATCCCTCAAACTGATGCTTCTACATTGTCCCCTAAAGCCAAATAGTCCTAATTTACAAAGCAACTCTGCTCTAAACAATCTGCCAACCCCAAATACCTAAGGATAGTCATTTACTAGTCTATAAAACCATCGAATCTACAATTTTTAACCAGTGAACTACTCAATAAGTCATTTTTATACAAAACCCTCATTTTTAGCAAGTTACAAAAGGGTTTACTATAAATCCCACTTCCCAACTTCTTTACATTTCACCAATGCATAAAACATGCTTCAAATAGCTTGTGCATGCCTAATCTATCACCAAAAATTTTGGCCCCAATATTTTTTCTCACCTACCCACCTTTAACCATCAAATTTTACTTAAAACATTCAAATTTGACAACTGGGACATCATGCCCATACCACCAAATGACCTCTCCTGCCCCTAAAACCATTCAATCAACTAAATTCTACCATATTGGGCCCATTCCACTTAGCTACAGGAGTTACAGTCAGTGGAATGGGCCATAATCACATTTTTATGTCTTCAAAACTTTAATATTGGATTTTTAGACCCGCCTACAGGGAAAACTCAATAAGATTCTACAACCATAATGGGAATGCCTCAAACTCAGTCAAAATGATAGATAGGACACTGAAACAAAATTTCAAATCAATTTGGAGTCACCATCAGGTAGTACAGGTCGTGCAACTACACTATAACAACAATATTCAATAGAGGGGCCACTACACTGCATGCATCTGACACTTTTTTCTATCAAGTGAAAACTGGACACCACAAGAAAATGACTCTACGATAACAAAAACTGAGAGAGGTTATTGTAGAGGGGCCCAATGCAATCTCATAGGCTCAGACGAAGAGTTTGTAAGAATCATAGTTTTCGAGTAATAACCTATCAAAGATTGCTTCCCCTTTACACTTTAGACTCTTAAAGGATCAATCTGGTTGAACGTAGCTCAAAGCGATTCTGCATGTTTGTGTGTGAAACAGGACCATTCCTAGCGTAAACATACTTATTCAGACACATTGGAACAATTTTTTTGTTCACACAAGTTGCAAAACAAAAGTTGCACCACTTTGTAACTTTCAACTACTTGCATTTGACAACTTTTTTTCCAAGTGAAAATTTTCCACCATGAGAAAATGCCTCTGAGATAGAAAAAAATGAGGGAGTTTATTGTAGAGGGGCTTAACACAATCGCATAAGATCAAACAAGAAGTTTCTAAGTTTCATGGTATCTGAGTAACAATATATTGAAGTTTGTAGCCATTTTGCACTTTGGACTCTTAAGGGATCAATCTAGTTGAATGTAGCTCAGAGAAATTCTGCATGTTTGGGTGCGTAGGAGGACCATGCCTAGTATAAACATACATATTCAGATCCATTGGAACTATCTATTTGGTCACACAAACAAAAGTTGCACCACTTTGCAACTTTCAACTACTTGCATTTGACAACTTTTTCCCCAAGTGAAAATTCTCCACCATAGGAAAATGCCTTTGAGATAGCAAAAAATGAGAGAGATTATTTTAGAGGATCCCAACATGATTCCATAGGATTATATGGGAATTTTTTAAGCATCACAGTATTCGAGTAACAACATGCGGAAGTTTGCAACCATTGTGCATTTTGGACTCTTAAGGGATCGATCCGGTTGAGCATAGCTTAGAGAAATTTCGCGTGTTTGGGTGTGAAAGAGGACTATGCCTAGTGTAAACATACATATTCAAACATGTTGGAATAGTCCGTTTGGTCACACAAGTTGCAGAACGAAAGTTGCACCACTTTGCAACTTTCAACTACTTGCATTTGACAAATTTTTCCCCAAGTGAAAATTTTCCACCACAGGAAAATGCCTCTGAAATAGTGAAAACTGAGAGAAGTTATTGTAGAGGAGCCCAACACAATCCCATAGGATCAAACAATATTTTTCTAAGTATCATGGTATCCGAGTAACAACATGCTAAAGTTTGCAGCCATTTTGCACTTTGGACTCTTAAGGAATTGATCCAGTTCATCATAGCTCAAAGTGATTATGCATGTTTGGGTTCAAAAGAGGACTATTTCTAGCATAAAAATACCTATTCAGATTCATTGGAACATTTTGTTTGGTCACAGGAGTTGTAGAACAAAAGTTGCACCACTTTGCAACTTTCAACTACTTGCATTTGACAACTTTTTCTCTAAACAAAAATTTTCCACCATGATAAAATGCCCCTGAGATAGTGACAATCGAGAGAGGTTACTATAGAGGGGTCTAACACAATCCCATAGGATCAAATGAGAAGTTTCTAAGCATACAATACCCGAGTAACAGCATGCTAAAGTTTGCAGCCATTTTGCACTTTGGACTCTTAAGGGATTGATTCGGCTAAACATAGGTCATAGCGATTCCACGTGTTTGGGTGCAAAAGAGAATCATGCTTAGCATAAAAATACCTATTCGGATGTGTTGAAACAATTTTTTTGGTCACATGAGTTGCAGAACGAAAGTTGTACCACTTTGCAACTTTGCACTGCTTGTATTTGACACTTTTTTCATCAAGTGAAAACTAGACACCACGGGAAAACCACTTTGAGATAATAAAAACTGAGAGAGGTTATTGTAGATGGACCCAACATGATCTTGTAAGATTAAATAGAGATTTCATAATTGCCACAATTTTTGAGTAATACCTCGTCAAATATTGTTTCCCTTTTACACTTTGGACCCTTAAGGGATCAAGTCAGTTGAACGTAGCTAAGAGCGATTTCACATATTTGGGTACAAAAGCGGACCATTCCTAGCATAAATGTACATTGCCTAGCGTAAATCCACAACTTTTGATCAAAGAATCACTTCCTATGACACCAAAACATGAAATCCTCACTTTATGCCATTCCAAAGGGGTTTATTGAAAAAAACTATTCCAGGAAGCTACATAGCCAACCAAGGCCTCAAACACCTTTAGTTATTTCTACACATGCTTGAAGGTTCATCAAAATCTACTTCTCCCAAGAGTTTCTACAACTTCCCTCCTCTAACCATCAAATTTCACTCAAAATACACAGTTTGACAATTAGGGCATCATGCCCAGGAACTCAAATCACTTTCCCTAACCTTACAAAGCTTCAAACACTTCAATATATGCCTACTCATGCTCGATCAATCATCTCCCAATCTTTCCTAGGAGAATTTCACCAAAACCCAACATCTAAACTCCATTTTTAAGCCAAAATTCACCCAATTTCCTTTGGGACAACAACCAAAAAAATTCCTAAAAATTTTCCCTACTCCTAAATATTATTCCTACATCTAATCCTACCATTTTTTACTTATTCCACTAAGCCACAAAGAGAAACAATAGGTGGAATGAGTCATTTATTCATTTTTAGTCTTCAAATCCTTATGGTTGGCTATACAAACCCGCAGTTAGTAATTTGACAATAAAATTCTTAAAAATTAATGAATGTCCTTCACTCCAAATCCAAAACATATCTAACACATATCTCTACCAATTGGAAAATATTTCAAGACATAATACTTTTGTACGGCCAAGTATAATAGTCTATAACAGAAAAATTCAATGAAACACACAAAATTACAAAAGAAATCAAGGGATTTTTATTGTTTTTCCTTCACAAAAACCTTCAACAACCTCTTCCTTTAAATTCCCAACATATTTAAACCTTAACCAACCTATGAAAATTTCTCTAACTATGCTTTGAATGCCCATAACTATTGGGATTCTTCAAATTTACATTTTTTGCACTTTTTTCACTTTGACAACTTTTCAATTTTGCAATTTTACATCATTTTGTCAAATATGCAACATGAAATCCAAAATAACCCCAAAACCAACTAACATGACTTATTACATTATAAATTGGTCTAATATGACCTTATTCAAATGAAAAAAACTCAAAACACAAAACTAACTTAAGACTTCCATGAATCAAATTTTCTTAATAACCTTGTTGCCCCTACACCAAATTTCAATATTTGAGTAAATCTCATTATAATGCCTTAGGTACTCTATTCTCACAGATATTTTACAACGGCACTCATACATTCAAGATTCTCTTATAATTTCTACATCATAGGTGCTCATGATGAGGTTAACTTCAAATGAGTAACTTGGCATTCCCTTGCTAAGCTTCACACACTCTTTTATAATGGCTTCAAATCATAATTGAGATTTGTCAATATCATCAAAATAAGGATGTTGCATTTATTTTTTAGATGAGATTCTCTTCGATGGTGCATAAATCAGCATTTTTTGCAAGGAGAGACTAATCAATTTTTAGTAAGTTTACTTACAAATACACAAAGTAAAAGAAGAAAAAGAAAGAGCATCCAAAATGGAAATGAAATAAAAATAGATGGAAGGAACTTACAGACAACAAATCAAGACCATTTGGTTCCAACTTAGGAAAAACAAGGCATAAATCTTGATGCTTCCATTGAGGATAGGCATGTCAGTCTCTCAACTTAGTCACTCCTGGTCATGCATCTTCACTATGAGTTCCAAGATACCTATCGCACACAACACCTCTCATGAATAGAATAACTTGAAATTTGAGATGCTCTTATAATGTCTACATCATAGGTGCTCATAGTAAGGTTAACTTCAAATGAATAAGTTGAAATTCCCTCACCAAGCTTCATACGCACTTTTGTAATGGTTTCAAATCATAATTGAGATTTTTCAAGATCATCAACATAAGAATGTTACATTGCTTTTATGGTTGAGTTTCTCTTGGATGGCTCATAAATTTGTATTTTCTCCAAGGGGACACCAATAAATTTTTTAGCAAGTTATTTACAACTAGGAAAAGTAAAAGAATATGATAGCATTGGAATCAAACAAATTAATGTGCACACAAGTATAAATTAATAAAAACCAATGTGCATGTACTTACAAATTATCCAACAAACCATCTAGGTTTTCTCTACTCTTTATTGTGTCAAGTATTGCCTCATGGTTAGACTCATGGACCTTCCACAAGGTCTTGTTCAAAGGTCTACCCACATATTTAGTCAAATGAACATTGGATGCCATGACAGGGCTCAAGTAATGAAGAATCTTATGATGCATGTCAAAGTCCTGAAACAACCAATGTTTAACACACTTATGTGGGTACCTTTTAAGCCATGTTACAGTAACAACAACTAAGCCTGTAGGGTATTCGATGTTTTCTCCATCTATAAATGGGCCTTCCAATTTATTTTTGGCCTCAACACAATAACACAAGTAATAGTTTGTTCCCTCTTCGTTTTCTTCATATGCAATAATTGCATAAACATGCCCTGCATTGATTTGTGCATCAAATCTCTTGAAATTAGTCAACATTACAAATACACTACAAAGTAAGATAACAATATGAATTTCAAACACTAAGTAGATATATTAACTGGTTGAACTAGATTTGATATGTGGTCAAAGTCGACCAATGATTCCATCTATGTTAGTTCCAATGTCGGAGGTTGATACGTGTGAAGTGGGCTAAGATAACTTGTCAACCATTTGTCAACCCACTCCCCTAACTCACAATAATTCTAGGCTTGCATTGTACATGAAGAACAAAAGCATGCCATCTTTCGTGTATTGATACTCCATGAACCTGCATCTGAGCTAAGGAAAGAGTGTCGCTCACTTGATCTTGTTAGTGTACAACAATCCTCATATGGTGCAATGTTAGTATCATCCATCAACCAAAAAAATCTATGAATTGAAGAAATACCTTCATTACCTGGACCCATTGAAGCATTACACCATTCGACAATTGATCTTGCATCTGTCAACTTTGCACTGTCTTTATACTTTAACTCTTCTCATGCTAATACGCTTTTCATGCATGCTCCTATACCATCACGCTCCCCCTTTCCATGCCTAGCCTCACAAAAGTCCCACATATGATCAACACCTATAATGACATGCATCCTGCTCAACTAGTAGAACATGCACGAGTTCTTGAACTGTGTTACATAATTATCTGACCATATTATATGTCAATTTTATGCTATGCCCCTCTAAGCCAAATCATTGTAGAACATTTGGAAGCAACCTTCCATGAACTCTGGAGAATGTGTGTGATCATCACTAATATAAAAGTGATACTCCCTCAATACCTTCATTTGGTCTTATGTACTATCAACTGCATTAATGAATGTTATGTGCACAAATATTGAAACCTTTGTGGAGTTGCAATATTTTGACTGCACCTTACGCTATGGTTGTAGAGTGTAGTTCTTTACAAATTCAACCACTGATATTATATTGTTGCCAAATAGAAAGGTTTCCTTTCATAGCTTGAATTGTGTGTCCAGCCATCGGGCTCTATGGGTATTCTTTGCATACTCATACACTATATTTTCATGAAACGTGGACATAAACTCATACAATGGAATCTTTTGAATAACCAAATCACACATTTTTGCTTGATTACCATCTTTTGTAATGTATTCTATTGTTTTATAAATCCTGAACTCTACTAGTTTTTGTCCCACCTCATTTGTGCTTGCCATATGTTGACATACTAGCATACGTTGCAAGCCACTGCAATGCTTGCATGAATCATCCAAGCATGTTGTCCTATAGAATATTTGGCCATCCTCTATTTCACATAAATTTTTTTATAATAACTCTCTTGAAGATGTTGGTGGGGCTTTTATGCCACAATCCTGTAAAACATCATTAGTATGAAAATCTAAACATATAGAACAATAAACATCATAATGGTTAGAGAATTCAATATGTAGTCTACAACAACAAGTAGTGCGTGTGTAATTTATCTTGACATAAAAATGTTTAATCATTTCAAAATATCTTTGAAAAATACTAAGTTGAGGATAATCCTATTGAAATTTATGAAAAATTTGTGTTTGAGTCGTATCCAAAAAATGCTTTGGATGTGGCTCATAGTATCCAAAAATGCTTTGGATGTGGCTGTAGAGTGTAGTTATTTGCAAAGTCAACCATTGATACTATGTTTTCAACTAGAAAGGTGTCATTGCATAGCTTGAATTTTGTGTCCAACCATTGGTCTCTACGAGTATGCCTTGCATACTATTACACTATATTGTCACGAAACATGGACATAAACTCGTACATTAGAATCTTCTAAATAACCAAATCACACCTTTTTGCTTGATTACGATCTTTTGTAACGTATGCCACTATTTTATACTTCCTAGATTCTACTAGTTTATGTCCCACCTCATCTATGATTTCCATATGTTGACATACTAACATACGCTACAAGCCACCGTAACACTCGCATGAACCATATAAGCATGTTGTCCTGTAGAATAGTTGGCTAGCCTCTATTTCACATTAATTTTTTTATAAGAACTCTCTTGAAGATTTTGGTGGGGCTTTTATGCCACAAACCTGCAAATCATCATTACTATGAAAATCTAAACATATAGTCTACCCTTAACCCTTATACCCTCTATCCTCTACCCTCATCCCTTAAACCCTAATTCTATCTCTCTCCCCTCTACCCTCTACCCTCTACCCTTAACCCTTGTACCCTCAACCCTTAAACATTAATTCTATCTCTCTCCCCTCTACCCTCTACCCTTAACCCTTATATCCTAATTATATCTCTCTCCCCTCTACCCTCTACCATTAACCCTTATACCCTATATCCTCTACCCTTTATCTCTCTCCCACTCTATCCCTATCTATCTCTCTCAAGTGTCTCCCACCTACCCATTTTACCTCTCTCAATTATCTCTCACTCACTCACTCCTATCTCTCTCCCCTCTACCCTCTACCCTTAACCCTTATACCCTTAACCCTTCTTAAACCCTCTACAACCTTAAATCAACCCTCACACCCTAAACCCTTATAACCCTCTACCCTCTAAACCTTAAGGCCATCAACCCTAAACCCTACACCCTAAACCCTTATACCCTCTACCCTCTACCCAATACACTAAACCATCAACCCTATAGGTCCTCAACCCTACCCTAAATCCCTATCAATAAACCCTCTACCCTCTCTCTACTCACCCTCACTCAACCCTCTCCTAACCCTAAACCCTAATCCCTCAACCCTTAAACCCTACTCAACCTTAAACTCTCTACCCTCTACCCTCTAAACCCTCTAAACAACTTAAAACCCTCCCTAAACCCCTTAGTAAACTCTACCATAATCCCTCAACCCCTTGACCCTTAATCCCTCAACCCTCAAACCCTAATCCATCAACCCCTATACCCTCAACCCTAATCCCCAAACCCTATACCCTCAATCCTCTACCCTCAACCGTAAACCCTCAACCCTTAAACCTTCTACCCTCTATCCTCTAACCTATAAACCCTTAAACACTCAACCCTAAACCTTAAACCCTCAACCCTTAAACCCTAAACCATTAAACCCTCTACCCTTTACCCTCAATCCTCTACCCTCTACCCTTAACCCTAATCCCTCAACCCTTAAACCCTTAAACCCACTTAGTAAACTATCTACCCTAATCCCTCAACCCTCTTGACCCTTAATCCCTCAAGCCTTAAACCATAATCCGTTAACCCCTATACCCTCTACGCCATACATTAGACCCTCAATCCTAATATCCCAACCCTATACCCTCAATCCTCTACCCTCAACCTTAAAACCTCAACCCTTAAACCCTCTACCCTATAAACCTTTAAACCCTCTACCCTATAAACCTTTAAACCCTCTACCCTATAAACCCTTAAAAACTCAACCCTAAACCCTAAACCCTTAAACCCCCTACCCTCTACCCTCTACCCTTAAACCCTAGTCCCTCAACCCCTATACCCTCTACCCTATACATTAGATGCTCAACCCTAATCCCCCAACCCTATACCCTCAATCCTCTACCCTCAACCTTAAACCCTCAACCTTCAACCCTTAAATCCTCTACCCTCTACCCTATACCCTTTACCCTATATATTAAACCATCAACCCTCAATTCTCAACCCTCAACCATTAATCCCTCAATCCTCAACCCTCAAACCCTAAACCCTCAAACCCGATACCCTCTAACCTGTACATTGGACTCTCAAACTGAATCATTCAACCATACATAGCCTCAACCCTAATCCCTCAACCCTACAAGTCATCAACCTTATACCCTCTATTCTCAACTCTCTACCCTAAACATTGGATCCTCAACCCTCATATATCTATGTCCCTTCATCCTCTTCTCTCCTCTCTATCTCACTTCTCCCTCCATCTCTCTATCCATCCATCCCTCCCTCTCTACCCTAATCCCTCAATCCTAAACCCTCAACCCTTAAACCCTTAAACACTAAACCCTAAACCCAAACCCTCAACCCATAAACCCGTAAACCCTAAACCTTTAAACCCACTACCGTATACCCTTTACCCTCTATTCTCAACCCAATACTCTCTAGCCTAAACCCTATTCCATCAACCCTAATACCTCAACCCTTACACCCTTAAATCCAAGAAAAATTTCTAACCTAATCCCTAAACCCTCAACCCTTAATCCCTCAACCCTTAAACCCTCAACCCTCTAACCTCAACCCTCAACCCTTAAACCCTAATCCCTTAACCCCTATACCCTCTACCCTATACATTGCACCATCAACACTAATCCATCAACCCTATACACTATACCCTCAACCTTAAACCCTCAACCCTCAACCCTTAAACCCTCTACCCTCTACCCTATACATTAAACTATGAACCCTCAATTCTCAACCCTCAACCCTTAATCCCTCAACCCTCAATCCTTAAACCCTAAACCCTCAACCCCTATACCATCTACCCTTTACATTGGAACCTCAACCTAATCCTTCAACCATAAACCCTAAAACCTATACCATAAACCCTCTACACTCAACCCTAAACCCTTAACTCTAAACCCTTTAACCCTAAACCCTTAAACCTTCTACCCTATACCCTCAACCCAATACCCTCTTCCATCAACCCTAATCCCTCAACCCTTAAACCCTAATACCCTAGAAACCATTAACCCTATAGGTCTTCCACCCTAATCCCTCAATCCTATACCCTCAACCCCTATAGATTTCTCTCTATCTATACATCTCACCTCTCCCTCCCTCTCTGCTACCCTCTCTAATTGCCTCTATCTATCCTCTCCATCTTTCTACGTACCTCTCATTCAATCAATCCCTACCACCCTCTCTCACTCCCTCTATCTATCTCTCTCTATCTCCTACCCACTCCCTCCCACTCCCTCTCTCTCCCTCTCTCTCAAGTCTCTCCCTGCCACCCCCTCTCTCTCAGATCTCTCCCTCTAGCAACCTACCTAGGTAACTCTCTATCTCTCTCCCTCCTCTCTCTCTATCTATCCCTCCCACCCTACCTATATAAGTCCCTCTCACTCCACCCCCCTCTTTCTCTCCCTCTATCTACCTATCTCTCAAGTCTCTCCCTTTCACCCCCTCACACTCTCAAGTCTCTCCCTTTAGCACCCTACCTATATAACTCTCTCTTTCTCTTAGTCTCTCTCTTCCCCCTCTCTCTCCCTCCCTCTCTCTTAATTCTCTCTCTCCCACCCTACCTAGCTAAGTCCCTCTCACTCCAACCCCTTCTCTCCCACTCCCTCTCTCTTAAACTCTCACTTCCACCCCTTCTCCCTCTCTCCAAAGACTCTCTTTCTCCCTCTCCCTCTTCCTCCCCCCCTCCTACCCTACTTAGACAACTCTAGATCTCTCTCTCTCTCTATTAAAATTATCCCTCCCTCTAAATACATACATAAATACATACATACTTACATACATACAAGCATAATACATAAGTACATACAATCCTACATACATACAAGCATACATGTACATACAGTGTAGATACAATCTTACATACATATAGGCATACATACAATATATACATGCATTGATACATACAAGAATACATACATACATGACATACAAGCATACATGTACATACAAACATACAAATATATATACATACATTCAATAGAGTAGCATTTAACATAAAGAAAGACATAACGCGAGCATGTTGTACTGTGCTCGCATTATGTCTTGCTAGACATGTTCCCCACAAACATAGAAAACCATGTCAAAATTGAGATATAACGCGAGCACGTTATAACGTGCACATGTTATATCTTTCTTTGGGAATCCCTAAGCCTTGGGATTGGTATTTTCCTTGGAATACCAAACCAAAGGCTTGGAGGGAATTCCCAACAACCAAAGACGTGGTTTTGAAAATTCTACAATATTTCACATAATCGGGTTCGTGCTCGCCGCCAAGATTGCACACGGTTCAATATCAAACAAATCAAACATCTAAGTAATGTTAGGTTCTCTTTTCACTATCCAATGATGTAATTTTTTTCGCTTTCTGACAATGTTAAGCCTTTCATCCATAATTTCTTTTATTTGTGTCTCCTTTTTGGCAAAAAGTAGTGTTTGGTGTTTTTTTCATTATAAATTAACAGTTCATCAAAATTTTAAATAAATTACATTTTTAGAAACTAGATTCCATTCTACAATCTTTTTAAAAAAAAAGATCAATTAGTTTCCAAAATTTTATTTTTCAGGAAGTGTTCACTTTGAAAATTAGTAAAAAATCAAATATTCATTAAAAAACTATCAGAAAAACCATGCATCAACTACATACTGTTAATTAACTTCTGACTGTAGTGATTTTAAAAATACTAAAAAACATTCACCATGCTAGGGTTGTACAAGAGTAACTATGTTATGTTTTTCTGATAGAAACAACAACAATTTGTGTACATCCCTATTTTGAACCCCTTAATCTCAACCATTTTCAAAATAAATTAGTAGTTTAGAAAGTAGACTCAGAGCACTTTGATCCTTGTTTTTGTTCCATCTCAAAATTTTGAGTGTAACTATCCTCAATTTCACATCCAAGGACAGTATTCCTTGATTTCAGAAAAAAAGTTGCCACTTAAGCCCCCTTTTTGGGAACCATCTTTGTGCACTTACCCAGGAACTAATAAATCTTTGTTAGTTTTAAATTATTTTTTTGTTTTTATATTTGTATGTGTATGCATCAATCTATAAAAATTAAAATTAAAATTAAAATTAAACCCACAAAATGTCATCAAATTGGTATTAGAGAAAGATATTAATTTCTCTAAGTTGAGAGATTACTTTCTCTAAGATGAATCACCAAAGCTAGTGTGACCAACAACATCACTCAACCTCAAATTCTTGTCTTCAATGGAAAGAAGTATGAATATTAGAATATTGTGAGGAAGATTGTTCTATTTAATAATTACATGTGATTTAGTAAAATATTATTTCTCTAAACTAGCTAACTAGACATGATCAAATGTTTTATAAGAAGTAAAAATGATCTTCTCAAGGATAATAAAATAAAGATGTAAAAAATCATTGTTCTTCATACAACAAACAATGAACACATATTTTTGTAAGAATTTCAATATATATTAGGTTTGCATTAGGTCTAAATTAGAAGATCAAAGAGTAATGAAGAAGTTATTAAGAAAAATTTTATTTGTAAAGTTTGATCCAAATTTAATTGTAATATAGTAATAAAAGAACTTGTGAAAACTATCTATTGAAGAGATTATGTGATCTTTACAAATTTATGAACAAGTAATAAATAAACAAAAAAGTATGTTTTGGGTATAAGAATTAAAATCACAAGGGAAAAAGTATAAGAGGATAATTTTAACTAGTAATGCTAAACATGGATAGAGGAAGATAAAGCATTATAAGCAAAGGAGGAATAGGATTCATAAGAGGTATAACCAATAATTATAATGATAGAGGAAGGAAAATTATAAATACCATAAAATAAGTAGAATATGAAGGAATAAAAATGATACACATGGAAGCAACCAAAAGAATGTTGAATTGGGGTTGGGGCCCTAGCTCGGTTGGCTAAATCTTTCCTATTGCAGGAGGTTGGTCACGAGGTCTAGTCTCCCCCACCCCCGTGGTACCGGAGGGCGTGTCGTGCCAGCGCCGCCAGTCACAATAAAATGTTTACCAGGTGCACTGTAGTTTATATGGGGGTCGTGTTACCTAATTCCTGCAGTCTAAAAAAAAAAAAAAGAATGTTGAATTGAATATCTAATGTCACTATTTGAACCAACAATTTTAGGTGTTATTCTTTGTACTTGTACTCTTAGGGTTTTTCACCTAAAAGGATAGAGATAGACCCAAAAAATGTGGTGGTTCACTCAAACTAAGGAATGTATGATGTAATTATGACTAAATGCAATTATCTAAATGCAGCTAATTGATAAAATTGACTGATTATGAATGTAAAACTAATGAAATGTGCAATGTTTGAAAACACAATGTGATGCATAAATGAACTAAAAACATAAACAAATGCAAACATAATTGAATGAGATTGAACATAGTGCACCTAGAAGTTGAATGTTGATCCTAGAAGGTTCTGGAAATTGTTTGCCACTGATGATGAATCAGTCCTCCTACTGGTAAAATGTCCTGAAACTGGTTTCTAACTGTTGGGAACTGAATTATGACAAAATCAACTTTTCCAGCCTAAAGGTGGGACTCATTCGCCGCTAATGGCGAATAATTCCTCCTCCAAAATTCTAAAAATTCAAGGGTCAATTCTATAGGTCTAGATCCGCACTTGTCTTCTTGTTGGGTTGACAAAGTCAAATCTGTAGAAAATGGACTGAATGATGTCTCCAAGCTTGAATTAGGGTTTGGTTGACTTGAAACACTTTGATGACTTGTTGATCACTTTTCAACACCTATTTATTTTCCAAATCTTACTACAATACCAAAACCTTTTTGTTGAAGTTTGAAGATATGTCAATAGTTGCTCCAAGATACTTGATATTTGCTTGATTAAATGATGCTTTGATGTTTTAAGTGGATGAATGAGATTGGATGCTTGAATGAACTAGTGAATGAATGGGGGTTAAAATGGATGGAAAAACACTTATTGATACACTTATTCCCTGATTACCCAATAATACAACATCACGGGATGACATAAGGTCTTAAAAAATAAAAACCTAAAGGAAATTTTGAATTATTTTGAATTTTGAGCCAAGAGGGACTCATTCACCACCCATGGCGAACGGGTTAGGAATTATGTTACTTTTAATGTTGTTTATTGGGTTTGTATCCAAAAATACACTTAATTAAATCCTATAAGTGCATAAAGGGTCCAAATAAAACATAAAAAAGGTGTAAATAGTGATTACAAGCCTAGAAAAGCGTGAAATCTTATTACGAAACTTTACAACACTTTGAAATAAGACTTGATAAGGGATTAAAAAGGAATATTTAGATGAATTATGATAAGAAGAGTCTAGAAAAGTGTAGAAATGTGTTACAACACTTCACAACACCTTCATAAGACATCATAAAGTCTTAATAATTTTGAATATTCAAGACCCAATGTGAATGTATAAGTTACATTGCAGCATTAAATCTAAGCAAAATAGGTCAATCATCATTGGAAAAAGACCTAAATGACCATGAAAATTTCAATTATCCATTTTTCTATGGTACACTATTGTAACAAATTTAGGCATTATAATTTATAAGTGTAGAAAGAAAATATATGATGGAAATAGGAAAAGAAAATATTTTAAATGATGATATGAATAAAAAATATGAGTGAATTATTTGTTAATGACATGTAATATAATTAAAAAGGGTATATAATATTTTTGGTGTTTGGATAGTGGATGTGGTAATCATATGATAAAAAATAAAGAAAAATAAATAAATTTTGATGAATCAATTCTATTAGAACTAAATATATATGAAATAATAAAAAATTCTTAGGAATATAAAATCTAAAATTTCAATCCAAAACAAGCAAGGTGAGTGTGGATAAGAAATAAATAACCTATTTAGTTTATTGAGATAAATTATTTTCAATTATCTATCCTAGATTTTCACTGATAATCTAATGTAAAAGAGCTATGTAAATACAAATAAATACTTTACTAACTAAATTTTGAGTTACTTATTTTTGTACTTAGAATAGTAAAGTCTCACACTTAAACTAGATTCCTAATCTAAATGGAACTATTTATAAAATAAGAACAACATAAGAGATGAATTTTATGTTAATTAATTTTACTAAATTTAGTGGTAAGTAAATATATTAACATAGTAGAAAATTTTATAAACTTGGATGAGTAGGTTTTAGGAGAAAATATACAAGATATTTAAAAATATTTCAATCTTATTTCAAAAGGATCATGAGTATTTTTTATGATAGGACTCTAGTTTATCCACGTTAGTTTGAACATGATTCCTTAGGAACTTTTCAAAGTGCTCAAACACTCAATTTAACTTTTTGATTTATAAAAATCAATGGTAAAATGTATGTGAAATTAGGAATGTAAATATAGTTATTAAATTAAATACATGTGAATCCTACTAATTTTTTTTGAAATTAAAATTGATGGAAAAACTAACTGTTACCCATATTTTCACCCATGGCTCAATCAGGTAGAGCCCGTTGATAGAAAGAAGAAAGAAAATGGTACATTTTTAACCTCCCTATGTTGCATTCAATCATACAAATGAAACAACCTTAAAAGATTGCAAGAATTTAAAATCATTACATTTATATAAATGTATGAAACACATAAAGATTTTACACATCTTTTCTAAGAAAAGTAATCTTTATTGAACACAAAATTTTCATTTTGACTCACACAAGCCGTGAGTTTAACGCTTGTCTTATTCAATACAAAACAATATTAACATATACATGAATAAGAAAATGAAGGAAAAAGAGCATGTAGGGAGGGTAACCAATCATTGCCTAAGAATGACTGGTTTTCATTGAATCTTCTTGTCTAGCTGCCGTCTAAGTTGTCCTAACCTTCCTAGCTCCTTGAAGCTCCTATTTCTTGCATTAAACCAAGAAATGAATTAGAGCAACGCTCTAAGCAATGAAATATTGCACACCATACATTATCATTTACCCATTCATATATAAGTTAACCTTAATCTGCATCAAACAAACATGCATATCTTGAATATACCAAAGTAAACACTGAAGCTATCGAAATAGTACATCACCACATACATGGTTTTTTCTAATTTGTTTGTTCCATGTGCAACAACAAGTGCAATCATTTATCTGGTTAAATATGAGTGGGGATAAATGTGGCCCCCACAAGGGTTGAGCCCAGATTATAATTAGGTGTGCATACAAAAAGTGTTTCTTTTACATGCAGATGTGATATATCATTTCTCATCAACATCTATAGTAAGAATGCAATATGTTTCAAATTATGAGCATAATTGTTACAAGCTCATAGTGCTATCAAGTATAATTACATGGAGTTGATTGCATTAAGGTGCAATTGTTAATCAAGATATTGTCATTTTATGGGTCATAAGGATCCTCTAAAAATGCAATAAGAATGTTGATAATATTGATACATCAGAATGATAAAAGAATCAGTATTAATGCCATTATGACAGCAGAGGTAGTGAAGTTTGCACAGTCATAGGACATGAAGATAGTGCTAAAAGGGAGAAGAATATATGACAGTGGTAGGGAAAAGTCACCAAGAAAAGTGGCAACGCAGAAAACATTAAATCAGATTTAGAGGGTCCTTTGGCATCTGGTAGAATGGATGCAAAAGTGTCCAAAACATCTCCTAAATGAGTCTTTTAGAGCATCCAAGGCAATGGTTATAACATAGCATGGCATTCAATATCATGGAGATAGGATAGAACTTTTGAAGCAATATCACAGGGGTTTGAAGGATAGAGCTAGACAAAGACAGTCTTATGTGCAATATCTAGGAGGTAGTAGTTTCCATCAACAATGTGCCATTATTAGCGAAGAATGCACAGTTTATAGGGATGCAAGATTGTGACCGTCAAAAAGGGGTCAAAAGGAAATCAATAGAAATGATAGCCACCAATCTAGGGGACTATGAGCTTTGTCTTGCAGATGGAACTTATGGAAGATTGAATCAAGGGATAGTACCAACATCAATAGTGATGATATCAAAGAGGTGCCAATCCCTTAGGAAGACAAGGCATACAGTCTAAAGAATAGGAACAGTAATAGACATTTTTCAAAGGGTCTTTGAGTAAGGGTCACTGGCATAGTGATACTTTTTGTATCATTCAAAGAAGTCAACACCACATAATACAAGTGAGAAATCAATCATTAAATACTTCAAAAATGTTTCATAACCCTTATCCAATGATTAACAGCAAAACAGTCAGGAGAGTTGTTGATAATCTTCTAAAGCATTGTTTCAAGGCACCACTGCTCTATAACAACAAATTAAGAGTGATGAGTCACTATCAGTCGAGGAGTCTTAAATGCAGAGCTACTCTTAGACTCAATAATAGAAGCTTAAAATACTCTTATTGAAAGAGCATTTGGAGCTTATCCTTTAGAGTAGTCTATATGACAAAGGTGCCATGAAATAAATGCATGAAGATTTCTTTTAGTAATGAGATTGTGATTTATATCTTTGAACAAACCTTATTATGAGCCTAGGAAAATAGTATGAAGGCTTAGAGCGGAAATAAAAGTTTTGTAAGAGTGCAGTAAGAGAGGAGCACATAAAGTGATCAGTACCAGGTAGAAGTATTGCAACTATTAAGTGAAGGAGTAAGATATGTCAAGGCAACAATAAAGGGTAGTATCCAGTTCTGAAGAATAATCCAGATGAAAAAAAATACAAAGAAAAGAGCAACAGATAACATGTATTCTCTACAAATAAGACAACATTGTTATTGAAAAATAGCCGAGCTATTGTCCTTTCAAAGAGTAAGGACCTTTCAAATTAAGCAAACCCAATTCAAGACTCATTTGGAGTTTCAAAATGAAAATAAATACTCAGAATATAAGCAAGCTCAAGGCTAGGGTTTTATGTGTACTTTTCATAGATACAAGGAAAAATCAGATGTATCAATTCAAAAAATGTAAAAGTAAAATCTAAAGGGCATGAGTCAAAGGAGCAAATCTAGAGTGGGTTTATGATAACCCAAAATGACTGTAAAGTTTTTGATGGAAAGCCACTGCTTGCAGACTCATTCAACGGGTCTTATTCATGAAGAAGTGGTAAAAATGCATAAAGTATTTGACTATACCCACATTGTGTGATGGCATCGAACTTCTTTGCATACCATTTTTCTTCATAAGCGTATGATACCGTTGGCCATTGTTGCATAGGAAATATCTCTAAAATTTTTGGGATGAAAAGAGCCTGGAGCTTAAAATTCTGAGTTACATTCGTAGATAATGGAAGAAAATGAAGTCATGGATTGCAGATAGAGAATGTTCAAAAAGGCATAAATATATTTATCTTTTTCTCACATGGAGCAATAAATAGGATTTTTCTTTTGCAAGTAATTAAAAAAATGGTGTAAGTTTTTGAACAAGAAAGCTTACCCATGAAGAATCCTTTCAAAGAATCCTCATTTTCAGTTTCGAAAACCTTGATCTGTGCATAAGTCATGGCGACACATCAAAACCGAGAAAATTTAAGGAGTGAGATGAAATGATGGTGTGAGTTTTGATCATTAGGGTTTCTTCTTCCCTAAAATGTCGATATCATAAAGGCATGTTTCTTTCCTTTTATTTTAAGAACTTTGCAATAAACCAATACCCTTGACCTTTTCACTAAGCTATGTTTTGCCAAGACTTGGTCAATTTTCCCTTTTCGTATATGTTTTCTAAAACATTGGCCGAACCTTGGCCTTTTATTTTTTATTTTTTGTTTGTTTTGAAATTGTAAAACATTTACTTAAGTGGTGTATTTATAAACCACTTAGTTTGTGTTATTCTAAATGCAAGAAGGGATACTATTGAGTCTTCATGACAAGGAGAGGGTATAGAGGGAAGTTATTTGATGTTTGCAAACATTAGGAGGGTATTTAGGGAGGTTTTATTGCCTTTGTGAGATTTTTGAGGGTGGTTTTATGTGTCATCTTGATAGACTTGGTCAATTGTGACTTTTTCACCCATTTGGAGCCTCTTTGAAGAAGAATCAGTTGCTAGATTTTAGGGTTTATGGAGGCATAAGAAAATGGAGCTTCTAGATCTTTTTTTTTGGTGAATCTTGATGGAGAGTTATTGTATATAATCATTTATGTGATTCATTGTAATCAGTTTTGACTTGTATTTTTCTGTTCCGTGACTCTTATGAGTCCTTTGAAGAAAGCAATGCTTGTAGCTCACTTTTGGGACATGTTGACAGTAAATACCTTAATGATTAATGGAGATAAGCAATATTTTTACCTTCTCATCCTCTATTTTATTGTGTGCATGCTAGTTGATTGATATAACTACTTGTGAAGTTATTTTGTTTTCCTTGTAGTTTTTGTCTCAATAAAAGCACCTTTTGCAGAAAATATACATGTTGCAAGTCATAGGATGTGTTAAATGTAGTTTCTTTTAAGTTGTGAAATATATCTTTCCCTCTGAAGGTGAACTGTCAAGCCTTCCTATGAAATACTAATGCAAGATTCATATTAGTTTGGGTTGTGTAAGTCAAACTTTGCCATTGATTAAACTGTGTATGCAAACTGTTTCCAGGTCCAATGAACATTTAGGTGTATCACCATAGGGTTTAGTTTTCATTTTTATGCATTCTTTCTTACCCTTTTCCTTCACATTCAGTAGTTTAGGTGATAACCGAACAAGGAATTTGTCCTTCTCTAGAGGTTCTTTTCCATCTTTAGGTATCCCCACAACCAGGAAAAGTTCTCATGTTTCTCTAACTTGCTGAGTTTCATAACTCAGACAGGGTGCAAAGTTTAAGAGATAACACTAACTATATTGTCAAATATGTACAATATTTTATCTTAAGTACATGATAAAATATAAAAATATGAAGAGGAATAAAATTAAAATATACTCCAAGTCAAGAGAAGATTAGAAAAGAGATGCTTTAATATATATTTTAAAAATAAAAATAAGTCTACAAAAGAAATCTTCCTTGAGTCAAGCTTTACTCAAGAGAATGGAAATTCTTGAGACTTGAAGAAAAACTGAAAATAGGTTGTAAAAGGAGGAGCTCAAGAGAGTACTTTTAACTCCACCCACTTGAAGAAAAATAAGAAGATGAAGGAAAATGTTTAATTTTCTTTTCTTTTCTTTTCTTTTTCTTTATTTTTTGCTTGACAAGTTATAGAAATATAATAATACAACTCTTATGCAATAGATACATAAAATAAGATGATGACATGCATCTTTGATAAAATCCTACAAAATGATTAGATTGTAAACAATAAAATTTGAAATAAAAACAACGAGAAATGTTATCAAAGAAATCCAAAAATGGGCTCTGTTGAAAAAGATTTTAAAGGGTATGGATCCTTCTAGCCTCTAATAACATGAAAAAATGGCAATAGCAGATAAAATATCCACAAGATCTATTGGAATAAATTAATCATTATTTACTCCAGTGCTTAATGCAAACTTAGGAAAAGATCATCTAGTTTTGATTGTGAGTGTTATTGCATTAATCATGCATTTCAATCAGTTAAGTAACTTAACTGATTCATGCATTCTGTTATCTCACTCCAGTCTCAGTCAGAACTCCATATCATGTTGAGTTGAACTCAACCATTTAGATCCGATATTGAGTTCAGTTGAGTCTACATAGGGATATTCAATCCTTCATTGTATTCATTCAATATTCAATTAATCAATATTATTTCACATATTTTGTTGTGTAATTTCTCATTTGTGTGTGACATGTTTCTCTTCATAATATCATTTAGAGCTTGTAGAATCTCAATCACGGATTCTTTCATGGTATCAAAGCTCCAGATCTAAAGATCCTTGTTCGCTTTTTTGAGAAATTTTTTGCATCAGAAATCCTGTCCAACATTTGCAGACATGACACATCCCATAGAAAGGTCAAAGGTTTGAGAGGGCGAATTTGGGATGCTATTTTCATTGTGATTTGGTGAGTTTAGGGCATGATTCTTTTGTGCACCCCAGAACTCTATAGTGAATCGACCCTTCCCCTTTAAACCAAGGCAATTGAACCGACCCCACCCCTAGCGTCTTAATCTCTATGTTGATTGTGGCATAATTCTCTGCTATTTCCCTGTGGCGTGAGGAGTCTCTAGTCAGCAAGAAGGGTGATTTTGGCTTTTTCAGAGGCATGACCTTTTATTGTCAATTTTTGTTTGGTTTGCAAGCTGGGAAAAATTGTTTTTCAGACTATCAGGGGGTTTGATTTATCATTGCAGAGACGATTACCATTAATTGGAGACCGTGAGTTTCTGAGAGTTTAGCGCTATATGATTTCGTCCATTTTATGCACAGGTCGCGTACCATTATGTTGAAGCCCACGCATGATTTCCACGCTAGTCCTACGTACAACCATTAACCAAGCATTTGAGAGTGTCACTTTGTACAAAGGCACCCATAGTTTGTCAAAAGCCACACTTCTCTCTGCGCAAAGTCCATGTAAGGTGCGACAATCTTCTCATGAGCTGTGATTTTCTTACTGTGAAGCCGCAATTTCCTCTGGTAAGGCCGCAATTCACCCGATAGATGAAATGATTTTGAATGCAGAGAGGTTTCGATATTTCGAAGAAGAAGCCCACCATTTTTTTTATGCAGCGCTTGATTTTCAAGTCGGGAACTTTTGTGCATGCACCAGAATCTTTTTATGAGCCAAGAAATTGTGCTTGGCCCGTTGGATTTTTTGAAGAAGTCGTTGATTTTCTTCACAATGTCCAGAATTGGAGCGAAATATTCCACCAATTTTGGGAGATGCGTTGGATTAATCTGCATCACTGACTTGCTTCGGAGGTCGTTGAAATTCTACATGGTATCTATGATGGTTGATTTGGGAGCATAGAGTTCACGATTTATAATCAAGGCCTGGTCAATCAACTCTCTAGCGCATGAGCTGCAACCTGGCCGCCTAATTTTTCCTTTTTTTCTCTTTTTCTCTGCCTTCAAATGTTTTTTTTTTCTTTAATTTTTGCATGTTTAGGTATGCTAAAAAGCACATGCAATAAAATTACAAAATAGAAGGGGGTGTGGATATTTGAGAAAATTTGTAAGGTGTATTTACCAGTTAGGGAAAAATATTGCGAGGTTGTTTTTTTTCATCACCATGGAGGCATATGTAAACCTTTGTATCTAGGTTTCTTTCATTTTTCTTCTAAATAAACAGACTTAGAATATTAAAAGTTGCTAATTAACTGTCAAGCTTTGCACTGTTCCTCCAATCGACAGCCAAAAGTGTTTTTTGTTGTAAATTCTTGTGTACATGAGATTTCATAGTCACATCCTCGTGTGCTTCTAGAGTTTCTTTCTTACATGAGCTTCCAAAGTCACATGCTCGTGTGCTTCCAATGTTTCTTTCTAGCGAGACAATATTGAGCATTGGATAAAAATTAACATCATCCCTAGCAGAGGTCATCTTTGCAGTTCTTCAACAGTTGCAGCTTTCTTCTTTAGTTTGGATAAATTGTTGATAGCCACATCACCACTGTTGGTTCACCATCTTCATCGCCTTTGCAACTTGCTCTCTATTAGTCTTCACATGATCTTGGATCGACATCATCGCTTTCCGACATGTGGACACATGAGCAGTTTTCAGAGGCATCCATCATTGCATTATTTTCCTTCATCAGTTTTTGCTTCTCCTCAGGGGAGTGTTGGAGTAAATTAATCATTATTTACTCCAAGACCCTTAATGAAAACTTAGGAAAATATCATCTATTTCTGATTGTGAGTGTTATTGCATTAATCATGCATTTCAATCAATTAAGTTAACAGATTCATGCATTTTGTTATCTCACTCCAGTCTTAGTCAGAACTCCATATCATGTTAAGTTGAACTCCACCATTTAGGGATCTGATGTTGAGTTCATTTGAGTCTACATAAGGATATTCAATCCTTCATTGTATTCATTCAGTATTCAATTATTCAATATTGTTTCACATATTTTGCTATGTAAGTTCTCATTTACAGTGTGTGACAGGTTTCTCTTTAGAATATCATCTAGGGCTTGTGGAATCTCAATCACGAATTCTTTCAAACTCCTTAAAAATATGGAGGAAAGAAGTTTTATAGATTATGGTGTGTATAATATATCATTAGTAAGAGAGCATGAGAGAATTTTAGAGAGCAATAGTGAAAGAGTAATCTTAGAAAATAATTATAACAGCATAGTATATAGAAAAATGAAAAATTACTATTAGAACCCTTTGACAAAGCTTACCTTTTTCTTTTAAATAGGAAGGGAAGAAATCCAGAAAGAGAGAACATCATTGGAGAAAATTTATGCTAACATGGGAATCAATGGGAAATCACTTTGGGAAGTCATGGCATCATTATTTTGTATCCAAAAAATCATTTAGGAGTCACCAAAATATGATTTTTTGACTCATTTTAGTACATGTATTTCTTCTATGAATGCAAATATAATTGTGTTGATGTCAACATGGGTTTCCAAATTTTAGGAGCTAAGTTTTTAAAACCTAGGATTGAAATAAAAAATGTATACTTATAAGAACTTTTAATATTATATAGAATTATTAGGTTTAATGAAATTTGGAACTTAAATTGCATGTTGGGTGTAAGACTAAAAAAATAGCATAAGGTACATCTATAGATTGTGTTATATCAAAAGTCTCCACTAAGAGCTACTATGCAACCTAAACATAAGATATCTACAAATTGCATTATATATTTTACTATAATAATAATTGCACATTTGATATAATCAAGAAAATACAAGGTAATATACCAAAAAAATCCCTATATCAAGATATTTTGAGTATACATAAATCATATTATTATAACTAGAAAATAGCAAGGTTGCATCAACATCATTATCAAATCACATGGGACTATGGAACATGCTTTACTAATAATCATGAGTAAGGAACATATGAATTCAATGAAACAATTAAACACCAACATAATTCACATTCATATCACTATCCAAGATCATTGTCATTAGTAGTGCAGGCTTTAACTACAAGGTTAATAAAAATACAATGTCCGAGGTACATTATGATATATGTAAACTAAAATAGATAAGCAAAGTACAACCTCGAGATCACATAAAGGGGTCCTTACAAAATGGAAATAATTGAAGTGGGTGGTTGAAAATGGTGCTCAATCCATTATCACCAAAATTTAAGCGATGTGCCTTTGGTTGGAAGCATGTTTTTGGCACATGGGTCATACATTCCTTTCTGTCTTCAACAATGATACATGTGGATGCATATTCAAATATATTGGGCCACACAAAATCCTTCAAATGAGGATGTAGCTCATTATTATCACTCATTTCTTATAGTAAGCAATGGAGTACCTAGCATCAATAAATGGAACATGTTGGGTTGAAGCCAACTAAACCACTTTTTAATGAACTACTTTTAGGCAAAATATCTAGCCCTTATTTTTTAAATTTATTTATCTTATGTTGGTTGAAATAGTTTCACTCAAATTATAGGTTTCAGCCAAAATAGTCTTAACTAAATATTCATTCTCCACATAAATGCATGCCATTAGTTTCAAGTGAAACCTATTTGACTAAAATCATTTCAATTGAAAACCTATCACTTGAGACAATTTTGTTGGCTTAAAGTGTGAAAAAGGTTTTTAATTTTACCCTCTATAAATGGTCATATGAAAGAACATTGTGGACCATTGAATTTCATGATGAATTTTTCTAGGTTCACACATGTTCCCATAGACCTAAACCCTCATGGATCTATTTTTTTTTTTAATTTGGTGTCAGGAATCTATTTATCTTGATGTTTGGAACCTTCATTTGGAAAGGTGTGGTGTTAATGGAGACTATTTAGGAGGTTGTTAGGCTATGAAGGTTCACCTTTTCTCAAACCCTTGTTATCGATTAAATGTTTTGGTGAAAATAATTAAAGACAACAAGAAAACATGTAGTGATGCTAAGGATATTGTAAGATCGTGATGTAATGTTGATGCTCTATGATCATTGTGTGATAATTCTACTTGAATGAGAACTCCTAGATCACCTAGATGGATTGAAGTGAATCAAGGTTTCTCTTTAAATATAACACCATAATGGACAAGTTAATGAATTTCATGCTCAAGTCCATGCATAATGACTAGTTTGAGGGAGTTGACTTGGGCCTAAAATTTAAATTTAAACAAACAAGTTTTAGGATTATTTTCACACTTATGAAACTGGTCTAAACCAATTCCACGCCAATAGATTTGACTTGAGATAACATATAGATATACCTAAAATGAAGATGAATCGCTAGAAATATCTATAAATGGAATCTAATGAGATTTAAAATATTTGTCAACTTCTATATTGAAGCATACCCTCTATATATTAATCATCACATTACGAACAACCCAATCAAAATAAACCCAAAACAAAATGAAACAATATAAATATACAATTTTCACCATTAGAAAATATAAATTTTCAAATATTATAATTGTAATATAATAAATGCAAGTATAAATAAATAAATAATATATTAAAAAACTAAATTGTATGTTCATTCCAAACTATTATGAACTAAGGCCTAAATTCTAATTTCATTCGAACTATTTACAATGAATTCATTATAGCACTTCTTTTCAAAACAACGGATCTTCAAATACCGTGGTTTGCCCAAAACTAAGTGCAAAAAGAGAGTTTGCTTCGATGAAATTAATATTTATCAGACAACTTAATTTGATTCTCTGCAACATGGTCGACACTAATTAAAGGTACTAATTGTAATCCTGCCCCACCCATCAATTATGCTTATTATTGTACCCCCAACGTCCTAGTCATGTTCGTGAGAGGAGCAAAATAGATTAAAATAGCTGACGATGGAACCCGCCGTGAAGAGACGGCGACGGATGCTTGAAGTGGGCCGACAGCTAGGGTCTACGAGGACCACCTGCTCTGCACATAGGCCTAATCGATCATGCACTCACTTCAATGCTGAATTTGTCGAGTCTCTAGTACAGTCGAGACTCTGAATCTTGCTCCGTGGAAGCTGAGGTGAATTTCCTCTTTATTTTCATCTTTCTTTCAACGGGAAGCAGTTATAGTAGAGAAGTTGCATTGCCGGTGACTCAGAGAAAACCCGGGAGATGTGACCAACATTTTAGAACTACTGGTTAACAATTCAAGGAGTAACAACCGAAGACTCTTGATTCGCCGTTGCAGGAAGTTGCTGAAATCGTTTACTCCACGGACATGACCACCATGCTCTCTGATCTTGAATTATGGAGTATTGCTATGCGAGTGGAAAACACCATTAGATGTCCTGACTACTGAAGAAAAGCAAATGATAAGAGCATCTTTTTCCCGCTTTCATCCTTATGCCAGGACAACTTTGCCTTGTTTGAGGGAAGTATTCGATGGAATCCAAGAGGTTATTCCAGGGAATTGCATGTACTTTGAGTTGTTTGCAAGGTTTCCTGTTTATGCCAAGAACGAAGTTGAAACAAACAAAGTTCTTTTTCAGAAGGCATTGGAAATATGCACAGCATATATGGGAAAGCACGAAGAAGACCTTCTAAAAGCTGTATTGAACTCTGTTGCAACATACGTCTTCAAACCGGGACTTACTGTCTTCGGCATCACTGGGGTCAACAGCTAAGCTCCTGTTCTTGAAGTAGTAGCTGTGGTTCTTTCTCAGAAAACGGGCAGAGCTTTTCTTGGTTCTTGAAGTTGAAGCAGATATATTATATTTGACTTGTGAATTTGTGATACAGAATATGAAAGTTGTGCTGCATGTCACTAGTGTATGTGGGTATATGTTAGTGTAACCGAAATGGAGCTATACTCTGCTTTAGGCCGTTTTGCCAATCTGTCCACTGAAGATAAGATACAGAACTAGTCGTATTGTTCTATGTAAAAATATATATGACTATATATGATATTTCCCTCAATCTACTTTTATGGGTTTCTCTTATCTACAAACAAGATTTTATTTCTCAAGTTTTTGAAAGAAAAATGTAAATGTAAGCATAAGAAGGTAATGGATTTTTATTTTTCATTGAATTTAACCATAAATTGGCTAGTAAATTGTTATACGAAAATTTAATCATAGTAAATTTTAAAAGTTTTTATTTTTAGGCAATGTTGGAATTATAAGTTCAATTCTTTTATCTTTCAATTTTAAAATTATTTATACAATATTTAACAAATATATGTATAATATTATATATTGACATTTAATTATATAGAATTGTTCAAAATGTATTTATTCTTTATAAAATTTAATATAGTCTATAATTGTTTTATGTTATTGAAGAAGTAAATAATTTATTTACTATAATAAAAAAATAAATCTTTTTTAGTAATTATATAAATATAAATAAATGAAAATAGAGAGATTGAATAATGAAAAACAATAGTAACAACATCATTCTAAAAAAAATATTTGTTAATATATTAATATATGTTTTTGTGTGTGTATGTATGTATGTATGTATGTATGTATATTTATATAGATAGAGAATAATATATGAATGCATTTTTAATATTCTCTATATACATTCAAAATAGCAGTTTGTATTTAATGATAGTAGTAAAAAATAAAGACTTTAAATTAAAATAAAACACACACAAAATGTCATCAAAATGATATTAGAGAACAAAATTAATTTATCTTAGTTGATTCACCATGATTGGTGTGACCAATAGCCTCACTCAACCTCAAATTTATCCTCTAGTGGAAATAACTATGATCATTAGAGCAATAAGATGAAAATTATTCTATTCACACGATATATAAGATTTAGTAGGGAATGGTTTCTTGAACTAGCTAACTAGGCATGAATTAATTTTTTAACACAAGTAAATAATGGATCTCCTTAAGGATAATAGAAACAAAGATACAAAAAACTTTGTTCTTCATACAATAAATAATGGATGCATAATATAAACTAGATTTCAAGTAAACTTTGATTTACAAGTAAAGATGTTCAACTAGTTAAATCACAAGTAATGAGAAATGAGTTCAAAAATTATAAATGATATATTTTGAGTTAGTAGATGTGTTATCTATCTATGTAATGTGTGTTGTTAATCAAACAAAATGTCATAGATATATATTATAATATCAAAGAGTGGTGGAGAAGTTATTAAGAATTTTATTAATAAAGTTCGGTCCAATTGTTATTACAATAGAACAATAAAAGGATTTGTAAAAAATGCCTATTGCAAAGATGATGCAATTTTTAAATAATTATGAAAAATAATAAACAAAGAAACAAATACATCTCTAGAGTGAACATTTAAATCACAAGTATCATTCAAGAGTAAAAGTAGAAGAGGAGAATTTCAACAACTACACAGAGGAAGATGACGCATCAAATGCAAAGGGGGAAGATGATTCAGAAGAGGTGGAGCCAATTAGTAGAGGAAACATGAAAAGATTCTAAGGATAGAGGATTGTGAGAATTCATGATGTGATAATAGAACTCTATCTAAGTGTAAATAAGGTAAGATTCACAAGAATATGTAATATAATCTTAATAAATAAAGTAGGGTTAAGGATTGGACAAGTTCACCAAAATGAAAAGGAATTTAAATTTAACCTTTTAACATTTTCTAATAAATTTTAGGATAAATTAATAATCAAACGCAAGGAAGCTATGAATTAAATGAGTCATGATGAATCATGCTACTAAAATGAATACTCAAATTTTAATAAATAAAATAACAATACTTAGATCTTCAATTGATGAAGATTCCTTGTGACATATGTCTGTAATTTATTGGTGCTTTGAAAATATGATCATATAGAACACTATGGATTGATCAGTTCATTCCATGTCTAATGTAACCTAGTATCACTTTTATACCAACAAATATTAACTATGCTGGCATAATCTACATCAAGGTGAATAGATTTAGTGAAAATTATTTGCATTCAAAACACAAACAAAGACATGCATTGATGCCTAGGACGCTGATGTAAGATGATGATGCAACAATGATGCTCTATGATATTCTCTATGAACTATGGATCACTTAATTCCATGTCTAATGTGACGTAGTTTTACTTTTGTACCAACCAATATGAACTATGTTGATATAACCTACATCAAGGTGAATAGATTTAGTGAAAATGATTTGAATACAAAACACAAACAAACATGCATTGATGTCTAGGATCTTGATGTAAGATGATGATGCAAAAATAATGCTCTATGATACTCTATATGTGATAATACTAGATAAATGAGAGATCCCAATGGATTAAAGTGGATAAGGGTATGTCTTTAGATACAACACCCTAGCACACAAGTTAATAGATTTGACATTCAAGTCAACATATAATGATTAATTGGTGGAAGTCCACTTAGACCTTAAATTTAAATTTAAATTTGCAAATTCTAAGGTCATTTCCACAACCACGAAATTGAACTAGGTCAAATTTGCATATGTTAATCTAACTAGAGATAACAAGTAGATAAATTGAGAACCAATGAGAACCATCCTAGAGATTATATACATAGAATTAAGCAAAATTTAAGATATTGAACAGCTTTTATACTGAAGTAAACCCGAAACTAAATTTTGCCATCACAACTATAAATATTCAAATACCATAATTTTGACATAATGAATATAAATAAATAATATACTTAAGCCTAATTTTTAAGTTCCTTCCAAACAGTATAACATTTAAGTTCATTCCACACTATTTAAATGCCGTGGTTTGCCCAAACCGGGTGCAAAACGAGAGTTTGCTTACAACCTAAGCTACGAGGAAATCAATATTTTATTGCACAAATTAATTTGGTTCTCTGCAACTTGGTGGGCACTGGCCTCATACCGTACGATAAGGTTGAAGCACTGATTGTAATTGCCCACCTATCAATCCTGCTCATAATTTTACTGGTAGGTACTAGTCATCTTCCTGGACTAGTGACGTGCGACGAGCAAAAAAGATAAGCGTACTGACGAGTGAGTAACTTTAATTTAAGGTTTGCAGCGTCAATAGATGGCTACGGACGTTTGAAGTGATGCCACAACTACGCCTCTGGATAGACATTACGCAACTAGACTCTACGGGGGCCACCTGCTTTATAATCGATTTTCGGAGTCTGTTGTACGGTCTAGACTGTAAACACTGCTTCTTCGTGGAAGATGAGATCATTTTCTTCTTTTTTCGTTATTTCTTTTAAGGGTATGCTGGGGATCATCTATAGCGGAGAAGCTGCATTGCTGGAGACAGAGGAATCGTGGCAGATATGGACATGTTAGAACTATTGGTTGAAAAATTCAAGGAGTTTCAGGCTTCACAAGAGTTTGACAAAGAAGCCCTCGTAGAAGCCCATGAGAAAACTTTCAAGGATATGCGGCAGATGGCTTCAATGCGAGGAAGGAACACAATGGGATTTACAATGCGGAAACCATCGGAGCATTGGCGGCCTTCAGTTCCACTGAAAGGGCTACGGCCTATTCGAGCAAGGGAGCTTGAAGTTGATAAGCACCATAAGGGTCGCGTTCTGTTCGGAACGCTGTGTGCTGATCCGCTCAGAGTGGTGGCCATTATGACTATCTTGGAAGACCAGTATGGAGATGCTGTTCGGCTTGCAATATACAATACTTCCGTTTCCAAAAGGGAAACCGAAGGTGCGTGCAAGCTTTATCCCAAAGGCTCTAAGGTCGCAGTCAAACAGCCTTACTTCAAGCAAGGCGCCCAAGATGGTGCTCTCATGCTGCGCGTTGATAATCCTCTAGACGTAGAGATTTTGTCTTCCTTCCCAGGAAATGAAGAAACTTCACTGGCTAAGAGTTTGCTTGAATTGCGCAATAATGGCAACAAATGCTTCCGGGATGAGGATTGGAACAAGGCAATAGACTTTTATTCCAGATGCATAGATTTGGCTCTCTCGCGCGACAAAATTGAACCCCAAGTCCCCTCTGCTTCCAACATCCAGGAGAAAGTAAAGGAGGCCCTTGTGTATTCTTATTCTAATAGGGCAGAGGCAAGGATGAAATTGAAAGAGTACCGGGATGCTGTACAAGACTGTGACAAGGCGTTAGGACTTGATCAGCAACATCTCAAATCCTTGTTTCGTAAAGGCCGGGCTTTCCATTCTCTTGGAGAATATAAGTTAGCTTTCCAATGCTTTGATAGAGCTCTGGAGCAGTCTCCAACTGCCAAAGACATCCAGTTGCACAATGAAAAATCGAAGGAACTTAGCAATCAGAACCGGCAAGGTAAGTTCGATCTCTCTGCCTATTTTATAAACGGTTGTACTGCGCCTGAGTTAAGCAATTATATTGGTCCGGTGCTGATTAAAAAATCAGTAGGGAAGGGAAGAGGATTGTTTGCCACTGACAATGTAGATGTGGGAGAGTTTCTGCTCGTGGACAACGCCATTGCATTAAGCGGCACCGAGACAACAAGATTGAAAGGAAGCCGTGAAAGGGTCATACCTTGTATGATAGAAGTGAAGAAAAAACTTGCTCATCTTAAACGGGATTTAGAGGCTAAAATCATTTCCTCTGCAGCGTCATCTCCGAGGATATTGCAGCAGCTAGAGTACCTTGCTGATTCAGATGAAATGAAGGTGCCACCCATGGATCTGTTCCGGATAAATAATGCCAGCTGGAATAACTACGATGTATGTAATCAGGGCTGGGAGCTAGACCAGCATAAACTTGCAAAGATAATGGGAAATGTGGGGTGTCAAATACAAACAATTGAATCAAATAGCGACATGGCAAGACAAAACGAGCAATATGGTTTGTGGGCACTTCCCTCTTTCATCAATCATTCCTGTTTTCCCAACGCCAATTGCATTGTTGTGGGAGAAGCCATGTTTATTATAGCTGCAAGAAAAATTGCAGCTGGAGAAGAGATCACAATCCCTTACTTCGACAGTCTTCTGCCCTTGTTCAGACGAGAATCAGCATTCAGCGGATTTAAGTGTGATTGTAAGCGGTGTATGCTAGAAAGATCCTTAGTGACAGCCGAAGCATCACCGTTGCAGGAAATCGCTGAACTCGTTGACTCCATGGACGCCACCATGCTCTCTGATCTCGACTTGTGGAAACTTGCTATGCGAGTGGAGAACACCATTGATGTCCTGACCACTGAAGAAAAGCAGATGATAAGAGCGTCTTTTTTCCCGCTTTATTACAATATTTTTGGGTTACAGCGCATTCATCCTTATGCCAGGACAACTTTGCCTTCTTTGAGGGAAGTATTCGATGGAATCCAAGAGGTTGTTCCAGGGAATTGCATGTGCTTTGAGTTGTTTGCAAGGTTTCCTGTTTATGCCAAGAACGAAGATGAAACACACAAAGTTCTTTTTCAGAAGGCATTGGAAGTATGCACAGCATATATGGGAAAGCACGAAGAAGGCCTTCTAAAAGCTGTATTGAACTCTGTTGCAACAGATGTTTTCAAGCCGGGACTTACTGTGTTCGGCTTAAGTGAGGTCAACAGATAAGCTCCTCTTCTTGGAGTAGTAGCTGTGGTTCTTTCTCAAAAATTGGGCAGAGCTTCTCTTTGTTCTTAAAGTTGAAGTAGGTAGATATTATATTTGACTTTTGAATCTGTGATACAGAGTGCGAAAGTTGTGCTACATGTCAGTCGCTTATGTCCAGCTTATGGGTATGTTAGCCTAAATATATAGGTAAACGTAATGGGCAGCATTGTTTTCCACAGTCATCAGATTGCTTCTGGGTTTTAGTGTGTATGTTTCGCAATCAATTCAGAAGCTGAAATACAGAATTATGTATATTGTTCTATGTAAATGAAGATATATATATGAATATCTAAAATTGTATAATTGATATTTAGTATTTAATTGTGTTATAATTTTTTATTAATATGATTTATATTTATTCTGATTAATGTAAATATATTAATTTTGAATTTTAGATAATAGGTTATATATAGTGTGAGATTTGAGCTTGAAACAAGTCTCACATTGCAAATTACTGTTAGAGTCTTCCGAAAATAAGTTTTAACTATCACTTAATGGTAAACCAGCTGCCATTTAATGGTAAAAGCCTCCAACATTTCACTTATTATGTAAAAATCAGATAAATATTAATGACATCCATACATACACAAACACATACATATAATTTTGTTCCATGAACCTCCTTTAGATACAAGTGCTAATTAAAAATATCTAAGAAAAATGTTCTTTAAAATGATTGCTTTAAAATCATTGAGATCTTATTACAGACTTTACAAAAGTTGAAATGTTAAAAAATAGACTGTATGAGGCTCCTGTGACGGTATTGCTGCAACTATTGATATTAAAGGGGTTGTCTGAGCTCATACACTATCTAACGGTCCCTCTGATGCAAATCTGTACAATTGTCTCTAACGGTTCTTTTCTTTCACTGCTCCGAAAATTCTTCTTCACAGGTCTCTCTGTACCTTGAGTCATTTAGCTACTCAGAATATCTCCTATGTTTCAGTTTTGAAATCCCCTAAAATTTATATTGAAATTCTAATTTTTTTAGGGTTTTGTTTTCAACTTCTGCAATTAATCAGTCAAAACTTTAATTTTTTCTAGGTTCTGATATTTATTCAGTGACTATTAGATTAAAACCTTGCATTTGCTAGGGTTTTACCGTTGAGATCTAGAAAAAAAATGATCGAAACTCTTATATTTTTCCTGGGTTTTGTTTTCCAGTTAATAAAAAATATCAAAAACCCTTTTTTTTTAAGGTTTTGTTGTTGAATTCTGTGAAAGATCAATTAAAATCCTATTTCACTTTTCAAAAGCTCTTTTGGTTTTGAAATTGTCTATGCTGCGCAGTAGCTTCTACGGCTATGGTGTACAATTTGATTAAAATTCTTTCGGAACCCAATTTTTAGTTCATTTAAGTTTCCCTCCTTTTTGTCTCTTGGTGAAAAATGTCGGAATGCAGAAAGAACGGAAAGGGCTTGGGAAAGGGAGGATCAAAGCGGCGCAGAAGGGTTTTGAGAGATAGTATTCAGGTAAATAAAACGACTGTTCAAGAAAAACAATTATTTACAAACTATTTTCAAAAATAGTTATGGCATTTTGCTTTTTCATTCTTTTCTTTGTAAGGTATTACCAAGCCTGTAATCCGGCGGCTTGCCAAGCGAGGAGTGAAGCGTATAAGCATAAATCCATGAGTTGGAACTATTTGCATATATCCAGCGGCTTGGTAAGACGTAAGCTAATTGCAACAATAACGTCTGGCAAAAATCCCCCTTCCTTTGTCCTTTGATACATGTCCAGACTCCATACTTGTTCCAAAGTTCCCATTTTCGTACAGGTAGGCAGAATGGTGGCGAAAGTTGCAGGCTTCAGCTTTACAGCTGCAGATTGCATTTGCTTGAAAACATCAAGGTATTTAAGTCAAATTCATCAATATTCATGCTATTCCTCTTGATAGAAACTGTTTTTGATTATTTTCCACTCTCTCAATTCTTCGATTTGATATACAATAATGGGCAGCTGCGCTGGCACTCTACTCACCCCCTAGATATGTCTCTTAAACCAGGTTTCCAGATGTGATCTTTATAACGATTCCAATCAGTTCATGTAACTTTTCTATTCTCTTTCTCTAGGATACCCCTGCTGTGCAAACAACACAGGCATTACAGGCTGTTTTTGTCAATGCAGGGGAGAATCCATTTGAGATCAAAATCGAGTCTTTCAAGTAAGCTCACAAGATCAAATATTAAAAATTTGGTTTGTGATATTTGTATGTAAGATTTGCTTGAGAACTCTTCTCGCAGAACTACACAAACCTTTTGCAATCATCAATCTTAATTAATTGACAGGGGGTTGGATAAGCAAAAGGGCACATTTGTTCACCGTGAAAGGAAGAAGGTGTGCTTAATTTAGTGATCTATTTGGAGTTTCATTTGATGGATAGATGTTTTTATACATAACTTGATTCTTAACCTCCGTGAGCTCAGAATCCATAATTCTGTAATTCAATGATTCCTGAGTCTTTTGTTTTTCTGTGCACATTAAGACATCCTGTTCAGATTTTTGCTCTTTACTGTTAGAAAGAATAATAAATAGGGCTTCTGAGGGAAGCTTATTACCTACCCTACTAGAATATTTTGTAACAGCGCATTTATCCTTAAGAGTCTTCAAACTAACTCCAATTTGTGATAGCAACTACACCAATGGTCTTAAAAACACACCATTAATATTCTAGAAGAGATTATGGAGAATTAAACTCTGTTCTTGCCTAGTTTTATATTAGAATTGCATGATCTTGTTGTGCTTGGATAATTAAAGGATGGTTCTTGCATTATTTTTGCAGCAATTCATGTGTAATTTTTCCACAACTTCAACCAGATGCACTGCCTACAATTATTTCTTCTGCAATTTGGTTGAAAGCACAGGCAAATCCTGTGGGCTTTCATATGGTAGATGCTTATACATTTATGTTCCACTTGTTCTATCTTCAACAATCCTGCCATCGCTTGGAAGACTATTTTCCATGAGTAATCATTTCCCTCACTCTTTCACTCATGACCCACAAAGCAATGATTGCTAATGTTACTAGCATCTCTGTTTAGTTTGTTATTAATTTATTGTTCTTTGTTTAGTTTGTAATTGTTTAGTTGTAGGGAGATTTGCACTAATTTTGTTAATGATTTTATATTGTGGTTGGATTATTGATCTTTGGCAAAAAGTTTCTATGGTATATCTTTATAGACTCAGGTTTGATGGAGGCAACAACATTTAAACATTTGCAAAGGGAAAGGATTTTGAATTGTGGATTGATTCATATGTAATTTAGAATTGTTTTTATATTGCTTATTGATAGATCAAGATATAGTATTTCCACCAAAATAATCGTCATTAATATAATTCAAATTGAGTTTGATTGTTAAAATAAATGTTTCTTAAATACAATTGCAACAATTAAATTTTATTTATCAATACTAAACTCTTAGAAAGACATTTTATAATAATTTAGTTAATTTTGAAGTTTAGTTATATAAATAAAAAATAAGAACTTATTATTATTGTAAAGCTATTTTATTTTTAATTAATTAATTAATATTATTTAGAAAGTTATTATTATGATTATTTTAAGTTAATTTTATTTTCTTAATTTTATCAAATCTTAAGACCTGTAATTGTATAATTAGGACACATAATTTTTAGTCAAGAGTTACTTTATTTGAAGAGCTATTTTATTTTTGTTTGCAACTTTCAATTTTTCTTTTACAAAAGCTCTCATTTATTGTTTTATGATATTTACATTGTATACGTTTATTTTTATTTTAAGAACTATTTTTTATTTATAAGAATTATTTTTCTATTTAATGAAAAAATATTTTATTTTATTTTATTTATTTATTTTATTTTATTTTATTTATTTTATTTATTTTCTTTTATTTATTTAAGAGTTGTTGATTTTTGTAGCTGAAAAGGTGGAATGCGGAGTTGCTTTAAAGCAACTCGAGTTGGATTTTCAACAACAGCAGTTTTTTTTATTCATTAATAGAATGTTTTGGGTTTGTCAGGTTGAGATAAGATCGACAGTGATTTTGTGTGATTTAAAACTAAGTAATGTAAGGAAAGTTTCTTTTCTTGCTCGTTGATTTAAAATAGTTGAGGCTATATATGTAAGATTGTTGTAGCAAATCTGTATTGTATTTTCTAAAGGAAAGTTTGTTGTTAGGTTGAATAGAAGATCTAACATTTGCAGGTTTTTCCCCATATTGGGTTTCCTAGGTAATTTTGTGTTATTGTGTATATGTGTTTGGCTTGTTATTTTTGTTTATGTTGTTATTTAACCCACTGTATTAATTGTTATAAATCAGATACTTGATTCTATTTTGTGAATTTATTGTGCAATTAATCTGTAGTTGGGTTATAAGAAATTAACATGGTATCAGAGCTCTAAACTCTGAATACGAAACCAAGATTTGTGACGCAAATTTCAAGAAAAAAATTCAAAATTGTTTCCAGTTTCTTGTGACTATGGCAACCAATGTTTGATACGAAGACATGCTTGAGGGCGTATCTAACTTCTTACAATGGAAGGTTTGGATTACATCCGTTCTCAAGGAATACAGGTTGTGGATCTATGCTAGCACAGAGGTGACACCACCAACAAATGATCCCATTGCCCTAGGTTCGCATGAAGTCAAGGAGGCCAAGGCTCAAAGGATTATTCTTGATGGGGTGAGAGATCATTTAATTCCTCATCTATTAGAGAAAGACATTGCCAAGGAGATGTGGGATACACTCACAAAACTTTATCAAAGTGATTATCAGAGTTGTAAGATGATGGTCAAGGACAAATTGCATAACACCAAGATGTCCAAAGGCAAGAGTGTGGCCTCTTACTTTTTCAAGTTGGCATAGGTCTAGGATGAGCTAACTGCTATTTGAGATATGATTGCTAAAAATGAGTTGATGTGTATAGCCTTGAATGGTTTTTCAAAGCATTGGGAAGTGTTTATCAAGTGTGTTGTCGACAAAGACCACCTACCCGACTGGGTGAGGTTGTGGGATGATTTTTTTTAGGAGATCCGTGAAAGTGCTCATCAAGGAGATCAGACGAAGAAGGGTCAAGATGAAGAAAATATAACTCTTGTAAGCAAGGGTAGGCAAAAGTCCAATAAAGGGAAAATGAAAGGTTATTCTTCAAAGAGTGGGAAGAAGAAAGATCTAAGCAAGATAAAAGTTTTTTGCTGCCATTAGTTGGGTCATTATGTCGATCAATGTCCGAATAAGAAAAATAAGGACAAGCAGAAGAAGCAAGTTGCTGCTACAGCAAAGGTGGACGAGTCTGCATCACAATTTGAGAATGAGTTTTCTCTCATTTCTTGTCTCTCAAGTTAAATTTCCAATAGGGTATGGTATAATGATAGTGGGGCTTCTTGCCACATGACGAGAGTCAGAGAATGTTTCACCAAGTCGGAGGAGAAGAAGTTGGATTTTTATATTAAGCTCAGAGACATTTCCAAGTACTATGCAACTGGTGTTGGCAGAGTCAAGTTTCAGAGGGAGTCCGACAAACCTTTATTGGTGGAGGACATGTTGTATGTCCCTAGCATGATAAAGAATTTAATCTTCGTTTCTACTTTGGAAGACAAGGGTTACATCCTTACTTTTGAGAGGGGCAAAGTCTATATTCATCCTAAGGATTCCAAGGTTGCAAAAGTGATTGGAGTTGGGCATGGTAGCTTGTTTTAGTTACAATTTGACCCAGCACATGCATTGGTAAGTAGTTGTAGTGGGCTAGGAGAATTGTGGCATAGGAGGATGGCTCACCTTCACCATGGAGCACTTAATGTTCTCAAGGAAATAGTGACAGGGCTGCCTGAGATGAAGACGAAAAAGTATGACGTGTGCAAAGGTTGTGCTCTTGGAAAATATGCCAAGACTAGTTTTCCAAACAGCAACACTAGATCTAAAGGAAATCGGGATCTTGTACACTCAGATGTGTGTGGGTGTATGACAATAGTATCCTTGAATGGGTACGAGTAGTATGTTACTTTCATTGATGACTTCTCTAGGAAGATGTGGATATATTATCTAAAGAATAAAGATGAGGTCTTTAGTAGGTTCAAAGAGTTTAAAGCTCTTGTGGAGAACCAAATAGGGAGGAAGATCAAGATACTAAGGTCTGATAATGGAGGTGAGTATACCTTGAATGCCTTCAAAGATTTTTGTGCTCAAGAAGGTATTAAGAAAGAGTTGACAGTTTTGTACAACCTTCAGTAGAATGGGGTTCTTGAATGGAAAAATAGGGTTATAGTTGGAGCAGCCAAGGCCATGCTTCATGATCAGGATCTGCCTTGGTTCTTATGGGTGGAAGCTTACAATATAGTTGTGTATTTGCAAAATAAGAGCCCTCACAAAGTGTTAGGAAAATCAACTCCAAAAGAGGCATTCACCGGTAAGAAACCAGATTTGGGGCACATTCGCATCTTTGGATGCCTTGTGTATTGTCGCATTCCTATGGAGAAGAGAACCAAGTTGGAACCAACTTTAGAGAAGGGTATCGTTGTTGGGTATAGTGAAACTTCTAAGGCCTATAGGGTTTACATTCCTACCCTCAGGAAAATAGTTGTTCGCAGAGATGTGAAGTTTGAGGAAGAGAGGGCTCTTTAGAAGTCTAGCAACTTGATGAATGAGGAGGAGCAATCACCCACAATTGAGGCAACACAAATTCCTCAAACTTCAATCACGCAAGTTGGAGAGCATAGCAAGCAGATCGAGCAAATTGATTAGGAGGAACAAATAATTCCTCAGCCTTAGATTCCTATTACCAAGAAGAGGATAAACAAAGTGGCTGAGTAAACACTAAGAGAGGCCCAAGAATATTTTTGTGATCCACAGGATTCAATCAGGCAGAGAAAGGTTCCTAGACGTTATTTTGAGTATGTGGCACTTATGAGTGAATTAATTGAAGTAGAGCCTTTGAGCTTTCAAGAGGCATTCCAATACCAAGTATGGAGGGATAACATGGTGGAAGAGCATTCTTCCATCATGAAGAATAGCGTATGGGAGGTAGTACCTCGACTAGAAGGTAAGTCTATGGTGGGCTCGAGAAGGTTGTATAAGATTAAGCACACTGCATATGGTAGTTTGGAAAAGTTCAAACCTTGATTTGTGGCTAAGGGGTTTTCTTAGAAGGAAGGGATCAACTATGATGAGACTTTCGCTCTGGTAGCTAGGTACTCATCCATAAGAGCTATCATTTCTGTAGCAGCACAAGTGGGTCAGAGAATTCACCATATGGATGTAAAGACGACCTTCCTCAACTAAGTGATTGAGGAAGAGATTTACATAGAACAACCAAAAGGATTTGAAGCATATTGGAGGGATTCTCATCTATTCAGGTTGAAAAGAGCATTTTTTGGGCTCAAGCAGGCTCCCAGGGGGGTCTGTGCAAGATCATGGGGGTCCAAAAAGTGGCAATGTGAAAAAAAGTCCATTTTTAACTCACCCAAAAATATGAAATTCCACTTTGACTTTTTGTAGGCTTGGGTGGAAAGTACATAGTTCCAAAGCAAATACCAAATCGAAATAGATATATGTTTCTAATAGGTCATATTTTTTAATTTCGTCGCATCTGGGGCCGACCAACATTTTTATTTAATATATTATAATACTTATATAGTATTAAATATTATATATTAAATTATAATCTATTTAATATAATATTAAATTTATTATATTATATATATATATATATATATATATATATATATTATATAATATTATAATATAATATTTATGTCTCCTTCCCTACAACATATGAACGTGGCAAGGGGGCTCCTCCATCTTGGTGTCCAGTTTTTAGACACAGTGGATTAGTGGTAGTGGCTACTCTCCCTGCAACCAGGATGTATGGATTACATTGAAAAAGGATAACTTGGAGTTTGGAGTATGCTTCGTGTATGCCCCTAATGACTATAGAGAAAGAATCATCATGTGGCAGTGGTTATCTTCTCTTCCAGCAGTCCCTTGGATCCTGGGGGGAGATTTTAACATGATTAAACAAACGAAGGATAAATGGGGAGGCATTGATATGTCTTGGAAAGGAAATGAAAGATTATTTTGGCTAAGACTGAAGCATAAGCTCAATTTGATTGACCCTATGGTAAAGGGCAAGAAAGATTGCAAAGGCATCTAGTTTACTTGGTGTAATGCCCAAAAGGGGGGTAGTAGAATATACTACAGACTTGACAAGATCTATGCAAATAAGGATCACTTCAATTTTACCCCAAATGATTTAGGGACTAGAGTGAGTGTCTATCCATACACTCTCTCTGATCATCACCCAATAAAAGCCAACCTAATTGCTTTCGAGGATAGAACAAGGAAAAATACAAGAAAGCCTTCTTTTATTCTTAACACTCAACTGCTTAAAAACCTAGATTGTTGTGAAGCTATTGTTGCCATAAGGGAAATCAATAAATGGCTTCTAAAAGACTCCACTACCATTGAGAGATGGAACTCCAATGTGCAGTTTGGAAGAAATTCTTTCAAACTGTGGGAAACAAATGTGCCCTTAATGCTAGGAAAGAGGAGAAGGAACTCCAAGAATAGTTATTTAAAGTTGAATCCAACATCCAACAACACCCTAAGGATGTAAGGCTGAGTGAAGAGATGGCCACAACAAAGGTCAACTTGAGGAGAGTACAGAATAACAAAATCAATGGGTTGAGAGTTAGATCCAAGCTAAACTGGCTGAAGGTGGGGGATAGAGGATCAAAATTCTTCTTCTATTTCTTAAAGGAAAAGAAGGCTATAGAGTAGAATGACCAGATTTGGGATGGGGATAAGATATTGAATGCCTAGGAGGATATTCTTAACCAATTTGCATGTTTCTTCAAAGATTTGTTCCCTCCGAAGGGGAGAATGAAGCCTCCTTATCTGCCAAAAATTCTTTAGAGAGGTTAATCCCTAAGAAGATCTCAGTGGAGGATGCAAACAAGCTCGCAATGGGGCCAACTAAGGAAGAAATTCTAAAGGAAATAAGCTCAATGAGCAATGATAAGTCTCTTGGTTGCGATGGTTTTCCCATTGAATTCTATAAATGCTTCTCAGAATGGGTAAGTGAAGACCTTCTTGAGGTTTACAAGGAAGCTTTGACTAGTGACTCTTTAGAAAATCAGATCAACAAAGGGATTATTAAACTCCTCCCAAAAGGGGGGGACAAAACCTTGGTTAAGAATTGGAGGCGCATCAACCTTCTGAATGTGTCTTACAATAGCAAAGATACTAGCTTTAAGATTGGCCAACATCTTGCCAAAGTTCATTAGTTCCACCCAAACCAGATTTGTAAAAGGAAGATACATCTTAGAGAATCTGTTAACAAGTTGGGAAGTAATGGAGTGGGCTAGGAAGTCTCGGAAAAATGCATGGAAATGCTGTTAGATTTTGAAAAAGCCTATGACCATGTGGAATGGTCATTTTTAAGGACAATCCTCAAAGCCTTTGGCTTTCTTAGGGATTTTTGCAAAATGGTAGATGTACTCTTGAAGGATGCATCTGCCCAAGTTGATGTAAAATGGGTTCTCTCTAAAGAAATCAAACTGGAAAGGTCCATTCTCCAAGGTTGTCCCCTAGCTCCTGCACTTTTTGTCATTGCTTCAGATGCATTGTTCTATTTGCTAAGGGACCACTCCCTTTCCCCAAGATTCAGAGGAATTACTCTCCCAAATAATAATGAGCTAATTAATGTCCAATTTGTTGATGGTACATCCCTTTTCATTGAACTTCTTAAAGACAACATGGATGCTTTGACGAGGAAGCTTGAATTGTTCTCAAAAGCTTTAGGGGCAAGAATTTCCAGCTCCAAATCCATTATGTTGGGATGGAAGGAGGTCCCCCCTAACTGGTTGAAAGAGTTTGGCTTCCAATGGGAAGGCCTAGACATGCAAGTGAGGTACTTGGGTATACCCTTCACGGTTAATCCTAACCTTAAGGGTAAACCCACAAAAGTGGTTTTGTTACATCCCTAACTTTAACTATGTTTTACTTTTTACTTTTGAAGTAAATAGTAGATTCTTACACATGACTCAATGATTTGATGTTAGGAAAATCAATGTTTTCATGAGTTAGGTTTATTTGACTAAAATCAACATGTGTTTAAAAGTTGTCAAGATGTGATGATTTCATAAGGATTATGAAACGAGTAATGATACATTAATCCCAAGTTGGTGTTGTACGTTGCATTTAGGAAATAGGTTTCCGCCCTCCAAGAAAGGGAGGGAGAGCATCATCAGAGAGAGGGGTATAGATATAAGGTAAAGAACAAGTTGTCGCCATCTTAGGTCTAATGATGATTCAAAATGGTGAGCCTAGTTGAGTCGGGTAAGTGATATTCAACCCTCTTGGTCTAAGTTTACTTCTCGACTCAACAAGTTGTCAATATCGTTTAAGTCTAGTTCATGTTGTTTAATGTGTTTAGAAGCTTGTCGATAATAATCAATTAGTCGACCTTTGTGTTGATATAATACTCTTAAGGGTTATTAACTCTCTTTTTATTATAAAAATACATAGATATTGTCAACGTACAAACATTTAGGTTCAAGTATGTATGGATACATACACACATGCATAGGTTATTTCGACGAAAATGACTCATGTATAAATATGTTCGTATATGTATGATGTGCCACCTTTATATGCGTTTAATTATTGGTTCTCATCATGATATTACATGAGGATGTTGATCATTTAGATCAACATTGAGTTCATTTGGTTTTGGTGAGTACGTTGATTGGACAACATAACGAACTATGTCGTCAACTCTTGCCCATGAAACTTTTAGTTTCTTTAAAGGTCATTATGTTAAAATATATGATTAAAATCTTTAATGGCTAGATAAGCCAAGAGCTAACCAACGAGACTCAACTCTTAGTAAAGAGAATCTCGTGAGTCATGTGTGGTAGATATTGTTCAATTCTTTTAATCTATATTAGATCAGACTAAGATACTTCCAACCACATATTTTTCAATATTTAATACTTAGTAAAGTACGCATGAGGTTTGTTTAATTCTTTTTGGTGGTGTAGCTTTGGTATTTGTGTAAGCTCAACCCTCATTATAGAGGAGCACGTTTCTATTATATTAAATGTTAATTTATCAAGTTTGATCTGCTTTAAGACTTACTGGACTGCATCGTGCTTGCTATCGTGGCTTCAATCCCGTGATTTTAGCGCTGCCCATCACTTCTTCTTTCTGCAAATAGTAAACCGACTTAAGCTTCTAGGAAGTCATGAATGAACCTTTCGAGAGGGAAAGAAGAGAAAAAGAAAAAAAAAGAAAAGAAAAGAAATATATTCAGTTATCTTCTTATAACGGTTTTGAGTGGGGGAGTGCAGGAAGAGGGGATGCTAGAAAGGCGGAAGAAGTTTCTTTACTGGAGGGGGGAGGTTATTTGCTGGGAGTTTTTCGAATGCATGGGGGAAGATATACATTTTGGTACATATCATGCATGGAGGGGGTCCCTAAGTATCATTCAAATGGGTGGGTGCGGACGGAGGCAGGAAGCTTGCGCACAGTGGGGAAGACACTTAATGTTGTCTCATATCTCAAGAAGGTTGTCACAGACTGGAGGAGCCAACAAAGTGTAACATATGAGTATATTTGGGACAATTGCTCAGGTATGAATTGGCCTTATTACCCTGTGTGTTCGCCATAAACTCCTGTAGCTTAAGCTTCGTTTCAAAATGGAAATTCCTAAGAGATATGAAGTCTCTAAGACAAGTGTAAAGTCTTGAATAAACGGAAATTCGAGTGTCTTCATCTATATTGATATACATATTGAGCTTTAAAAGTCTATTTGAAACTAATATTTAAATTCATTATATCGTTCTTCAAATTATTTCTAGTATGGTTAATGGTAACCAGAGATGAATATCTCATTAGAGTGCCTATTCAATAATAAAGATATTCAGTTGGCTCTGCCTTCCAAACACAAGAATAAGGTATGAAAAAGTTGACAAGCTTGTGCTTGAAATCCATTCATCTAGAGCAATAGAGAGATATTGATCTCATTTGGAATATTCAGGATTGGAGATATGATAACACTTAAAGAATTTAACAACTATGTTTTAGAATATTCGAAGTATTGAGGAAACTCTGATACGAGTTCATAAATCATTTAATATGAAAGATAGTGAAAATTGGATTAACAATAGGATTGTAAGTATTGTTATGTGAATAAAACTTTTAGGTTTATTCGATTGACGTTAGTCAAAGAATGGTTATTTTATAGCATATTCATATTCCTAGAATAATGAGGGTTTATATAGCACCTAAGAGGTCTAGAGAAAGCTAGAGTGCACTATACTTATGTTGTATTGTCTCATATTATTGAATTTGGATTTTAAGATGGTAATGAGAAAATAAGGAAAGTGGAATTAGATCCTTAGTCGATGTTAAAGACTAGGATAGCTCCATAGGAAAATCTTGCTAGTCCTCTCTAGGGACTTCTTGGTCAGATAATATCATCACGATATTGAAGCAAGGAGGATGCAACACAGATAAATGTTTCTTGTAGGGATTAAGGTTCCTCTCGTCAAATTTCCTTGAAATTCATGCTTAAGGAAATAGGTGATCCAAGAATGTGGAACCCTATATAGCCTTGATAGAATTGGTTGCTTATGTTATGGTTCTCATGAGAAAGAGAGATCTTGACAATGTAATGATATGGATCTTGTAGTCTTTATTGAACTTATTTTTAAACTGTGTACAAAGAAATTTTGTTATTCCAATACTTGGTATCAATGTCATAACCAACTTCAAGAAGGGGATGTTGGGAGACCGAAACTTAACCTTCATGTCTATTGTAATTGAGATTGTTGTTATAGGTATATGCGACATACTTATATAAAGGATGATAATATACCCTATCCTTATTTGAATGAGAATAAAATTGAACGGACAAGGAAGTTGGAAGCAACTTATTGTCTCTTACGAATCTAACCTATTAAGGTTGAAGGATTAAACTTAGTCAGGTACTAGCCATGAGAGGTAATGACACTCATTAAGATATATATATATATATATATATATATATATATATATATATCAATGAGGATAATCCTCAGATATCACACTTATTCATGTTATAAGAAATGTGAATTGAGAAATGCTAAGTCATCTGGGTAGACTAGAAGTAATTGCCCTTATGTTTTGCTTCGTTAATGCTATTATCTTTGGAGAACAAGGATGTTTGATATTTCCATGTATTGGGTTAGAGAAGTTAAACCCTAGTATTGAAACAAGGTGGATATAGGAAATATGTAACACTTATGTCAACTATGACATTGTATATATGTAGGTATATTGATTGACAATGAAAGGTTGATAAACCATAGAACAAGACAGGAAGTCTTTTTAATACCTTAAGAGATTCTACGATAAAGTCGAAACTTGATTTAATGCATCAAAGATGTTGGGTATTGAATCTTGAGAGTAAAATGATAGGAAGTCATAACCCTAGATATTGCAAGGATGCAATAAGGGACTTTTAAAAGGTTTGAAATACCTAAATTTTTACATTGAATGAATATCCTAGACTAAGGATTAGTTCTAGGTCAGATTGGCTAAAATGAATTTTCTATATAGACTAGTTTGTGTCTAGAGTACCAAATAAAGTAAGTAAACTATAGGATAAGACAGATCCAAGACGAGTCAGAGGTGAGTGTCTAGATGGCATGACCAATCAAAATGATCATACTTAGCTAGAAGGGATCTAGAGTTGTATGGTCGATTGAGTTTTGTAGGACACATCCCTAGGACTGAGATGGAGAAACTTGACAGTTCCTTATATCTATACTCTTCGAGAAGGGCCCGGTCACTTCCAGTTAGGAAGCGCGCGGGGGACCACTTGAGTCTGTGGTTGGAGGAAAAGGACTCGGATGATGCTCTCCCTCTGTAGCAGTAGACTCTCTGAGGCTTGTGAAGATAGAGATCAACATTCCAGATGCAGTGAATTCCATGTTCTGGCTTATGATAGTCAAAACCTATGAGGTAAAACTTTTCTTTATGTTAAGTGTATCTTATGTGATATAAATGAATATTTTAAGGAATTAAATTGATTCTAGTTATGAATACATGTGAATTCAAGTTTGAATTTTATATGGAAAAGTTATACTTTATTCTTGTGCTTACGCAAATGATTTAAAAAATAAATAAAAAATTCTCTCTCATGTTTACTAAATTTATTTACCTTCTAGTAAATTCTTGAATTTACTTGTGTATTAAGAGGATGGATGTTACAGGTTTACAATTCGAATGAGGAAGGAAAACTTGGAAAAAATGACCCCATGCCAAAAATTTTAGTTCTTGTGGTTTGAACGAACCAAAAGAGGGTTCACTCGAACCAAGGTGCGATCGAACCCATTTAATGCATGTACAGACCATCCCACCAAAAAAACAAATGAAAACCCCTTTATGGAAGGGGGTTCGAATGAACCCCCCTAGTTCGAGCGAACCACCATTTTCCCAAATTCCTCCTCTCCATCACACAAAAAGTCAAAAATTTTGCACTTTAGAGCTCGGGTTGAAGATGAAAATGGAAAAGACTTCACAGACCCAACTGGAATCAGGTAGTGCTCAGACGAGCTATCCAACGACTATAATTTTAATATGTTTTGGTTTTATTATGTATTTTTTTTTTTAGTTTTATTAAACATAGGGTTTTCACCGAAAATCAAGTTCCTTGTTTTGCACGTGGAAAAATAGCAGGTTATAAAAAAAAATGAAAAATATGAGTGCACTAGATATTGAAGTCCTTGATCCAACAACAAAAAAATTGAATTTCGATACATACAAAAAAGGTTACGCGTTATATTGTCCACCTATGTCTGAATGGTAATTGGTTTGACTTCGAAACTTGATTAAAGAAAAAAAAATCAATAAAAAACTATCTAACCAAGTGGAAGCACTAGCTATCAGAGTTACAAATCTAAATTCGAAAGAATTAGAATTTTATCCTTCATGGAGAAAAATTTATGTGTTATACGGTGAGTGTCACTCCTTAAAAATGATGTTTTATGGAAAAAACTAGTTTTCAAATGAGATGGAAAAAGAAGTACAATCTGATTCCAAAAATTTTGAAAAAAATATATTTAGAATCTATAGACAAAATTTCACGAAACTCTAGTTTGCACCATCTTCAAATTCCTCATGGTTTAGCCACTATTAGGTGCTCGAAAGTGAAGATTTAGTTAGAAAAAAATATTTCAATGTCCAGTTTGGCCAAAAAATTTAAACCACTATTGTGGGATCACCCTTAAGGAAATGTGGAACTGGATTACTTCCAAAATTGAGAAGTTTGATAGATGTAATATGCACTATTTATCTTTGGCAGGTAGGTTGCAAGTTTGTCAGAAGGTACTATCTTCCTACACTATCTACTTCACCTCTATCTAGTTCTTTTGCAATTAATAGATCAATGAGATTCAAAAAATAATAAGGGGATTCCTTTGGTTTGATGGTAAATATGGAAGAAATAAACATGTTGTAAGATGGGACTGGTGTTGCCTAGACAAGATGCAAGGAGGGTTGGGCTTAAAATATTTGAGACAGTAGGGGATTGCTCTCGCATCCAAGTGGATAGTGAAATCCCTAGTTGGCAATGAACTATGGAAGATCCTTATCAAGAATAACATTCAAGAAGCCACCCCAAAATAGTCGAAGGCATGGAAGAATCTACCTCTGTGTGACATCCTCACTAGCAGTCATCCTATGAATCCTATTGGGTCTTTAGTCTTCAAGAGTCTTTGGAGGCCCTGGGAGCTCTCCAAGCACAATGCCTAGTTCAAATCTACTAATGTCTCCCTTCCAAGCTCCCGTTGCCAAACCTATAGATCCATTTGGTGGACTTTTCACCACAATGGAAAGCCTCTTGCTCTCCTCCAAGATTGCTCTACTAAACTGTGGAACTAAAAGGGGTTAAAGTGTTCAGTGATATTCTCAGTGATGATAATATTAAAAGTTGGGAGCTCTTGAGAGCTGAGTTCAATCTCCCTATCTCCATGGAAAGGATGTTCACCATTCTATTGGAAGCCTATACAAATAGTTGCTTCCCTATAAACGTCGATAGGGTGATGGTGTTGGGAATGACCTTGTGTGGAAAGATGGTGGAAATCTGACTGAGCTCAAGGATAAAACAATCTATAAAGATTTAGTTGATAATAATGTTGTGTTTGAACATTTTAATCTATGTTGGAATGTTTCTCTTAATGATAAGGCCTGGAAGAAAGTTCTTATAGATACTTGGAACAATAATGTTGAACCTAAGAAAGCTTTCTTCAAAATTTACCTTTTAGATCTAACATGAATGATATTTATGTGTGCAACATTTGTCACACCCCAGAATCTATTACTCAAATTTAATTTGATTGTTTCTATGCAAAGGAAATCTGGAAAATCTTCTACCATAACTTAAAAATCTAGGATAATGACAAAGTTAGTTGGAAAAATGTGTTATTCTGTGAAAAAAAATGAGTAAGGATTGTTTTAAAATTTTGGAATTTTCTATCTATTGAAATACTCTGGCACATTTGGAAAGCAAAAAATCAGGATAAGTTTAAGGGTTGCAGGAGGGTGCTTACTAAGTCACATAAGATACTCACATTTCTTCATGTTGCCTTGCAGGTATCTCTTCACATCGAGATCTCCCTTCCCCAATTTTTAAGGCTTTGTAGGAGTGGTTTAGCCACAATCAATAGGGAGAATGTTAGCTATGGTCATGCATGCAGGCTAGACAATAGAGAGACTAAGATCTTCTTGAATGCATTCCATGAATTCTAAAGGGCCTTCAACAATGATGTAGGAGGAAGACAAGTGAGACACAGGGGCCCTTGCCCCCATGCCCAATAGGATATTGAGGCTTTCTCTGCGATTGGACCTGAAAGGGGTGTGGATGAAGCTGATAGTGGTGATAACAATCAACATCCATGATGTTGTTCTTGCAGTACCTTTTGTCTATATGTTGGTTGTTGAACAATTAATGTTTTTCATAAAGTAAGCAGCATTTACAAGGAGTTATACCCTTTACACAAAGAGCACTTGGGGCCAAAAAGAAGCTAGTTAAAAACATGACATGAAGTGGAAAGAGAAGCTAGTTCAAAAGGGATCCAATCCCTTACAAATATGAGCCACTAGAGCTCAACAAAATAGGAAAATACAGGCCACACAGAGAATAGATCCAGGACATGAACACCTGATAGACAACATGTCGAACAATAAACGAGGACTAGACAACCCCATAATTTAAGGGGACTGATCTGACTCCCAAAACCTGAGGCCATAGTTTGGGGAGTCCCTTTGTTACACCCCTAACTTTAACTATGTTTTACTTTTTACTTTGAAGTAATTAGTAGATGATTACGCATGTTTCAATGATTTGATGTTTAGTTAAAATGTCTGGAAACATCAATGTTTTCATGAGTCATGTTTATTTGACTAAAAATTTGGCATGTGTTTAAAAGTTTTCAAGATGTGATGATCTCATGAGGATTCTAAAAATGATTATTGAAGCACTAATCTCGTGTTGTTGATTGCAAGTTGCATTCAGGAAACAAGTTTTCGCCCTCTGAGAAAGGGAGGGAGAGCATCATTGGAGAGAAGGGTATAGATACAAGGGAAAGAACAGGTTGTTTCCATCTTAGGTCTAGTGTTGATGCAAAATGGTGAACCTAGTTGAGTTGGGTAAGTGATACTCGACCCTTTTTGGTCTAAGTTTATTTCTTGATTCGACAAGTTTTCGATGTCGTTTAAAGTCTAGTTCTTGTTGTTTATCATGTTTAGAAGCTTGTCAATAGTAACCAATTATTCGACCTTTGTGTTGATATGATTCTCTTAAGGGTTATTAACTCTCTTTTATTATATAAAACAAATGAATATATGAATATAGGTATACCTTGTCAATAAGGTAAGCTTATGTACTCGTACAGGTATAGATGGGTGCATGGATGCATATGTGCATACAAAGACATAGATACTGTCAACATACAAACATTTACATTCAAGTATGTATGTATACATACGTACATGCATAAGCTATTGCAACAAAAAATGACTCATTGGGATATTGCATAAGGACGTTGATCATGATGATAATATTGAAAGTGCATATTGAGGGGGTGACTTCGCTTGTGTGTCGATTAATAGTGAACGTCATCGACCTTGTATGGTAAAGTTGATATCAATCTTGGAAGTTTTAATATATTTATATATAATATGAGATTATTCTAAATTGCTAATCCATCCATAGAGCTTATTGTTTAGCTCAACTCTTACGTGAGGAGCACGTTTTGAATTCAAAAGGATATCATCTTGTTTCTAATGCCAACATGAGCCTTGAAAGGCTGTGACACACTAATTTATCATTGGAAATAGATTTTGAAGGTTTTAAAATGATAATAGTGGCCATTAATGGAAGTTAGCATGATTTCACAAAGGCGGATTAAGCCTTATTTTGATATAAATTCAAATTATCCTATTTCAAACCCCATCTCTCATCACGTCCATTGGCTTGGTAATTGTTTTTCTTTATTATTAACTAAATTTATATTCTAAGCAAGTCAATGATATAGGAGAGGATAAGAATCAAGTCGTGGAGGAATGGATTAATAGATTCTTGGTAACTGATTCTTGAACCGCTTTTGGAACCACCTTTCTTTAGTGGGAAGAACAGATTCTTAGGGGGGGGAATGGACACAATCCAGGTGACCACGTTTCTGGGAGCTTCCATTTTAACACAGGAAGAGTGGATGCTAAAAAAGGTGGCAGAAGTTGCTTACGCCTGCCGATGTCATTCGCTTCAAAGTTGCTAAAGCATCTTCAATAAAGTTCATTTTTGGTAAGTATCACGCATTCACTGCAATCCCTGAATATCACTTTTCTTTAAGGCATTCTCTCAACAGTTCACGTGCTTGGCCTATGCGTCCACACTTTGGCATACGTATCTACCAAAATAGTTTTAGCTATAACGTCAGAGAAGATATATCCATCCTTTATGCTTAAATGGATGTTGATACCTTGTTGCAAAGCTCCCATTTGGCGAAGGTAGAATGGATGCTAGAAAAAGGTTGTGGGATCTAATGCTATCTTTCCCATACACTCGCGTGATACATGCATATTGTGCAGAATCTTGAGCCTGAGTGGAAGCGAGGCCAAACGACTCTCTCTCTAAAAATCGCTACTTAGTATCCCAAAGAAGATTGTACAAAGACCCATCAAGTCTCCTAGATAATGATAAGGAGTGTTGATTGACAAGGTCAATTTAGACTGCTAGATGGTGAAATGTTGCGGTACATATGAGCTAGATTCCAAATAGAAACCACTTCTTAAGTGCACTATGAACTATTGAGTGATGACCAAAGATTAATGGCACCGTCTACGTTGGAGGTATTAAAAGAGTAAGAAGGAAGCTAAAGCAAATATTGCCTTAGTAGAGAGGCTTAAACCAAATTCTTGTTGCATCCATATTAACTACAAGTTCAAATTCAGAATAGTCAAGAGATGACAGGGGTTATCGCGTACACAGTAAGTCAAGTAATCTTTCTTATTTTAGAATGGATATAGCCCTTTCCTTGTATATACGTATACATTGTAACAATAATGATTATGAAAACCTGTAGTGGGGCAGTCTTGCCTATAAACCACTTCATGCATGAATCTTTGTGAGATTTATTTAAAATGTCCACAACAAGAAAGCTTAATTCTTGATTGTTTTAGAGTGATTTAGATGCTTAAAAAGGTAGTCGAGGTATGATACCCTCAAACCCTTCTTGGCATAGATATGGTTGGGAATGCAGCATGAAACCATCATTGCTTATTATAAGATTCTTTTTCATTATTAAAAGGTAATATCAAACCATAGTTCCTTGGTTGGTAGTGAACCAAGCTTGACTGTTGAGAAGTAAATAAGTGGAAGAAAGGACTGAAGCACAACTAAGTGCTAGATTTTCTATCATGAACACTTACTCGAGTAATGTATAACTATTCTTGAGTTATTTTAATAACTACTTGTTGAGTGACTTTGTATAAATAATCGGGTCCTTGGAAAGGAAAAACCTCTTTCCTTCCTCGATATGTTCCTTATTGAAAACACCCTGGTGGGGTATTTGAAAAGGATGTCTATATACTTTTTATAACCTTATGTACATCTTGATGACGACAAGGTGTCGTCCATATGGCTAAAGATGCTTGAGAGTGGGTGAGAAGGGAAAACCTAACTTATGTTGGAAGATTGACTTAAATCTAGACTATTGATATGAAATGATAGTATTCTTTTAGTTATTATATTGGTAAAGAGATACATTGAATACTATGTTTATTCATGTACGTAAAATGTGAACTTAAACAATGTCAAGTGGTCTAGGAAAGACTAGAAGCAATTTGTTCTTATGATTAATTACACTTATGTTATTACCTTTGGAAAATCAAGGATGTTTGATATTTCCATGTATTGGGTTAGAGAAGCTAAACCCTAGAATTGAAACAAGAAGGATATAGGAAATCTATAATGCTTATGTCGGATATGACATTGTACATATATATATTGATTGACATTGAAAGGTCGAGGAAACCATAGAACAAGATAGGAAGTCTTTATAACACCTTATGAGATTATGCGATAATGTTGAAACTTGCTTTAACACATCAAGATGTTGGGTATTGAATCTTGAGAGTAAAATGACAGGAATTCATAAACCCTAGATATTACCAAAATGCAATAAGGGACTTTTAAAAGGGTTGAAATACCTAAATATTTACATCAAATGTATATCCTAGATTAAGGATTAGTTCTAAGTTAGATTGGCTAGAATGAATTTTCTATACAGACTAGTTATGTCTAGAGTACCAAACAAAGTAAGAAAAACTATAGGATGAGACAACTTCTAAGATGAGTCAGAAGTGTGTGTCTAGAGGGCATGACCAATCAGAATGATCATACTTAGCTAGAAGGAGTCTAGAGTTGTGTGGTCGATTGAGTTTTGTAGGACACATCACCAGGACTCAGATGGAGAAACTTGACAAGTTCCTTATATCTATACCCTTCGAGAACCTGGTCAGGTCACTTCTAGTTAGGAAGTGTGTGGGGAACCACTTGAGTATGTGGTTGGAGGAAAAGAACTCGGATGATGCTCTCCCTCTGTAGTAGTAGACTCTCTAAGGCTTGTGAAGATAGAGATCAACATTCCAGATGCAGTGAACTTCATGTTTTGGCTTATGACAGTCAAAACTTATGAGGTAAACTATTCTTTTTCCAATTTTATTTTATGTAATATAAATGGGAAGTGTAAGGAATTCTCTTTGTTTCTAGCTATGATTATATATGATTTCAAGTTTGAAACTATCTAGAAAAGTTGTACTTATTTCTTAACCTTATGCAAATGTTTAAAAAAAAAAAAATCTCTCTCATGGTTACTAGTTTATTTACCTTCTAGTAAATTCTTGAGTTTACTTGAGTATTAAGAAGAGGGATGTTACACCCTTCTTCACAACAGACCAGGAAAGCTCAAAAACGAAGTCCACTGAGCGAGGTGAGATGAGTGGTTCCTCAATAACCACCTTGGGCAAAGAGCCACCACACAGCGAAGCTGACAACGCAGAAGAGGAGTCAGGAGCATTCAAAGGATTAGCATAAGCGTTCATCGAGGGACAGGAAGGCTTTGTTGAAACAATGACAACAGTTTGGGGCAACAATGGTTCCATGGAAGGGATAGCTAGAGGAGGATCCTAGGGAGACACATATTTCCTAAACAGTTAATGTTGTTTCCTGGATAGTTCAACAATTAATATTGTTTTGTATTTGATATACATATTTCCTAAGCTTTTAAACACTTAAACATTTGATCTCCTCAGGATAAGCTTATAAGCTTCATTTTGTTGCACAATATAAGATGCTATACTGAGATGTATCTAATGTACTAAGTTCTTACTCTATATCTAATATTATATAATAATATAATATTGTATTTTATTATATTATAATATAATATTGTATTTTATTATATTATAATATAATATATGTATTATAAATAATATAATATGTATTATATTATATATAGTATATTAATATAATATATATTATATAATAATATTATACTACCAATAGTGATATATCTTACATTTCAAAAAACACCACCAATTTAACAATATGGTCGGGTCCTAGAGCTGACCATATATTAAAAAAACTACATAAAGGACACGGATATCCGTTCCTTGTTTTATAAAAGGAAAAACAAAAACTCAAGAGCTCATTTTTAGCACAATCGACATGGGTTTTCAGCTTTGCAACTCAAATATCCATTCGTAGGTGCCACTTCTTGCTCAAATCGATCAAATTTGATAGGTATTTTTGGATTTTTATGTTTTTCTTCAATTTTTATTGGTTTTGCATTATTTTTTTGTCCATTTTAGTGAAAAATAGGATATTTGATAGGTTTTTATAGCATTTAAATCATTTCTTTTTTTTATTGGTAAACACTTTTGAACTGGAGCTATGAACCAGTGAGGCCACAAACTGGGGGACCTCATCTTTGAATCCTAACACGAAAGACCAACAAGGATTGAGCCCAGAGGAATGAAAGACCTGCATGGGTCTAATACAAAAAGACAAGGCATGAAAGAGCCGTGTGCGTCTAACACATTCTGTGACCAATACATGCCAAGGAACTGAATCCATGTGTAGCACACTCCATTATGGGTCTGGCACAAGTCCGCGAGCACTCTCATCCAACCATTGTCTAGCATAGTCAACCTCCTCCTTGGTGACCACCAACTCTTCCTAAGCACCTCCCTCCATCCTCCAGTACCTTACATGTACCAACCACCTATGTACGCAACCTCCAACATGTCCATCAAGGTGGACTTAAATCGGTATACACCAGTTTTGGCCAGGCAAGGAATCAAACCTTGGTTGCACCAGTAGTAGTGCAACCACTTCACCACTACACCATAAGGTGATCCCCCAACATTTAAATCATTGTTAATTTTGAAAAAAAATATCAATTAACATGCTTAAAATGGATGATCCCAACCTCACTCAACATGAAAAAATTCATCAGGGTCAACATGAAAACCCTAACCCCGCACAAGATGAAAACCTCCCAAATCCTCCACTGTGACCATTGTTTCCAAACCAAAATGTGCCAATAATATATAAATCTATTCATATAAATTTAGATCAATTGAGAAATGTATGTCAAATCTATAAGACACTCACTGAGCTATCAGACATGAAAAACACTTTAGAAACAATCATTTCAAATGTTGAAACTTTGGCAACTCAACATAATAGATTTGCACAGTGGCAAGAGGAACAAAGACAATTTTATGCCGATGGATTATCATATGATGAGGTGAGGGCACTTGATATTGACAAAGCCCAATCAACTAATTTTTTCATCGATCACAAAACAGGGCAGTCTGTTAATGTGCAGAAGCCAAAATTTTCAATTAAATGGTGCACCCATAGATGCATATTAGATCTTTTTTGGAGACGTTGGTGGATAGTTTTTGGTAAACCACCCAACAAAAATCTTGACATCCCTCTATATTTTCTCTAAAAATTATATGTTGAGTTTTTCCTATGGAGGCATGTCAATTACTTTGACATGTGAGATTTTCAGGATGTTGATAGAGGGATGCCACAGGATAGACCTAGAGCATGCCGAATCACCCTAGTTCATCCTGCTCCGCCTATTGATACCCCAACTCCACTACCTTACCCTGATATTGCTTTAGATGCAGGGACTCAGAGCATGTATGCCTTACATTCATTGAGTGATCATTTGGTCACATAGAGCCATCATGTTGCGCAACCATTTGACTATGCATCCCGTCACGATGGTGTTGCACATGATACATCTCATCATGATGGTGATGCACCTGTTGCATCAACTCCCACTGGTATACCGTCCTCTTCGAGACATATTTGTGTGCCTCATTATTTCATGACATGCAACAATTTATGTTTGGGTCCTCTTTGATAGTCCACTGGGGCTTCCATAAACACATCTGATAATGAGGTTCATGATATGTCGGATGTAGGAGTTGCTAGAGCATAGAGTGGACCATTTTCAAAAGAGACATCAATTGCCAAGGACGATATGGGAGCATCAATAAGACTTAAAGTAATTTCATAGTGTGTTTTATCTAAATTCTTTCATATTTTATGAGAGATATTTGTACTAACATATGTTTATGTGGTGGAATTTTTAACAAGTCCTGACAGAAGAGAAAATTTTTCAAGTGCAAGAGGCTACGCATACAACCATTTTATTTCCCCTAGAGAATCAATATACGATATTATTTAAATTTTTATTTTAGATGTTAATTTTTGAAATCTATTATGTTTAAATACATGTACTACATAGATTGATAGTCTAATGTAATCTTGCCTTTTTATGCAGTAACTTGGTTCTTATACAACCTTATTGACTGGGTCTGACCCATTGGATGAAGTTGCACAATAGGTATATATTTTTTATTATTCTTGACATTATGATTATACATGCATGTGCATTTAAATTGTGTTACATTCTTGTCATTTTTTATATAGGAAATGATCTTAGCTGCTTCATCCACTATGAGACCATCTAGTGTCATAACATTACAATAGGTATGTGTTTATTTTATATTGCAGATATTTACATTTAGATAGGAGTAGATATATGTTTCATAAATATGATTATTTATCAACAATTATATGTTATTTTTTATGATTTTTATTTTACCTACTATAGTCCTTTGTCCAACTCAACACTATGACCAGTGTGGGACCATTTCTTTATACTGGGACTCCTGACCATCCTAAGGGACAATCATATGCAGACCATTTTGCAAAAAAGAGAGCAATACTTGAGGTAAACAAAAATTGCATTATTGATATAATATAGTACATGTATAGTGATTTTGATGTTAAATTCATAATTTAAATAAATGATAGTATATAAGTTTCTATTTACTAGTCTATCTTGTCAACCATTCACATAATTAATCTAATTTGTGGTTTGAATTGTTATTGTGCAGGAAGCTTCAGAGCAATTAACTTCTTCAAGGAGACTCAATTTTGATGGTCCAACACATGATTAGGATATGATATAGATTGATATGTACTTATGGTTTGATAGATCTTAAGATGACATATATACCACAATTTTTAAAACTTGTAAAAATTGTTCTGAGTAGGCATATATGCCAAATTTGTATATGCACAAACACAATTATTCTACATTTTGATATATAAGAATTGATATTCAATCTAATTTGTTCCTCGTGTGCATGTATTTCTACTTTGAATTTTCAAAATCAGAAATGCATAATTATAGATTAGAATGGTTTAAAGTTATGATTGATAATGTATGTTATAGATTAATGAAATTGCATTTTAATAGAACTTATGAATTAAAATTGGTAATCCATCTATATTAGAGTTCATTCATATTAAGGTTCACATACATTACATTCCATGAGACCACATTTCTTTGAGGAGTTTTTTCAAACAGTTCACTGCCTTTTCTATTGTACCACATTTTTCATACATGTCTACCAAAACATTTTTATCAAAAACTTAATTTGAGAATACACGTGATTTCAAGCTTTGTTGACTGAATTTACATTTGAAATTATTTTGTTTTATGAACTCCTATAATGAAGTGGACAACTGATTTTTGTTTCAAAAGAAGTTAACATTAATGAAAAATGGTATAAGAAGCACTGTATAATATTTGTTGAAAAGAACTGTTTGAAAATATGCCTCAAAGAATTGTGGTCTCATAGACAAGGAAAAAAATATGAAAAGAGCGGCTTGTGATGGTCTTATGGCATTAATTCTTTTGATTGATTAAAAAATTCAAACAAATGGATATAACTTAATGAAATATATGTCATGTTACAGTGTTCATTCAAAAGTAATATAATCATCTTGATAAAAATCAATGTCACTCAATGTTCATTCAAGCTTAATAACATGTAAAAGGTATAAAATCATCTTGAATAAAAATCACTATCTTTCAACCATAGGTGTTTGATGTAACCTTCAAACAAAGTCCTTACAACTGAACAAGATACATGTTCATTAGATTGTTCATGTGAAATCTATACAATAATCACAATAAAAAATTAAGACATCACTCAACCATGATGCAACCATTAAACAAACCAAATGAGTGTGATACTACCATTAAACAAACCAAATACAACTCCATAACATGCATGCTATTTGACCTTCGACATGAAATTTGTATTATCTTAATACACTAATGCATGTTGCTAACCATAATATATCAATAAGAAAACTAGGAATACTATATGGGTTTCATGCACACTAGTCATAATGTACACTTCACACAAAAGAAATAACATTGATATGATATTGTCATATGTTTCAATCAATCTTGACCCACACAAAATTTGTTATATTGCAATTGTTGTCATATATGCCATTCAACCTAACACAATTGAGGTTTTGTATTTGGTAAGAAATTGTGTAGGAAAAGAAAGTGAGAGATGATGGTTAAGGTGGATTTGAAAAAATGAAGTTTTTTTCCTAAGTGTTTAAAAATCTATTAAACAAAAGGATCTTGTTTTCCTAAGTGCTGAAATTGAAGCAAAACAATTGAAGACTAAAATTAACCACTTACAAAAGGAATGAAAAGATAAAAAGAAGGTTTTATCATCAATGAAAAGGAGGTTAGTCTGCTCTAAAAATAGTTCCAATGTGTGTGGATGGGTACATTTAGGCTAGGCATGGTCTTGTTTCGAACCCAAACATGTTGAAATAGTTAGAGCTATATTGGACTGATGATATCCCTTAAGAGTCCACAGTGCAAAAATGACAACAATCTTTGACGGGCTATTACTCAGAGACTGTGATGCTTAAAAACTCTTTATCTGAGGCTACGGGATCATGTTATGACCCTCTTCAATGACCTCTCTTTTTTTTTTCTATCTCAGAGGAATTTTTTCATGGTGATGAGTTTTCAATTGAGGAAAAAGTTGTCAAATGCAAACAGTGTAAAGTTGCAAAGTGGTGCAACTTTCATTCTGTAACTCATACGACCAAATAGACTATTCCAACATGTTTGAATGGGTAATTTTATGTTAGGTATGGTTCTCTTTTGCACCCAAACATGCCAAATCACTCTGAGCTACATTGGATCGGAAAATTCCCTTAAGAGTCCAAAATGTTAAAAGGCAGCAATCTTTGACGGGCTATTACTCGAAAAACATGACGCTTACATACTCTTTATCTGAGGCTACAAAGTCGTTTTGGGACCCTCTTCAATAAAATATTTTAGTTTTTGTTATCTTGGAGATGTTTTCCTATGGTGAGAAGTTTTTAGTTGAGGAAAAAGTTGTCATATGTAAGTAGTGTAAAGTTGTAAAGTGGTGCGACTTTAATTCTGCAACTTGTACGACCAAACGAATTGTTCCAACACATCTATATGGGTACGTTTATGCTAGGGATGGTCCTCTTTTGCACCCAAACATATCAAACCACTCTAAGCTACATTGGACCATTGATTTCCCTTAAGAGTCCAAAGTGTTAAAAGACAACAATCTTTGACGAGCTATTACTCAAAAACTGTGACACTTATAGACTCTCTATCTAAGGCTATGGGATCGTGTTGGGACCCTCTACAATAACCTCTCTCATTTTTCACTATTTCAGATGCATTTTCCTGTGGTAAGGGGTTTTCGGTTGAGGAAAAAATTGTCAAATGCAAGCAGTGTAAAGTTAAAAAGTGGTGCAAATTTCATTCTACAACTCGTATGACAAAATGAATTGTTCCAACATGTCTGAATGGGTATTTTTATGCTAGGCATGGTCCTCTTTTGCATCCAAACACGCCGAGCCACTTTGAGCTACATTGGACTGACGATTTCCCTTAAGAGTCTAAAGTGCTTAAAGACAACAATCTTTGATGGGCTATACTCATAAACTATGAAACTTATAGAATCTTCGTCTAAGGATATGGGATTGTGTTGGGACCTTCTACAATAACCTCTCTTGGTTTTTTCTATCTCGAAGTATTTTCTTGTGGTAACAAGTTTTTCAGTTGAGGAAAAAGTTGTCAAGTGCAAGTAGTGTAATGTTGCAAAGTGGTGCAACTTTCGTTCTGCAACTCGTATGACCAAACAGGTTGTTCCAACATGTCTGGATGGGTATGTTTACACTAGGAATGGTCATATTTTGCACCTAAACATGCTGAACCACTCCAAGCTACATTGGACTAGCGATTTTCCTTAAGAGTCCAAAGTGCAAAAAGATAGCAACCTCTGATGGGCTATTACTCGGAAACCGTGATGCTTACACACTCTTCATCTAAGGCTGCATGATTGTGTTGGGACCCTCTACAATAACCTCTCTCGTTCACTATCTTGGAGGCATTTTCTCGTGGCGATAAGTTTTCAGTTGAGAAAAAAGTTGTCAAATGCAAGTAGTGTAAAGTGGTAAAGTGGTACAATTTTTTTTTTTGCAAATCGTACAACTAATTGAATTGTTCTAACACATATGAATGGGTATGTTTACATTAGATGTAGTCCTTTTTGCACCCAAACATGTTGAATCACTCCGAGCTACATTGGATCGGTGATTTCCCTTAAGAGTCCAAAGTGTTAAAAGGAAGTGCAATCTTTAATGAGCTATTACTCGGAAACTGTCACCTAGAAATAATCCGCCCAAGTCTATGAGATCATGTAGGGCCCCTCTACAATAACCTCTCTCAGTTTTTGATATCTCTAAGGTGTTTTCCCGTGGTGTCGAGTTTTTAGTTGATGGAAAAATGGTTAGATGGATGCAGTGTAAATGTGCAAAGGGGTTTAGGGTTCATTCTGCTCCACGTGAGTAAGTGAATAAGTGAATCATTTATTCAAATACACTTAAGTTATGAACTACACACATGAATACAAAGTATACACATGAAAACACGTAGGTTGTAAAGTATACATTGGAATACTCATAAGTGATAAAGTATACACATAAGTTGTAAAGTATACACTTGAATACACATAAAATATACACAATATGCATGATATTATCATTCAAGTATTGCTATCAAATATATGATTTGCAAAATTCCACATAGGCATACAATAGACGACCCTAATCCATAGTCATTTCCTAGTAGGGGAAGGAAATAGATCACGTGTTGCCTTCGCGGTTGGCACACTCTTCCACAATTGTAGCATGTTGATGTTCTAGAGTGACAAGCACCTATACAAACCATTGAGGTAGTAGTTAAACTATATACAATAGAAAAGATGCTTAGAATAACAAATCTATATTATTCTAAACAACCTAAATGATGATAAAATGGTAATGAAAACTAGAAAGGATGCTTAGAATAACAAATCCATATTGTTTCAATAACTCCATGATCAATCGTGCCAGGAACATCACAATATACTTTGAATGAAAAATCTATATGGTCACAATAGAAAAGATACTTAGACTAACAAATCTATATTATTCTAAACAACCTAAATGATGATGAATTGGTAATGCAAACTAGAAAAGATGCATAGAATAAAAAATCTATATTATTCTAATTTGTTGCACACCTCTGCCAAAGGATCAGAGTTGGCTATTGTTGAACAATCTCCATGATCAATCATGTCAGGAACATTGCAATATACTTTGAATGACAAATCTATATTGTCACAATAGAAAAAATGCTTAGACTAACAAATCTATATTATTCTAAACAACCTAAATGATGTTGAATTGGTAACACAAACTAGAAAAGATGCTTAGAATAACAAATCTATATTATTTTAATGTCACATACCTTTGCCAAAGGATCAAAGCTAGCTATTGTTGCAGTAGCTCCATGATCAATCATGCCAGGAACATCACAATATATTTCGAATGAAAAATCTATATGGTCACAATAGAAAAGATGCATAAACTAAAAAATCTATATTATTCTAAACAACCTAAATGATGATGAATTGGTAATGCAAACTAGAAAAGATGCTTAGAATAACAAAACTATATTATTCTAAACAACCAAAATAATGAACCTTAGTAGATAAACAATATCAATATGTGATGAACAATATCATACCTGTCCCACACAACAAATGATTTGCTACTCAAGTGTTCCTAAATGGTCATCTCTTACCTTCAGAGTTTCTAGTAATGCTTCATGATCAACACTACTAATTATCCATAGCTCCTTTGTTTTTGGTCTAGCATGATGTCTCAATGACTTAACATTTGTTGCTGTAACAAGATGTGAATACACGAGAATGGTTTTTTGTTTCTCATAGTCTTCAAATGTAGGTATGTTGTTCTTTCTAATCATATATGTTCACAACCATGTTCCAAAAACAACAACTGAACCTATATGATCATAAGTTTTATATCAACATCTAAATACACTTAGAATAAAAAATCTATATTATACTAAACAACCTAAATGATGATAAAATTGTAATACAAACTAGAAAAGATGCTTAGAATAACAAATTTATATTATTCTAAACAACCTAAACGATGATGAAATGGTGATGCAACCAAGTTTGAGAAACAACAACTAAACCTGTAGGATGCATGAACCCATCATCATTTGTCATTGGTTATGTTAGCTTTTTCTTTTCTTGTACACATCGTTCCAACCAATAGTTTGATCCCTTTTCATTCTCTTGTGGTGCTACAACTGCATAGACATGTCCTGGTTGTACAAGATCTAAAATTTGGTCGTAGTTAAGTGAACTTTCCATTACATCTTCTAACAAGGATTGTGCTATAGATAAAGGGGTTAGGTACTATGGAATCCATGTATCTACCCACTCACTTGACTCGCAATGATCCCACTCACACTATATATGATTCTAACAAAAACAAGCTATCTCTCGTGTCCATATGGTCTATGCACCACATCTAAGCTTCAAAATGAATGCATCTTTGAAGAATCTCTAATTGTTTGACATTCCAATTTGTCTCCCACTGTTCCCTCCTCAACCAACCAAAAGAACCTACACACTTGTGAATCAAGTGTATGTCCTTGTGATAATGCATAAGTACACCAATCAACAATAGAACATGCATCATTGAATGTTGCACCACCTTTGATCTTCATTTTTTCCTTAACCAAAGCTCTCTTCACGCATGTACCTGCACCATCATACTCACCTTTTCCATGCCTAGCTTCGAAAAACTCCAAATATGTGGTACACCCCTCTCTATATGCATCATGCTCAACCAATAAAACATGTGAGCATTCCTGAATTGTCCTATGCAATTATCTAACCAAATCAGATGTTGACCCATTGCAATTCCTTTTTCCTACAAGAACTCAAAAAAGTTTTCAAAACAATGTTTTACAAACTTAGATGAATGAGATGTATCATCACTCATATAAAAATGGTACTCCCTGATTATCTTCCTATCCTCTTATGTACTATCAAAGGCATGTCTATATGTTATGTGGAAAAAAATAGCAATTTGAATAGAATTATAATATTGTGATTGAAATTCATTTTGTGGTTGTTGTTGGAAATAGGTTGCCATTCAATTGCAAATCCTAAACATTAATTATTTCATGTATCTCCTAGATTCTTGGAATGTGTTCAACAACACTAAGATTAGGATGAGATTAATATTTGATGAAATAATCATGATTATTGACATTTGTAATTAATTATAAATGTAAGAAGCATGTGAGGGCATCCATAGTGAGTTCCTAAATAATAGGGGCACATGGGACATCCACATGGTAAGGTTACACTCACCTTGTGTTCAATTAACTATACAGAGTAATAGTTAACACTTCTAAATGCATGTAAAGATCCTAGGAGTTAGGATTTGATGTTTGCATGCTTGAAGTTTAGTTTAGTTTAGTTTAGTTTAGTTCAGTTCAGTTCAGTTCAATTCAGTTATTGTTCATTTGTCTTCAATTAGTTTTAGTTGTATGTTAGTTAACTTCAATTAACTTGGAGTGCATGGCTAAGAACATTGGGTTGTATGACAAATAACAGGGACTACCTCCAGTTAACAAGGGATGACCATTCTTTGGGAATGGTGTTGAGTAAATGTTTTAGTTAACTAGAAATCACTTGGAGCCAACTTGGGCACCCAAGATGCTTTCTTGGATTTACCTCTCATGCATGATAAGATATTTCTGAAGGCTTAGTTAAGTAGGATTACTTAAGGGCGCCAACTTTGAGGAAGAGCTTTGGAATTATCACTGAAGTGAAGGAGAAGTTGTAGCTTCAGTTTGGGATGCCCAAATGCATGAAGCACATGTTGTAAGCTTTAGTCTTCACAGAATAACTCAACTTGAAGGAATATGGCGTAACTTTTCAAGGGCTTGAGCTTGTGCATTTTAATTATCACCATATTGGAGATTACAAGGTTGCATATTGTCTCTATATCTCATTCAAGTTGAAGAGAGTTTTCATAATTGTTATTGCAGGTGTGAAGAAGATTGAAAAGGATAGAAGAAGCATTCTCAAGCAAGAATGGGAGCTATTGTAATTCAAAGATTGAATAATAGAATAATTCTTGGTGGAGTTTTTTCCCAAAAGGGTTTCTCCACGTTATATCTTGTGTGATCTTTCTAATATCCTATCTAGTTCTTCTATCAACTTCTCTCTTCATTCTACCACAATAAAATTAATTAATCAAGATAATCACCCACAAAGAATATATGTAACAAAGAAAGAGCTTACTTAGATCAGCAAAAAAAAATTACACAGTATTAAGCTAAGAAAACACCTCATTTTTTAACATTTGGTATCAGAGCTGAGGTTGGGTAGAGTATTAGGACGCCATTCTCTTAAAGTTTGAAGGATTTATTGGCTTAGTGGGAGCTCTTATTATTTTAGTAATTTGCTAATTTTGGAATTAAGTTTTTGTTACAATGAATTCAAGGTTAGATATTGAAAAGTTCAATGGTTCTAACTATGAAATGTGGAAATTAAAAATGGAAGATCTTCTTGAAGAAAGAGATCAATGGTTAGCAATTAATAATGAGACAAAGAAACCTACAACTATGTCAGATGAAGATTGGGCTAAGTTAGATAAAAAGGCAAGAGGAACAATTATATTGTGTCTTGTTGATGTTGTTCTTTTAAATGTTTTAGTGGAAACCAGTGCATATTAATTGTGGAAAAGAATAGGAGACATTTATCAAATAAAGAGTCTAACAAATAAGTTGTATCTAAAAAGGCAATTATATTAATTGAAAATGAAAGATGGTGATTCAGTAGCACAACATTTAAATGCTTTCAATTTAATTCTCAGTTAGTTAGCATCCGTAGATGTAAAGCTTGAGGATGAGGATAAGTGCATTTTATTGCTTTTCTCTTTACCAGATTCTTGGGAAAATCTAATAGTTGCAATTAGTGGTAATGGTGCAGATCCAAAAATGGACATCATTCCTACTCTCCTATCAAAGGAGATGAGGATGAAATCTAAAACTGGCTCCCAAGATGCCTTGTTTGTAAGAGGTAGGCCTAAAGAGAAGGAATCTAAACATACAAGAAAGGAAAGGGTAAGTCTAAAGGACGATCAAAAACCCCTGGTAAGAGTAAGGTAAAGTGTTGGAATTGCAGAAAACCTAGACATATTAAAAATGATTGTAAGAGAAAGAAGAAGAGTACTCATGCTTCTACAAAAAAATCCGATGATAGTAATGATGCATTAGTCATTTCTTCTAATATTGTTGTTGATAACTCTTGGCTTCTTGATTTAGGTTGCTCCTATCATATGACTCCTAGAAAGGAGTGGTTCTCTAAGTATACTACATATGATGGAGGAGATGTCTTCTTTGGAGACAACAACACAACCAAATTTGTTGGCAAAGGAGAGGTAAAATTGTGTTTCAGTGATGGTAGTATTAATACCCTTAATGATGCTTTACATATTCTAGGACTTGCAAGGAATCTACTTTTTGTCTCTAAGTTTAATGATTTTGGAATGCATGTGACATTTGACAAAGGTGGTTGCAGATTGGTGAAAGGGAATATGGTGGTTGCTAAAGGATCTCGGATTGGGACTTTGTTTAAGCTGAATACCTCCAATGTAGATATTTTATCAAATGTAACTGAAGCTGAAAATACATGTATGCTATGGCACCATAGATTGGGCCATATAGGTGAAAAATGTCTTAGGACCATTCTTAATAAAAATTTGGTTGACGGTATTCCTAATTAATATAGTGGGAGCACTGTGTGTTTGGAAAACAATCTAGATCTAAATTTCCTAGTGGTACAAATATAGCTAAAAGATTATTAGAGATTATTCACTCAGATGTAATGGGTCCTATGGTTATTGAATCTATTGGAAAATCTAGATACTATGTCACATTTATTGATGATGTCTCAAGATACGCTTGGATATATTTTATGCATAACAAATCTGATGTGTTTAATAAGTTTAAGGAATTTAAGGCTTTGGTTGAGAAACAATTAGATCATAAGATAAAAGTGTTGAGATCAGATAATGGTGGTGAGTATTGTTCTAAGGAACTTGATGATTATTGTAAGCATGCAGGAATAGTGAGACAAAAAACTACTCCATATACATCTCAACAAAATGGAGTAGTAGAAAGGATGAACCAAACCTTAAAGGAAAGAGCTAGGAGTATGTTAAGTAGTGCTAAGCTTGAATGGTCCTTATGGGTTGAAGCGGTATGTACTTCTTGTTATTTAATCAATAGATCCCCTAGTGCATCTATTGAAGATAAAACTCCTTATGAGATGTGGTTAGGTAAGAAACCTAGTGTTGCACATTTAAGGATCTTTGGTTGTGAGGCTTTTGTTCACGTGCCTCAAGAAAAGCAATCTAAATTGGATCCTAAAGCACATAAATGCATATTCATAGGTTATGGTGAAAATGTAAAAGGATACAAGCTTTGGAATCCACTAACAAGAAAAGTTTCTTTATCTAGAGATGTTATTTTCAGGGAATTTAGAGCTTATTTAGGAGAAGAACAACCAAAGGAAAAGGATGCTTCTCGAACAGTGCATTTTGAGACAAATACTGAGAAGCAACAAGATGCACATGTTGAAGAACAAGTGGATGAATCACAAGAAGAGAGTTCAGAGAGTTCTTCTGAAATAGAGGCTCAAGATGAGCATATTGAGGAACCAGAAGAAACTCCTTTAAGGAGATCCACAAGACAACGAAATCTCGTTGATAGGTATAGCCCACCTAATTTATGTTGTATTTTTGTTTTAATGAGTACTAATGATGAGCCCAGTTCTTACAGGGAAGCTTTGTCCTCAGATGAGAAAAAGCTTTGGTCACAAGCTATGCATGAGGAAATGGAATCTTTGGATACTTGTGACACATGGGATCTTGAGAGTTTTCCCAAAGATAGAAAGTCCATTGGTTGTAAATGGATCTTTAAAAAGAAGATTGGTGCAGATGGTAATCTCTAAAGGTACAAGGCTAGATTAGTGGCCAAGGGCTACTCCCAGAGAGAGGTAGTTGACTTTAATGAAATCTTCTCTCCTGTTGCTAAATTAACTTCTATTAGATTCTTCTTATATATTGTTGCTGCTTATGATTTTGAAATTGAGCAAATGGATGTGAAAACTACATTTTTGCATGGGAATCTTGATGAGGAGATTTATATGAAGTAACCTAAAGGTTTTTTTGTAAAAGGAAAAGAAGAATTTGTTTGCATGTTAAAGAGATCTTTATATGGATTGAAACAGTCACCCAGAATGTGGTACCAAAAGTTTGATGCTTTCACATTAAAAATTGGTTATGTTAGGAGTGAGGAAGATCATTGTGTTTATATAAAAATTATTGATGATCAACTTTTAATTATTATCTTGTATGTTGATGACATGTTGTTTATTGGTAACATCAAGGTAATGATCAGAGAATTGAAAGCACAACTCTCGAGCACATTTGAGATGAAAGATCTAGGGGTTGCAAAATATATCCTCGGTATGTAGATCAATAGAGATAGAGGTAATAGAAAGCTTTGCTTAAGTCAGAGTAATTATGTTGATACTATTTTGAAAAGATTTAACATGCAGGACAGTAAATTGGTTAATATTCCTTTACCAGTTGGCACAAAGTTAAGTTTAGATGTGAGTCCTAAATCTGATTTTGATTTTGAGGAAATGTCTGAAATTTCGTATGCTAGTGCAATTGGTAGTTTAATGTATGCAATGGTCTATACGAGACCAGATATAGCACAAGTAGTGGGAGTTCTTAGTAGGTTTATGTCTAACCCTGGTAAAGAACATTGGACTTATGTTAAGAGGGTATTTAGATATTTACGAGGGACTTTAGATTACTGTTTAGTTTATCATGGTTCAAATAATATTGATATTATGAATAGATCATTGGACATACATGGGTTTGTTGATTCAGATTGGTCAGGAGATCTAGACAGTCGGAGGTCAACAAGTGGTTATGTGTACACTTTGTTTGGAGCTGCGGTTAATTGGATGAGTAAGAGGCAGCCCACGGTTGCTTTGTCCACCACAAAAGCAGAGTACATGGCTGCCACACATGCCTCTAAAGAGGCAGTTTGGTTACAGAGGCTTGGGTCAGGTATTGGTTTTAATTGCAAGCAAGTTAGGTTTGAATGTGATAGTCAGAGTGCTATTTGTTTAGCCAAAAATCCTATGTATCATGCTCGTACTAAACATGTAGATTTTTAGTATCACTTTGTGCGAGAAATGGTTGAGAGTGGGGAAGTATTAATTGAAAAAGTTGACACTTTGATTAATGTTGCAGATTATCTTATGAAGTCAGTTCCTACAGATAAGTTCTCATGGTGCAGGAAGGCCATTGGCCTTGAGTCCTGTACTTGATTTAAATTTATTATTCCTTGTTTAGAATAATTGCAATGTATAATGTCAAGTGGGAGAATGTTGGAAATAGGTTGCCATTCAATTGCAAATCCTAAACATTAATTATTTCATGTATCTCCTAGATTCTTGGAATGTGTTCAACAACACTAAGATTAGGATGAGATTAATATTTGATGAAATAATCATGATTATTGACATTTTTAATTAATTCTAAATGTAAGAAGCATGTGAGGGCATCCATAGTGAGTTCCTAAATAATAGGGGCACATGGGACAACATGGTAAGGTGACACTCACCTTTTGTTCAGTTAACTATACGAAGTAACATCTATAATGCAAACTAGAGTCTCGTCACATTTTGTCTATAGATTCTAAAAATATTTTTTCAAAGTTTTGGAATTAGATTGCACTTTTTCCATCTCCCACAAAACTAGTTTTTTAGAAAACAACATTTTAAAAAGTGGTACGTATAATGCATAACTTTTTTCCATGAAGGATAAAATTCTAATTCTTTCGAATTTAGATTTGTAACTCTGATATCTAGTGCTTCCACTTGGTTAGATAGTTTTTATTGAATATTTTTTCTTTACTCAAGTTTCAAAGTCAAACCAATTACAATTACATAGCAACAAGTATAATGCGTAACTTTTTTGTATGTATCAAAATTTAATTTATTTTTTTGTTGGATCAAGGACTTCTATCGTGCACTCATATTTTTCAATTTTTTAATAATCTGCTATTTTTCCACATGTGCAGAACAAAGACCTTCATTTTCGATGAAAAACTTATGTTTAATAAAACTAAAAAAACAAATACATAATAAAACCAAAACATATTAAGATTATATTTGTTGGATAGCTCGTTCTGAGGACTACCTGATTCCAGTTAGGTTTGTGAAAAATTCCTCCATTTTCATCCTCAACCCGAGCTTCGAAGCATAAAAATCTAGGTTTCTTTTGTGAACAAGGCCAAAAATTAGGGAAAAGGGGGGTTCGAGCGAACCAGCATTCATTCAAACCCCCTTCCCAAAAGGGGTTTTTATTTGTTTTTTGTTCGTGCATGCATTAAATGGGTTCGCTTGAACCCTGGTTCGAGTGAACTCTTTTTTGGTTCGTTTGAACCAATGAGTTCATTCGAACCCCCAAAATGAAATTTTTTGGCATGGGGTCATTTTTTACAAGTTTTCCTTCCTCATTCAAATTGTAAACCACTTTTGTGGGTTTACCCATTCTAGATAGATCATGAGCTTAGTTTTAGGATTAGGATTAAGGTCAGGTTAAGGTTAGGGTTCTAGGATAAATCTTTGTATTAGTGTTAAGGTTATAGTTAAGAACTAGATTATGGGTAGGGTTTAATTGGGGTTAGATTTAGTGTTCAATTAGCATTAGGGCTATGGTTCTACGATAAAGTTTTAGATCAAATTCAATTAGGGTTAGGGTTAGGATTCATTTAGGGCTAGGGTTTAAATTCTAATGCTAACCCTAATGCTAACCTTAACTGTGATATAAATTGTAACCTTGAATTTTAACCCTAATAATAACCCTAATTATATTAATTTATTCAATGTATAACACTAAACCTTAACACTAAACCCTAACGCTAACTATAACCTTAATCATAAGTCTAAACCCTAACCCTCAACATAATCATATCTGTAAACCAAATCCTAACCCTAATGCTAATCTTAACCTTAATCCTAAACTTGACCCTAACCCTAACCCAAACCATAGTCCGACCAAATATAAATCCTTACCTTACCCCTAATTATAATTCCAATCCAAACCTTAATAGTAATTCCAACCCTACCCTTAACACTAACCAAAGCCTTATTCCTATTCTGAAACCTATTATAATTATAATCAAAACCCTAACCCTAACTATAATTCTACCCCTAACCCTAACATAATTCTCACACTAACTATGACCATAAACCCAACCTTAACACTAAACCCTAACCCTAATGCTAACACTAACCATGATATAAACCCTAATCCTAAATACTAACTCTAATCATTACCCTAAATATATTAATTTTAGGGTGGGTGCATGAAGTTGGGTAGCAATTTTGTGGCCACTTTTGAAAAAAACTTTTAAAACTCATAGCGCGAGCGCGTTATAACGTGCTCGCATTATTTCACGTTAAAAACAAAGAAAAAAGTGAAAGAACTTGCCTTGGAATACCAACCCAAATGCTTGGAGGGCATTCCCAACGAGGTCAGAGACGTGTTTTTGCAAATTCTACAGTTTTTCACATAATTGGGTCCATGCTCACCATCAGGATTGTATCTAGTTCAATATCTGCAAAATCTAACACATGGGTAATGTTAGGTTCTCTCTTAGCTATCCAACGATGTGATTTTTTTCACTTTCTGACAATGTTAAGCCTTTCATCCATAATTTCTTTTGTTTGTATGTCTCTTTTTTTCTAAAAAGCAGTGTTTGGTGTTTTTTCCGTTATAAATTAACCGTTCATTGAAATTTCAAATAAATTACATTTTTAGAAACTAGACTCCATTCTACAAATTTTTAAAATAAAAAAGAAAAAAAAAATTATTTTCCAAAATTTGTAGGGGGAGCACGGCCAAAATTCTGCTTTTCAGGAAGTGCCCAATTAGAAAATTAGTAAAAAATCAAATATTCATTAAAAAATTATCAGAAAAATCATGCATCAACTAGATACTGTTAGCTAACTTTTGACCGTAGCGATTTTAAAAATACTACAAAAAAGTTCACTGTCCTAGGGTCATACAAGAGTTGCTATGTTATGTTTTTCTGACAAAAACAACACCAATTTGTGTACGTCCCTCTTTTGAACCCCTTAATCTCAACCATTTTCAAAATAAATTAGTAGTTTAGAAAGTAGACTTGGAGCACTTCGATCCTTGTTTTTGTTCCATCTCAAAAATTTTGAGTGTAACTATCCTCAATTTCACATCTAAGGTCAGTATTTCCTGTTAATGCTTACTGTTACCAGCAAACCTCAGTCAATGGGTCTCATGTATTGTGATCAATCGGGTCTTTGGTTGATGAAGAGCCAGATGTTGATTCATTAGATTTACATGCCAAATGGTGGTCATTCGAGAGAGGTTGTGTTGGGAGGGCTTAGATAGATGGAGGATCTGTTTGTGTGGGCATGATTGACGCGATTTCTGTGGGAAAAATGGACATGATTCAAACGGTTGATAAAAACCATTGGTGGTGGTGGCCACGTGTGAAATGCATCCAAAATTTTGTCACAACCATGACTGGAAATAAAGCCTCAACAAACTCACGTGACACACACTAGTCATAGCTAGTTATAAAACCGAACATCACTAACCAGCCTTTGCAGGTAAAACATTTGCCACATTTTCACTTCTTTTGTGAATATTGCCCTTTTCAGATTACCAAATTTGTATTGGGTTTGTTCTTTTTGAGTCTTGTATTTTAAATTTCTCAATATCTTTTCACTAGTGAGAGGGCTGGTTTGAGCTTTTTGGAACTATTCAGAACAATACCCAATAGAATACATTGAAGGGTATAAGTCTGTGAATAGTTTGAAGCACAAGTGAAGGTAAATATATTTTAAATTGCATGACCGCCCAAATTGCTATTTTCGTTTACTGTGAAATATTGACCTATTTTAGATATGTAATGAAATTTCTCAGAATTGGATATGGACTAGAACTTCTTATACTCGAGACTTATTGATTTATTTTAGTTATTTATGGTTCAATGCAATTTCTTGCTATTGAAGCAGATTCTAGGCACCAAACGCCTTTGGCCTTTCTCTAAATCAAACATGGTTGCTCAGCTAAGTCATCCAGATTGGATCTTTCTAATTAGAAACTTGTTGGTGTTTTCAGGTACCCAACTTGAAATTTTATGAATTCGAGTTTTTTCTTGCATTGGATATGGACTAGAACCTTTTATACTCGAGACTTACTGATCTATTTTGGTTATTAATGGTTCAATGCAATATATTGTTGTTGAAGTAGATTCCAGGTAGAAAACGCCTCTGGCCTTTCTTTGAAGCAAACACACTTGAGGCTAAGTCATCCAGATTGGAGCTTTCTAATCAGAAACCTATTGGTGTTTTCAGGTACCCAACTTGAAATTTTATGAATTAGAGTTTTTTTCTTGCAGACTTAGTATAATAAGGAAGAAAAATCATATAAAAGATTTGATGTGGTTTTGCATTGCATTCTATTATGTATGGTGGCTAGTAGAGTCAACTTTTGTTAGTTATTCCCAATTTTTTGTTTAGTCACTTTGTGCTAACTGTACTATTAGGCTTCAGCTTGTTTAGTCGTTCTTAAATTTGAGTCAAATAATAATACCTCACTACATCAAAGTAAACAGTATGACATGAGTTAGGCAAATGTCTTTATGTTGATTATAGTAACTCTATTAGAATATGTACCAATTCAATACATGTCTTTGTCTACATTTTGATGGCTATTTAGCAGATTTCCCATGAAATGATAATAACTATCTTATTTGTTGAAGCTTTTCCCCAATTTTTGTTCTAAAATATGAGTTGCACTCTTACAGTTCATCTTTTCCAAATATTTGTGAATTTGACTCATGTGCCTTTGGTTAGACCTAAAAATCCACCTTTGAGAAGCATATTGAAATCTAATCTACAAAATCTAAAACATCAAAATATAAACTGGAACAGCCATATAAAAAAGTTTTTTTTGCAAATGTGATCTATCTGAACAATATCCAGTGAGGAATATAGAGGGAGACAACATCCCTTATCTCGAATTGTGTCGTTACTGATCAGCTGCTACACCGTGAAACACTTGCATTACACAGGATTGGGTCTATTTTATCTCCTTGAGTGATTTTGCAAAATTTCGCTTTCCAATCTTATAATGATTACAAATCATCCCATCATCAAGCACTGAGGAAACAAATACTCTTGAAGGGCCTTAAAATTACTCAACTTGTCCTGAGTGTCAAATCAAACTTGCCTTGAAATTCACGTACACAAAATCTGTCTCAATACTGACACGTTTCTGACCTGGCTATCTTGAGCTTTCCTCAAATTGTTGTAGCAAGACAGATGTCATCAACATTGTGTAGAATGTAAGATATTATGTAGTTTAAAAGATTACGACCAAGTCAACAATTTCTTTCCTTTATCTCTTGCCTCAGCTTCTACATCTTGACTCCTTTTCAAATTTTCTTTCAAATCTGCAATATGCGACATTAATGTATCCCTATTTTGTTGCCCGGATGTATACTTTGGCGTAGCAGGAGGTGTTGCAGGTTCTGTTACAACGTATTTGGGCAGAGTAACCATTGATTTGACTTTGTTATATTCCTGAAGCAACTTAATATGATCCTTTTGTAATTTGTCAAAGTCTGCCAACACATTCTTAGCTACTACTTCACTATACAGAGTTGTACTCATCTCCAGGCAAAGTAACCATTGATTTGACATTGTTATATTCCTGAAGCAACTTAATATGATCCTTTTGTAATTTGTCAAAGTCTACCAACACATTCTTAGCTACCACTTCACTAAACAGAGTTGCACTCATCTCCAAAGATGTTTCTTGAGGTGTAATGGTATCATTCAATCTCCTCACAATCGAATTTCCTGTGAGTTCATTGATAAACCTGAACTACCTGTGGCTTATCATACTTAGAACCCACTTCCCATATGGCTAAGCTTTCATATTTGGTATTCAAACCTGATCCAAAGTATAATTCTCTGGCTTGCTCCTCAGATCCTAGGATACCTTCATTAGTATCCTCTCACCATATTGTATTCAAGGCTATGGCACAGGATATATGCCATCCTGGTAACAGACATCCACTTTCTTTGACCAATCTCCTTCCCTCTTTGGGATTTTTTCTAATGTCAAAGTCAATATCCTTCAGGACACCTTGAGTAACATCTTTAGCATCACCTTCTATGTCTTGTTGCTTCTTATCCATAATCCTTTGTCTGAGTGTGCCAAACTTCTTCCTTAAGAGCACTATCCTGAACTCAGTGGACTTGATAAATTCATCATTAGAAAGAAATTTTTCACAAGTCAGGCCTCTTACATCTCCTATTAACCACCCTAACCATAGTGTACTCTTAACATGTAAATGGTTGAGACTTTGAAATGTGAAAAAATAGTGTAAGCAACTAAGTTAAAATCAATAGTGATGGTCTAAACGAAAAATCAATTATAGAAATATCTTGACCATTGTGGGATTGGAAAAGAGATAAGAGTCTATACATCCTAACCTCTCTTAGATCTCCACATTTAGAGTCTTAAGATAGTCAAACATAAAAATGAGACATTTACCAAAACATGACAAGTGTAGAATTAGTTAGATATAGGAACTTTTGACATAATATCTTGATATTCTAACAATTAGTTGATCTCTCTAATACTCATTTAAATAGAAGCTTAAGTTAAAATGTAAAGAACATGTTTTCTCAATTTTATGATATGTAACAACAAAAACCTTTGACATTATTTGTATCTTTGCAATAAGTGACTTGTTACAATCAAAACTACCTTCAAATAAAATATACATTTAATAAAAAGAAACATAATTTTTACGTACACAATAAAAAAAATTGTTTATAATCACAATCATAATCAACATCTTTCATTTAATACATCTAACATAATCTTATTATTTGAAAAGAATAAAAAAAAAAAACAATTTTTTTTTTTTAAATTTCAATAGGTCCATATTTCTCCTTTCAATAGCTTTATTTATTCTTTGCCAATTGAAGCCCTACCAAATTGTGAGGTTAACGTCCATTCTATAGACCAAACACATTTTACTTTTTTGTTTGTGCCTCATTACAATTTAACATGTTAAAAGAGTCATATTCCAGCTTATCTGTTTGTGACACAGAAAGCACACTTACAATATAACTAAGAATCCCTCAGGTAGAGAATATTGGCATCAGGGTCGTTCACTCTCACTGGTATCGATAAACTAAGAATTCCTCCGGTAGAGAATATTGGCATCAGGGTCGTTTACTCTCACTGGTATCGATAAATAGATAATTTGAGAGACATTTTTCATTAGATGTGAAGACAACACTTTCAAATATGTCTAAAAAATTGACATTTGTAATGTCATATGACAAGTGTTAATTCCTTTTCTTAAAAGCGACATGCAATGGTATAGTAATAAAACCGGCTTTCATTACTAAGAAAACATTCTTTTTAGCCTGTATGCTGTAAGGTTGTTTTGGATGCTTTGAAGGATGCTTCTATACCCTGTTCCAATGCCCTATTTTGGCACAGGTAGGGGGAACGCTGGCAAAAGTTGTGGATTTGGGAATTGCATTTGCTTGAAAGTTTCTAAAGCTTTTAATAAAATCCATTTTTTTGCATATCCTGCAATCATTGCATTCAATGAGATAACCTCTTTGAGGCATTCTGTCAAACAGTTCTCGTGCCTTTTCTATGCTTCCAAATTTTGCATACATGTCTACAGAGCATTTCGAACTATAATATCTGAAAAAAAATTCTCCTTCCATGATGCTTTGAAGGATGTCCATACCCTATTCCAAAGCTCCCATTTTGGCACAAACAGGGAGGATACTGGCGAAGGTTCATAAATATGGCTTTACACCTGCCAATTGTATTTGCTTGAAAATTTCTAAAGCGTTTTCAACAAATCAATTTTGTGCATATCCTGCAATCATTGCAGTCCATGAGATGCCATGTTTTTCAGGTATTTTGTCAAGCAGTTCACGTGCCTTGTTAATGCTTCCACGTTATGCATGCATGTCTACTAGGGCAGTTGCCAACATAATATCTAACAAAGTTCCTCTATATTTTATGCTTCGATGGATGTCCATACCCTGTTCCAAAGCTCCCATTTGGCATGGGCAGGGAGGATGCTAGCAAAGGTTAGGGAATTTGGCTTTAAACCTACAATTGCATTTGCTTGCAAATTTCTGAAGCCTTTTCAACAAGTCAATTTTGTGCATATCCTGCAAGCATTGCAGTCCACAAAACCACATCTATTTGAGGCATCTTGTCAAACACTTCATGTGCCATGTCTATGCTTCCACATTTTGTATACATGTCTACCAGGGCAGTTGCAACTACAACATCAAACTAAATTCATCTATCTTTTATGCTTTTCTGGATCTTGAATGATAGGCTTCGTAATAGTCCTCAGGGCGTCATTCTCAGGTTCTTTGCATTGTCCAATAACTTCTACATTCTAAGTAATTGATCCTTGATGTCAATAAATGCACCTTTGTATTTGACATCAAGAATTGTCATGCTCTCTCCAAGGTGAAACCTCATCCAATTACCTCTCTTGCTATCACCTTTTGTCTTGGTAGAGCAATTCCTAATCAATACATTTGCCACATCAAACTGGTGCTCATAGCTTGACCTTCCTATCTCCTTTTTGGTTTTTTCAATAAAGTGTTCAAGATCAAACCTCCTTCCCTTTTCAGTTCTCATTCTGTAATCCATCAATTTGGAACCCAAGTGTATTAAATTTGCCTCCAAAACCAACAAAGAGCACACAGGTCTACAGAAATGCATCTGAAACCTGCAAAATAAAATAAAGAAATGTAGAAAAGCATGGACAGAAACATATTCTGAAAGATAATATTTACTCAAAATATTAGTAATCCTCTTATATTCTTGCAATCTGAAATTTGAAAACCTACAATAAGAACAAAGGAATTAAATATGATATACATGTAAACAAAAAGAAAATATTTCTTTGAAATTCTGCCTTCTTATTCGGCTCTGTCCTTTGGAACCTTTAGTTTGTCTGTTAATCAGTAATTTACAAGATGCTCTGCCAATATTGGTAAAATGGAGTTGGGCCTGGCCTCCATTAGACAATGACAACCTGCTAAGTAAAGTAAAGAAAGTGTATTCAATCAGTCGGTCGAAATGGGAATTGAAGGTTCTGAATCAATTTCAAATCTATTATTTGCTCCAAACCTTAATGTTTTTGCCTGTCTGGTTATATGTGTATGCCTGAATTGTTTTTGCTAAATTACATAAATTAAAAGATATTGGAAGCGCCCATGCAGGGTTTTCCTTGACTGATCTCAACTTTTGATGACCAATACGATTAGGCAGAAACTCTTTAGCCAGGCTGTAGTCATATTTCCCAAAGTTTATCTACCAATCTGAATCAGCTCTTTTAATTAGTGCAAGATTGTGTTTGGCTTGGGACCCGTTACAAACAGATGCATATTTGGACACATGAATATGTTTGTCATTGCCATCTTACCATTAAGCCACAATCAAAAAAATCATAATAAAGCTACTTTCCTTGACTATCATAATAAAATACTATAATTGACATAGTGATGCAGAGCCCGTGAACAGTCTGTCAACTGTGAACCTTTTCCTATTCAAAGTACTGTGTAAATTAAATCCCCAATTAGCTTCACCTGTAACCTACACATAAAATTTGCATTTCAACAATAGTCATCTTAGAAGGTTGAAATCCACAAAAATGAAAAAAATTCTTGTCTTAAACATGTTTAGATGTTGAATTTTCAAACACATGATTGGTTGTTATAAGAATATCCAATTCAATTATTGAAGCACAATAGATCAAATCGCCATAATTGCTGGGATTTAATATCAAAAGAATGAAAGCAATTAACAATTATATGTCAAAAATGCACAACAAAAGTTCATATAAGCTCACCAGTACCTTCCTCAGGCACCCCATTTAGTGCGTGTGACCTCAAGTTTGCAGATATTGCAGACAAACCAAATGAAAAAAATCCCAATGTTGAAAATGCTGCTGGTAAGCAAAAAGCCCAGAATCCACAATAATCCAAACAACCCATTAAAGTCTCTTCTAGATGGCCATACTCATCACTTCAAAACTCATCCACTTCCTCTGTACCACCAAATTTAGGATATATCTTCTTCAAATTGGCATAGGCCAAATCTAGCCAAAGGATATAGTAAGCATGACAGCCAAACAATTTTAATAGATACAATCCATTATCAACGATGCCATTGCAATTACATAGACAAGAATATTTTATTAAAGTGTGTAAAACACATGGAACAAAGCTTAGCCATTGAAGCAGCTGATAAGGGTAGAAGAATTGCATTAGTCATAAATTGCAGTAAAAAAAATTTGAAATTGCAAACTTGATTACAAGGAACAAACCATCAGTTCAATTTTCTAATAATTGTGAGAAACTTTATGCTCCTTTTCCACCGCAGTACTTATTACAAATGCTTTTAAATCCCCCATCATCATAAAATAGATAATGGGAATAGGATTTTGATTTTAGTCATCCCAACTAATCACAACGCTCTAAAGCAAAGGCAGGTAGCCCTGTAGTAAAAAGAAGAGATAGATGCCATTCAACTATGTCATGATTCAAAATGAAGAGGATAAATGGTATTGCTCAAAGTGTGCAGCTACAATTGAAGATTGCAATTACAGGTACATACTTCAAGTCAAACTGGAGGATCATACTGATATAATATGGGCAGTTGCTTTTGAGGAGATAGCCAAAGAAATCATGGGTATGACAGCACAAACACTATATACCCTACAATTCATTGATGAGGCAGAAACAAGTACTGAAGATGTTATAAAAAGTGTTATTCTTACACAGTTCTTATTCACACTATCATGCAGAAATGAAACATACAACAATGAAGAACGCTTAAAAGCAACAATCATAAAAGCTGAGAAGATAGACTTTACTGCAGAGAGCAATTTTTTGCTTTCTAAAATCAATGAGAAGTGGAATGATACTAACAACTAAAAGTACATTCCTTATTTTCTTTCATACAATGTATATATTTTTGTATTTGTAAATATTCAAAAAAAAGAAAGATTGAATAAAAAATGCTTCACCCTATTATGTAACCAAGTATTTGAATTATTATTTAAGGCTATATCTTCCTGTGTTTGCATCTACACTTTATTGATTTCAAATCTTCAGTAGATTTGTATATGAAATATAATCTGTTATTTATCTTCTGTTATTTTTCTGTATTGTTATGAAAAAAATAAAACCGGTTGCTTGAACTTATTAAAGACTAAATCTTATTATGTTAACATTTACAGTGTACTAATATGAAACAGAATACCAAAAGGCACTTGTCTTTTGCACTTTTGTCCTATTCTTCCATTATGCTTGTGATATCCCAAGTAGAGAAGTTTTGCATATTCTGATTTTTTTTGTAATGTTCTGGGTTGGTAGTGAAATGTAAACAAGATACGACAATTGAAAACTAGATACAGGGCTGTTAACTGTCCATGAATAACTACAATTCCTAGCGAGGAAAACAACCAGTAAAAACATAAAAAATTTGAGTTGGTTCAGTCAAAAAATTGGCTGAAATTGAACCACAGAGGTAATATTGCATTAAATGAATTCAGATCTGATACCGCATCCAGTACAATATTATGTTTTATAAGTATAGTTATATGAGCCTCTTCAAACCATACAAATCAAAGTACTTAGCTGGTTACACACTGGTAATGTGCCAAAGGGAAGATGGAGTTGCTGATATTTGGCTCTTTTAGTTCATTCTCCAATGTAATTGCTTCAACTTTCACATCTTCGCATCTTTTGTGCCTGTCCTTTATGAATTGGCTTTCTTGTAGCAGCTGAACAGATGCAGTGGTGGTGTGAACATAGTACACTAAAAACTAAAGCAGCGTGTTTTGGTATATTTGCTATTGCTAATTAGCTATTTAATTTGCAAAATTTTATACAGGATTAGTCAATCAGAAAAAAAGGTCATTATTAACTTGGCTGATGTGTTTTGAAATATTTGCAAATTTCTGAAAATTATATATAAAATTACCCATATTTTTCTTCTCATATATGAGTAGCAGGCCTGTTATGGTCCTAGATCATTACAGAAATTTGGTTTGTAACGAGTAACAGTTTTCACAAATTGTGCTCATCTTGTATTGTCTTTTCAGTTTTTTCTACAGTAGTCAATTTGCTTGTACTGTAATTAGTTGACCTTTCTTCAAGCTCATGCTACTACAGATATTGTAAAAAGAAAACAGGGGATCCAATATTCTCTTGACTGGCAATACACCTTCCTCTGTCTGTCATGTTCTGATTTTGAATAGTCAAATTTTGCAATTCTATTTTTGATTTTGAATGGTACAAAAATTCAATTGGCTTCTCCTTATACTGCCGCTCATTTTAATTCTACACACATTTTATCCACCAAAAAATACTGCAACTTCTTGGTTTCTTTGTTTTATGCTTTCTTTTCCCTATGCAACTCCCCCATATCTCTCCAATTTTTATACTCCCATCTGCTGGTGCTAACTCTCCTTGCCAAAGGTTGTACGTTAGATTTCACAATGCACATTTTACAGTATTACGACCTGCTGATCATGCCATCTTCCATAGCCCCCTTAAGTATCAATCCTCCCACAAACAAGACATGCATTTGAGAGAAAAAAACATTTGATGAATGAGTTATTAGGGTAACCAAAGAACATCTACAGCTTTACCTGGTTATGTTTCACTTATTAACCAACATGCCACCCCTTAAGCATATTTTTTGTAGCTTATCACAGCGTATGCAAACCTAGAAGAATTCCAATAAGTTGCTATGGATTTTTTGGTTACCCTTTCTTTAATGGTTAAAATCCAACTATAGTTGATTAGATCAAACACCAAAGGTTACATCGCTATATATTATTGGTTCCTATGATCAGACAACACTTATCTAAATCCTTGGATAACCTTTTCATTCATTTTAGAGAATTAATTGTTCTCAATAACTCATCTTGTCAATAATGTTATTACGTTCCCTCTTAAATTTTTTAAGGATTAAGCAGACCATTCCATGAGATAATCACTGGTATTCATCTTTCTTAATTTTCATCCTTTAATACCCATGCTTTTTTCGAATCAAGGGTCTTTTGGTTTGCTAAGTACACATCTATATAAATGAAACACACTCAAAGGAAAACAACACCTTTCAAAGTGTTCAGAATGCCATGTGACACATCTGATTTTATTAATTTGAAGTTAGGAGCTAAGAATGCCTACATTAAGCATAGAAATGCTTCTAACCGTGGCAACATTAGTCATAGATATAATATGATAGATTCTTATTGCGTTTATCATTTCAATTTTGGAAGGATATCAATTCAAGATCTCTAATTTTGGCATTCGCCAACATTTGGAACTAATATCATCAACACAAAAAAAACTTTATTTATAAACGTCCTGATTTGAAGAAGAATAGTAGATTTGATTTCTGAATTCACTCCATTCCTGCATACACATATCTCATTTTGCTCTGTATCTTTCCTGCTTCACATTGCTGCTCCATTAACCATCTACTTGCTGAGTATTATCTTAATTAATTCTTCCTCTGTGTATTGATGCTGCAACCCATAACATTCTTCATACACCTTCATTCAAATCAACAAACTTGTCTTTCCTGCAGATGAGGATAGATGAGGATCAATCTGCCCTTTTTATTATCAAACTTTGCCACTTTTCTCTACAATCTTCCTCTATGCAGCTGCTTTCTACTTTATTTTTTTATTTTTTGGTTTTCAAATATATGCAGCCCTCATTTTTTCTTGATTCAGCATATAATTGAAGTTATTCTGAAATCTGAAATCTCCAATTCTAAACATCTACGCAGTCCCATTCCTTTTCTATGTTGTTGCCCCTACACCGCCCCATTTCCCTTCATGTTTTTATATTATTGTGGATTATTTTGATTGAAACTCCTCTAGATGAACCAACTTTTGTCATAAAGATAATCCTTGATAATACAAATACAGTAAAAAGAAGGTAATTTTAGGTCCAATCCTAGCCTACCATATTCTCAAAGCATTTTTATTTAGTAGATAAATGTCTCCTACTCATGTATATTACTCTTCATCACATAATACCATTAGCCAATCACATATTACTCATGTATATGCCTCTTTATATATATCAAAGCATCTCAAAGCAATCAATCACATGATTCCATTAGCCAATCCAACAAAAAAACAAAGGGAGTATGTTATTCCAAGTCTCAAACCTTAACAATGAGGTGGATGATCCCTCAATGAATTACAAGGGGCATGTTTAAGAAAAAATGTATGTATAGTATTTTTATGATATATAAGCCCATTCAAGCTTAAAAATGATGAAATTGTGGTTAGAGAGAATTATATTAGGATGTAATTTCATATATCTACTATTAAGAATGAAAAGATACAATATATGTTGCTTATAAAGCATATAATGATCGACTACATACTAATCACCTTTAAGCTTGAATGTATGTATGTGGCATGTAGCTAACCTCTATATGCATAGTGAATGCATCAGGTTGCTATTGATTAGATGGCAAAGCAATTGTCCAGTGCATTATTTTATGAAGAGAGAAAACATCCAAACTGAATTTTCTCTCAATTTACTGGCAAAGAAGGCTACAAATTCAAACCTATTGTTGCCTATAATAATGCCTTACTTCGGAGTAGACAATATCCTATTCTATGTCGTGGTTTTTTGTGGCCTTGCTAGAAACTCATATTCAGTTTTATTTTTGTAATTTGTTTTCTGAATCAATACATTAGGGCCTTTTTACTTGAAAAGCTTTTAACAATTTTCTATTTTTCCTTTCTATTCAACGTGTGAAAGAGAAAATGATTCAATATAATTTTGGATCTCATTTTGTAGAAAATATGCATGCAGGAATAAATTAATTAGTGATTCATAACTTTATAAATATATATTTTACAATGTTTGTGTTTTTGTGTACAATTTTACATTTTGAATTACAGATAATGGCTAGTAGCAGTAAAAAAAGTGCAACTGAAACCCATCAACAAGAACTTCAACAAATACAAAGTTGTGAAAGGAGTCAAGATTACTACTGTCGTCATAAAGAGGAAATAAGTGCTTGTCATCAACTGCAAAACATACACAAACACTTCTTGAAACACAACCTACAACATCATTAAACAACAACAATAAGTTCATGAACACATCAACAAAATTCTGAAACAGAATAGATGCACTATCAAACATGCAAACATGCACAATATGTAAGGAATACTACCCTGGTATGCTTGTTCACACATCAAACACAAATTGCATTTGCAAACAATGTTTCAATGAGAAAGGCGTACATCGCTTTTCATCACTTAATAATATGGACTCAGGAGAACAATCAGCTATATTGCAAAATCTAACTCAAGTAGAAGAGATGCTCATTGCAAGAGTAAACCCAATACTGCAAGTCATGCCCATGCTCGTGGTGGCCAGTATAAATACAATGGCCACACTATTAGCTTCCCACAAGACATAAAAAACATTGCAAAAGAACTGCCACATAAAATTATAGACCTAGATGTCCTAATCGTACGACGATTAAATAGAAGAGGAAACTATTACGATTGTTATGTAAGCAGAAGTCGTATTAAAAATGCATTGCAATACAAGGTCAAATATGACCCATACTATAGCGATGTTCAAATAAATACAACCAACCTATAACAACTCCCAAAAACAAGTATAGACATTTCAAACATGCTTCATACAATTGAAATTGAAGAAGAAACACTAGCCCCAAACATTGAATTTGACAATAATGATGAACAATCACAAAATACAACAACATACACATCATCATTTATGGTTAGGCCACCTAACAAACCACGCGAACTAGAAATAATTAAAGAAACCCTATAAAATGAACAACCAAAAAATAACACTATAAATTGGCCTGAAATAAGCTCTTCTCCAATAAATGAGTACAATACTGAAGGCCTCTTTGATATGGGATTTCCCACACTTTTTCCAAATGGACATGCACTACAAATGCAAGCACGAATAAGGGAAGTACAAATGCATGAATATGCATTGCATTTAATGCGATTTCATTACCAAAGATTTGGAAGACACCCAAGATTTCAATACTTCATCTTGAATCTTATGATGCGTCATCGTAGCCAAGGAATTGAAATGATTTTCCTTAAAAAAAATGCAAAAGACAACATACCAACCACAATTGAAAACCTTCATACACACCTAAAAAATCTTCCAGACGAACAACTAGTTGAACAACTTATGCATTTCATATCATCAATGAGAGGAACAAGACCATATTGGAACAAGTGTCATGTTGAGCTATCAAATATGATCAACCAAATAGGATCACCAACTATATTCTTCACATTAAGTGCAACAAATACAAAATGGCTAGACTTACAACTACTGCTCACAAAAGACATAAGATTAACAATGCAATCAAATAAAAATTGTATAGATAACATAATCAATAACCCCTATACCACATCCCTATATCTACATCAACGATTCACAATATTTCGTCAAGAAGTCATTGAGAAGCTCCTACACACAAAAGAATATTGGCATAGGTATGACTGGCAACATTGTGGAACTACACATGTCCATGGATTCCTTTGGCTTGAAAATGCTCCAGACATGGATAAGCTTGATTGGGAAAATAACTTGGAAGTTGAAAGAGCATGATTTTTTTTGATAAATATGTAACTGCTTGGAACCCTCGTACCATATCTCAAACCAACAACACAACACATCAATCACCACTTGATGATCCATGTTTGTTAAACACAAATGAAATATTTAGTACAAATGCAGGTAATGACTATGAAGAATTAATTAACCGTATTCAAAGGCACACAAAATGCACTGAGGGAACATGCCTACATAAAAAAGGGAATAAAATATAATATTGATACAAAGCTCCATGGACAGAAGAAATTAACTCAACAATATCAATTGACAATGATGGTAAAAAAAAAAAAAAGAACCTGCAAGAAATGATGATAGATTAAACATACATAACCCAAAAATGATATCAATATGGAGAGCTAATAGAGATTGCCAACCAGTCATCTCACAAACACTTGTTCTCAAATACATTACCAAGTATGCTTCAAAATTAGAAAGAACTTCAGAAAGTTGTCTTAATATGCTAACAAGAATTGCTACAAATCAAAAACCTAAAGATGAAGCTTTAATAGCATATCAAAAATTCATGACAAAACTTGTGGTTGACTGTGATACAGGAGCACAAGAAACATGTCATATGCTCCAAAAACTTCCCCTTGTCATTTGCAATAGATCATTTATGTCATTAATGTTGGACGGAAAGTATTTCATCACTTCAAAAGAACCACAAATCAAAATGAACTCAAAACTAGCTACTTACATTCCTATATGCAACTCCCACCACAACTAGAAAAAATAACATTGCTCAAATCTGCAAAATCCTTCACCTACTCTTCATGTCGCAAAGGATGTAAATGGAAAGAGAGGAAAGCAAAAGCAATCGTCAATGTCTTCCCAAAATTCTATACTATTCCGAAGGAGGAATTAGAACACTATGAAACATTTTGTTGGAGTGAATTACTCTTATACAAGAACTTTGGTGACATAGAAATTGACATAGGACTTACAAAAGACACAATTATAAAAATTTGGAAAAACATGAATACAAACAAATATGATGTATGGCACATTGATCGTACAATTGAAATGGAAGCTAATACTGATGATGAAGAAGACACTTGTAATGAGGTAAACACAACAAATACATTAGAATTGAATGAATGGGAAATGCTATCACAAATGGGAATTACTAATAATGTAAATCTAGACGAACTCCAAATACTCAGAAGGCGTGATTTTGATAGCAACAACAACTAGGATCAACACAATGTACACCCAAATTTACATGCAATTGCAAATAACTTCATAAACATTAGAAAAATGTCCAACCAAAATGAAAACATGGCCACAAAAAGTGATGTCCAAAATTATGAATTGTCACCAAAACAAAACCTAGCACTTACCTTAACAACAAACCACTACAAAGATCATTCCTTGAACAAACCTTTGCATATGATCATTCAAGGAATAACAGGAATTGGAAAATCATACCTTATTGCTTGCATAAGAGATGCACTTCAAAGTAAGCAACCACCACAAAAGAGCCCATTGATTGCTTTAGCTCCCACATGAATTGCAACATTCAACATACGAGCATCAACTATACATTCAAAGCTTAGGATTCCAATAAAACAAATTAAACCATTGCAAGGACAAACACTAACAACATTCCAAGAAGAAATGAAACACATAAGATACATCCTCATAGATGAAATGAGTTTCATACGCCCAAAACTACTATTAAAAATAGATAGTAGACTACGAGAAGCATTTCCTCAAACACAACACAAGTGCTTTGGTGGTTTATCTATAATTCTAATAGGAGACCTTGTGCAACCGCCACTAGTAATGGACAAGCCCATCTATGCATCACATTCCAATGCCAAACTATTATGGGAACAATTTACTACAGTAATTACATTACAAAGAATGTTTCGTCAACAAGGAGCCAATCAAACTAAAACAAAATTTCGTGAAACACTTAAAAACATGCGTAATACAAAACCAAAAGAGCAAGATTGGGAGATATTAATGACCCGTACAAACAAAGTACTTATAACTACAGAAAAAAAAGAATTTGACAACTCAATTCACCTATTTGCAACAAATGAATTATTCAAACTACACAACAAAACAATGTTAAAAAAACTAAACCTTCCAGTTGCATTAAGTATTGCAATAAACACGAGATCTAAATTAGACATTGACAAACAAGATGACCAGCTTGAAAAACAACTTCTATTATGCAAAGGTTAGCAAATCATGCTAACAACAAACTTATGGACTCAAGCAGGACTTATAAATGGTTCCCTTGGGGAGGTAGTTGACATTGTTTACAGTGTAGGCTCTAAACCACCAGATATTCCAATGTATGAAGAAGTAAGAATCAATAACTATAGTGGCCCACCATGGAACCAAAATTATTCAAAAAATATACCTATAATACCTATATCACTAGGTAATCATAGGAAAATATCATTATCCATGGCATGGGCAATTACTATTCATAAATCACAAGGCCTAACACTACAAAAAACAACAATTGATATTGGTAAAGTTGAAAGAAAAGGACTAACATTTATAGCTCTATCAAGAGTCAAATCATTAAATGGACTACGAATCCAACCAACATTCTCCTTTGAACGATACTCAAGAATACAAAACAATCCATACACAATGATCAGGAAAAAAGAGGAGAATTGCCTACAATTAATCAGGCTATGAAAAAATGAGGTATGCACTTATAAATCATATCACTTTCACATTAACAATAAGTACTACATCCTATATGTCTTACACAATATTTTCTCATTCACAAAATGATTCAACTAATTATTTTATATTGGTCCTTCTATCCCTCCCATCTTACCACTCCCTATCTTTTATTAGACATAGTGAGGGGAGGTAAGGAAAGTAGAGAAAGAAGGGGAGAGATAACTAGATAGAGGGGGAAAGTTGGGATGTATTTATAGGATGGAGGAGGGATAAGGATAATTCATCCAATTTTGCATTGCCATTTGTGCATTGCACATAGTGAGGGAGGGAGAGAGAGAGGGGGGGAAGGAGGGAGATAGGGAGCAGTAGGGTGGGAGGGATAGAGAGAGGGGGAGAAAAATGGGAGGATAAAGATAGGGAGTGGTAGGGTGGGAAGGATGGAGGGAGGAAGAGAAAGAGGCAAGGGGGATAAAGAGAGGTGGGGTAGGTGAGGAAGGTATGCAAAGAGTTAGGGAGAGAGGGAGGGGTAGGTAGAGAGAGAGTGGAGAGAGGTTGTGTGTGTGTGTGAGGGAGAGAGAGGGGAGAGGAGGGAGATAGGGAAAGTAGAGAGGGAAGGGGAGAGATAAGTAGATAGAAGTTTTTGTATTGTGCATGAATTTGTGCAAGCAAAGAAAGTGAGAGATCATTGTATAAGTGAAGTTGAACAAATGAATTCAAAGATTCTTGAACTTAATAATTCCATGAACAAATACAATTGGAAATAAATGATAAGGAAAAGGAAAAAATTAGATCCAAGTGAAAAAAAAGAGAATCATAGATCACATTCATAAAAATATCACCATGATAAATGCTTGTGTCTTTTCTTCACTCATGTTTCTAGACTACCTCAAATTCTTGCATGAAATTGTATTTGTTCCATGAAATTCTTATGTTCAAGAATCTTTGACTTCATTTGTTCAACTCCACTTATACAATCACCTCTCACTTTCTTTTCTTCACAAATTGATACACAATACAAAACCTCTTGAGTTTATCCACTTTTACATTGCCATTTTCCCATTGCATATACTACACACACACCTTCCTCAACTTCTCAAGAATGAGAAGAATCTCTTTAGTCAATACATTATCTATCTCATTCACTTTGGTCTACTTCTCTTCATGTGTTTTAGAGCATATTCCTTTTTCATGTGTTTTAATTTCCTCATATGATGAAAAGAAAAATGCAGAGTATAATTGTAGATTGAAAAAACATATTGGGTTCTGAGTGATATGATTGTGCTTGTTCTAAGCTCAAGGGTGGAGATCTCGAGGAGGAGTTGTAGGTGAGGGATACATAAAACTAATCAAATTGACCTGAAGGGTGACTAACCAATTGGGTTGTTACTTGTAGAGGGTCTTACAACAATACGTGGGTTATAGGTTTCATAACACACATTGTTTTCCAATTTGTAATTTTATAAAATAATAAGAATGTAAGAAAAACCTTTTGTTATTTACAAAGTAGGAATGTAATGAATTTCACCTTGAAAATTTATAACAAGTCTTAGAGTAAAAATTGTGTTTCAATTTCTTCATATGTTTGAAAAAAAAAAAAATTTCATAAGGAAATAACTGACAGGGGAAAGTGTGTTTTCCAAAACTGCAAATAATGTGAGCATTTTTTTGTTCCAATCAAATGAAGAAAATGAAATTCCAATTTTACTATACCAAATATTTGTTATAAAATTTTAAGGTGGACTTCATTACATTGTTGGTGTGTATGAATCAAAAACTTTTCATAAGGACATATCTGACAAGAGACGGTGTGTTTTCCAACATTGCAATAATGTGAGCATTTTTCATAAGGAAATAATTGACAAGGGATAGTGTGTTTTCCAACACTAAAAAAATGTGAGCATTTTTCATAAGGAAATAATTGACAAGGGACATTGTGTTTTCCAACACTGCAAATAATGTGAACATTTTTTGTTCCAATCAAATGAAGAAAGTGAAATGCCATTTTTACTATACCAAATAGTTGTTCTAAAATTTTAAGATGGACTTCATTACATTGTTGGTTTGTACAAATCAAAACTTTTCATAAGGAAATATCTGACAAGGAGTAGTGTGTTTTCCAACACTGCAATAATGTGAGCATTTTTTATAAGGAAATAATTGACAGGGGACAGTGTGTTTTCCAACACTAGAAATAATGTGAGCATTTTTCATAAGGAGATAATTGACAAGGGATAGTGTGCTTTCAACCACTGCAAATAATGTGAGCATTTTTTTGTTCCAATCAAATGAAGAAAGTGAAATGTCATTTTTACTGTACCAAGTAGTTATAAAATTTTAAGGTGGACTTCATTACGTTGTTGGTGTGTACGAATAAAAAACTTTTCATAAGGAAATATCTGACAAGGGACAGTGTGTTTTCCAACACTACAATAATGTGAGCATTTTTCATAAGGAAATAATTGATAGGGGACAGTGTGTTTTCCAACACTGGAAATAATGTGATAATTTTTCATAAGGAAATAATTGGCATGGGACAGTGTGTTTTCCAACACTGCAAGTAATGTGAACATTTTTTTGTTCCAATCAAATGAAGAAAGTGAAATGCCATTTTTACTGAAATTTCTAAATAAGAAATGGATTCTCTCTCTATATAAATATCATTGGTCATGACTCAAAGACCTGATTTTTTAATAGCTCCAAAAGATATTTTTTTGTTAATATTGGTAAAGTTTAGTAGCACATTGTGAAGAGTATTATATCACATATCAACTCAAAATATTATATTCTATATAGTAGTTGTGTATGTGATTCATTAAAGGTTGAGGTCTCATGTTTTAATCCATTGAGACAAGATAGTAAATGCAATTATATGAATTAATAATTCATATTTTTATTAATTTATTATGTCATTGAACTCTAATGTGAGCATTTGTGTAATTAGTTGTATGGTTGGATAATCCTTAACTAGATCCTCTAGTCACAATTTTATCACATGGTATCAAAGTAGTGGTTTTAAATCCCAAAGGACTTGAGAGAGAGGGAGTGGGAGAGCCCCGAGAGAGAGAGAGAGAGAGAGAGAGAGAGAGAGAGAGAGAGAGAGAGAGAGAGAGAGAGAGAGAGAGAGAGAGAGATAAGGATAAGGGTAATGTACTTCATATTTATAGGATGGAGGAGGGATAAGGATAAAGTTTTTGGGTTGGTATGATGGAGGGGGATGGTGAGAAATGGTTTAGAAGAGTGATAATAGATAATTTATTGACTTATGATATTATTCCTACGCTTGAGAAGTTGAGGAAGGAGCATGTGTACTATGTGTAATGGGAAAATGGAAATGCGGAACTAGAGACAATAGGTACTAGAATGTATGAAATGAAAAAGGAATATTCTCTAAAACACATGAAAATAAATATACCAAAGTGATTTTTGTATATTTGGAGAGGAGGATTACATCCACTAAACAAAGACCAGGAAAAGTTTTTTAAAGAGGATTGCATCCACCAAAAAAACCTTGTGTAATATTTGATTTTTGTATATTGGTCCTTCTATCCCTCCTAACCTACCACTCCCTATCTTTTATTATCCATCACTCCAAAACCTCTTGATTTTATCCACTTTTGCATTGCAATTTTCCCATCACACATAGTGCACATGTTCCTTCATCAAATTTTGAAGAGTAGGAAGAATATCTTCAATCAATGATTAGGTGAGGATGATGGAATAGATTGGAAATGTGGATGAGGGATGGTATAAAATAAAAATGTAGGGATGAAGGTATGGGGGATTATGAATGCAACAATTAAATTCATGGCAATTGTGAGAAGGTCCATAAGATGATAGGAGTTACCAAAAAGGTATACTCCTTTAGAATTATAATTTAATTTTCCTCTACCTTGTAGTAATGATTAATCAAATTCTATAGGAGAATAGTTCTCTTAAAATGAGAATGAATCTTAAGAGGATATATGGCGAGGGTAAAAAATAAGACGTCTAACTTGGTCAAGATTTAGTTGTTTAGGAACCCATTGCTTGCAAGTGGGTCTACAAGAATAAATTTAGAATAGAAAGAACATTAGAAAGGTACAAGGATAGTTGGTGAAATGGATTACTGTAAGGTAGAAGGAATATTGTTTATTGAGATCTTTTTTCTTGTATCTGTGTTGAACTTCATTAGGATGTTGTTGTCTATAGCTCTACATATTTTATTTTGAAGTAGAAAAATAAATTCTTTACAAGACTTGTCTACCAGGTTTTTAGATAAGAATTTCATGTCTTCCCCAACTGATTCTCTTTTTCTGCACTTAGATCTGATTTTTCCTTTTCCTTATCATCTATTTCCAATTGTATTTTTCCCATGGAATTCTTAAGTTCAATAATCTTATCATCTAGGGAAAGTGCTACTACATATTCGCCACCTAATACACAACACTTAATTCTTGAAGGTGTGTGTCCTAGGTTAATGGCCTAGGACCCATTTTCCCCCTGGCCAATGGGTCCTCACTAGGTTGTAGGACCCCATTTTCACAAAATATTACACATTGTTTGAAGTGTGTCCTAGCTAAGTGAGCTAGGACCCATTCGCCACATGGCGAATGGGTCCTCACTTACACCTAGGATCCCCCCTTGGGATACGTTTTTGGTGGTATTTTAATGATTTCAAAACCTAGATCTGATGTCGGCTTGTGATATTTGAATTTTGAGATTTAATGTTAAGTTATGTATAAATACAAGACTATTTCTCTAAGTTTCATCTAAGCAATCCTATAATTTTTATGCAAGCATCCTAATAGTGCAAGCATATGAGAGAGAGAGGGGGGGGAACGAGAGAGATAGTGATTGGTAAGGTGGGAGGGATAGAGGTACATATAGAGAGAGGGTGGGAGAGGTATGCATATAGAGAGTAAGAGAGAGGGAAGGAGGGATGAAGGGACGAATAATGTGAGGGGTAGGTGGAGAGAGGTTGTGTGTGTGTGAGGGAGAGAGAGGGAAGGAGTGAGTGAGTGATAAAGGGATGTATAGGTGGAAAGAGGAGAGGAGAAAGAAGGAAAAACATAGGGAGAGGAAGGTTAGGAGGGATGGTGAGAGATGAGAGATAGAGAGAAGTATAGAGGGATGGGGGGGAGGGAGAGGTCTAGCGATGTAGAATGGGAGGGATAAAGGGAGAGAGAGGGAATGAGGGAGACATGGAAAGGTAGGTAGAGAGAGGTAAGGTTGAAGGAATAGAGGGAGAAGTAGGTAGAGAGTGAGGGGAGATAGGGAAAGTAGAGAGGGAAGGGGAGAGATAACTAGATAGAGGAGGAAAGTTGGGATGAATTTATAGGATGGAGGAGGGATAATGATAATGTTTTTGGGTTGGTATCATAATGATAATTCATTCAATTTTTTGCATTTCCATTTGTGCATTGCACATAGTGAGAGAGAGAGAGAGAGAGAGAGAGAGAGAGAGAGAGAGAGAGAGAGAGAGAGAGAGAGAGAGAGAGAGAGAGAGAGAGAGAGAGAGAGGATGAAGATAGGGAGTGGTAGGGTGGAAAGGATAGAGGGAGGAATATAAAGAGGCAAGGAAGGAGATAAAGAGAGGTAGGGAAAGTGAGGAAGGTATAGAGAGTTAGGGAGAGAGGGAGGGGTATGTAGATAGAGATAGCAAAGAGAGGTTGTATGTGTGTATGTGTAAGGGAGAGAGAGGGGGAAGGAGGGAGATAGGAAGTGGTAAGGAGATATGGTGAGAGAAGAAGTTTAGGATGGATGGTGAGAGAGGAGAGATAGAGAGAAGTATAGAGGGATGGGGGGAGGGAGAGATCTAGCAAGGTAGGACGGGAGGGATAAAGGGAGAGAGAAAATGAGGGAGACATGTAGAGGTAGGTAGAGGTAAGGTTGAAGGAATAGATGAAGAAGTAGGTAGAGAGAGTGAGGGGAGATAGGGAAAGGAGAGAGGGAATGGGAGAGATAAGTAGATAGAGAGGGGAAGTTGGGGAGGAGAGATAGGTAGAAAGAGAAGTGGGGTGGGATGTATTGATGGGAAGGTAGGTAGAGAGGGAGAGGGTGAGTGGAGATAGGTATAACTTGATGTGTTTCTTATTTGTGTGTGTGTGAGGAAGAGAGAGAGGGGGGACTTGAGGTAGGTAGAGAGAGGTAGAGAGAGGGAGAAGTAAGGTGGGACATGTAGGTATATAGAGAGAGTGGGAGAGGGAATTAGGGATGGATGGAGAGAGGTTGTGTGGGAAGAAGGGAGATAGAGAGGGAAGGAGGGAGATAGGGAGAGGTAGTTGGAGAGAGGTAGGGTGAAAAAACTAGAAAAATGTGGGTAGAGAGAGGGATCTAGGTAGGGTGGGATAGGTAGAGAGAGGTGGTGTGTGTGAGAGAGAGAGAGGGGAGGGAGAGGTAGAGAGAAGGGTAGGTAGAGTGAGGGAGATGTGGGGTGGGAAGGATGGAGGGAGGGAGAGAAAGAGGGAAGGAGAGAGATATGAATTTGTAGGGTGGAGGGATAGAAGGACCCAAAATGGAAGGAGGGAAGGAGGAAGGGTGAGAGGGATAGAGGGAAGGAGGGAGATAGGGAGTGGTAGGATGGGAGGGATGGAATGGGACATGAACTTGGACTAAAGTAAGTTGGATCCTAAATGTATCCTTTGGTTTATTATCCCCATCAAAATTACCTAGTCTTGTCTCTCATCCTATGAATATTTCTTACAATACAATTCTATCCATTCATACAAGGACACAGTGGGTTGTGAGTGATTGAATTCTTCTTGTTCTAAGCTCAAGGGTGGAGAGAATGGGGAAGATTTGTAGGTGGGGGATACATAAAACTAATCAAATTGACTTGAGGGGTGACTAACCAATTGGGTTGTTATGTGTAGAGGGATTTACAACAGTATATGGGTTGTAGGTTTCATAACACACAATTTTTTCCAACCTACAATTGTTGTAATGAAAACATTTTCTTATTTAGAGAGTAAAAATGTAATGAAAGGAACTTTCAAAATTTACCACAACTAATACTTAGAATGAAAAATGTGTTTCAATTTCCTCATATGATGGAAAAAAATGCACAAAATAATTGTAGGTTGGAAAACACATTGGGTTGCGAGTGATTGCATTCTTCTTGTTCTAAGCTCAAGGGTGGAGAGCTTGGGGAGGATATCCTGGTGGGGGATACATAAAACTAATCAAATTTACTAGAGGGGTGACTAACCAATTGAGTGGTTACATGGAGAGGGTGTTACAAAAATATGTGGGTTGTAGGTTTCTTAACACCTAGTGTTTCCAACCTGTAATTGTTTTAATGAAAACATTTTCTTATTTAGAGAGTACAAATGTAATGAAAGAAACTTTCAAAATTTACCACAACTGTTACTTAGAGTAAAATTTTTGTTTCAATTTCCTCATATGATGGAAAAAGAAATGCACATAATAATCACAGGTTGGAAAAAATAGCACTTGGGTTGTGAGTAATTGCATTTTGCTTGTTCTAAGCTCAAAGGTGGAGAGCTTTGGGAGGATTTCTAGGTGGGGGATACATAAAACTAATCAAATTGACCTGAGAGGTGACTAACCAATTGGGTTGTTACGTGTAGAGGGTTTTACAGTAATATGTGGGTTGTAGGTTTCATAACACCTAGTGTTTTCCAACCTATAATTGTTGTAATGAAAACCTTTTCTTAATCAGAGAGTACGAATGTAATGAAAGTAACTTTCAAAATTTCCCACAAATATTACTTAGAGTATTAACCTCATTTTATTTCGATGATAAAATTTTCTTCTTATCTTTTACTTCCTTTGCTTAGTGGTTAATTTTAGTCTTCTATTGTTTTTCTATAGTTTTAGCACTTCCAACTATTACTTTTGTATCTACAAGTTGATCATCGACACATTTTTCCTCTTCTACACTACTCTTAAGACCTATTAACAACCCCTGCTATTCCTTTTCATGATCTTGTAACTTATTTTTCATATCTTTTACTTCAAGCTTTAGATCAATTTCTCCCTCATCAATCCTTAGGACATAAACATCCCTTAATTGAGGCTTTTCTGCACTTAGATATGATTTTTCCTTTTCCTTATCATCATCTATTTCCAATCATATTTATTCCATGGAATTCTTAAGTTCAAGAATCTTTGACTTCATTTGTTCAACTCCAGTTATAACTTCATCTCTCGCTTTCTTTTCTTGCACAAATTTATATGCATCAATTGGGTTGTTACGTATAGAGGGTTTTACAATAGTATATAGTTTACAGGTGTCATTACACCCAGTGTTTTCCAACTTGCAACTAGTGTAATGAAAACCTTTTGTTATTTAGAGAGTTATAATGAAAGACAACTTCAAAATTTAGATCAATTATTAGTTAGAGTAAAAATTGCATCTCAATTTCATCATATTATCAAAAAATAAATGCACAAATTAATCGTAGGTTGGAAAATATAGTGGGTTGTGAGTGATATGATTTTTCTTGTTCTAAGCTCAAGGGTGGAGAGTTTGGGGAGGAGTTTCAGGTGGGGGATACATAAAACTAATCAAATTAACCTGAGGGATGACTAACCAATTGGTTTGTTACATTTAGCTCAGGTTTTACAATAGTATGCGGGTTGTACGTTTCATAACACCCAATGTTTTCCAACTTGCAATTATTGTACTGAAAACCTTTTCTTATTTAAAGAGTATGAATATAATAAAAGGCACCATCAAAATTTACCACAACTATTACTTAGAGTAAAAATTACATTTTGGTTTCCTCATATGATGGAAAAATAAATGCAAAAAATAATTACAAGATGGAAAACACAGTGGGTTGTGAGTGATATTATTGTTGTTGTTCTAAGCTCAAGGGTGGAGAGCTTGGGGAGGAGTATAGGTGGGGGATACATAAAACTAATCAAATAGACCTAAGGCGTGACTAACCAATTGGGTTGTTACATGTAGCGGGTTTTGCAATAGTATGTTGATTGTAGGATTGATAACACCCAGTATTTTCCAACCCATAGTTATTGTAATGAAAACCTTTTATAAGTGATTCATTGGAGCATTATAACTTATTATCATTTGAGTTACAAAATTATGATAAATTTAATAAACTGAGTAACAAAAATGACAATTAGGGTTAATAAAAATAAAAAATATATTTGGAAACAAGTATTTCTAGGATCAAAAAATTCAATATCATCTAGAGAGAGTTACGGTAGGTGAGGTAGGTATAGGGAGAGAGAGGGAGAGAGGGAGGGGTAGGTGGAGAGAGGTTGTCTGTGTGTGTGAGATAGAGAGAGGGGGAAGGAGGTAGATAGGAAGTGATAAGGATATATGGTGAAGAGGAAAGTTAGGAGGGATGGTGAGATAGGAGAGATAGAGAGAAGTATAGAGGGATTGGGGGAGGGAGAGGTCTAGCGAGGTAGGATGGAAGGGATAAAGGGAGAGAGTGGAAATGAGGGAGACATGGAAAGGTAGGTAGAGAGAGGTAAGGTTGAAGGAATAAAGGAAGAAGTAGGTAGAGAGATTGAGGGGAGATGGGGAAAGGAGAGAGGGAAGGGGAGAGAGAAGTAGATAGAGGGGAAGTTGGGAAGGAGGGAGAGGTAGGTAGAAAGGGAGGTGGGGTGGGATGTATTGAGGGAAAGGTAGATAGAGAGGGAGAGGGTGAGTGGAGATAGAGAGAGGGAGGGATGGAGAGAGGGGGAATGAGAGAGGGAGGGAGGTGTAGCTAGAGAGAGGTAAGGTGCAAGGAATACAGAGGTAGGTAAAGCTAGATATAGAGGTAGGGTGGGAGAGGTACAAAGAGAGAGATCTAGTGTGTGAGAGAGAGAGAGGGAGAGGGAGAGGTAGAGAGAGAGAGAGGTAGGTAGAGAGGGATTCTTATTGAATACAACCCATATGTATATTATAATTGTCACTATATGGTTTTTCATCATGTTTATATCAAAGGTTCTTAATTTTTTTTGTAGGATTAAAATTCTAATTCTACCCTATTGGTTGTAATATATTTGTGGTACCTTATCAAAACTAAAAGATTCAATTATATCTCCAATATTTAAATTTTTTAAGTAAAGTTAATAGTTTATCCCATGAATTTGGATGGAGTGGTAGGGATCTTCAAATATTTCTTTGACACAAAATAAAATCAATTGAATTGGAAAATTGAAAATATATAATTCATATTTGGCAATCCCAGGGAGCACATGTAGATAGGTAGGATATGAGGACCAATGAGAGTACACCTTCACCCATGATGAGTACATATGTATTAGGCAGATCTATCAATCCAATAACTTACTTTATTTGAGTTTATTTTTTAGTATTACACTCATCTTCACCATGAGCTCCTTATGTACCTTCTCTTGCCCTATGTGGTAAATTTAATTACTTATCATTCCTATATCACTCTCATATCTGTTATCATGAAGAAATTTTTAAATAACATGCACTAGAACCTTAGTAGCTAGCCTTTAGTTTTTGAGGGTAACACTATTGAGAGAGAGCTGCAATCTAAAAGACATGAAGTTGAGAAAATAAAGACAATAATGGAAGATGTTGCTTATGAAGAAGGGCGCATGGAGACATTAGAAAAAGAGTGTTTGCAAGAGTTTGAGGCAGTTTAAAAGTTGAAGGTTGATATCAAGCACCTTGAGGCTCAAGTAGGAAATGTTCAATTTACCTATAATGATCTTGTAAATCATTTTCATAGATCGAAAGTCAAAGGTGTTGTTGTAGAACTTATAAAAGTTTAAACTACATTAATGGTAAATCTTGAAGGTGCCTTTCATTTACTCATGTTGTGTAAATAAGAAAAGGTGATGATTACATTTGGTTGTGAGCTAACACAAGGTAGACAATCTTGCTAAGGCCAACCATGAGTATTGTGAACCCAAGCTCTATGCTATAGTGGTGGAGGACCATGACAACCATTAGAATTGTGTCTATGACCATTGAGACTATGCCCACATTGACATCCACAAGAAGGGGACTATCCTCTACGAGGGAGAGATCGGAGAGATCAATGGGATTCTAACAACCATACAATTGTCAAGTAACATCTATAAGTGATCAGCTTTATTAGCTTACACTTATATTTACAAGAAAGCATTAGAACAAATCAAGATTTAGAATACATATATAAAAACGAATATCAACATAAGCTCCTAAGAAGGAAAGAGCTTAAATAACTAGAGTGTTGTTTGTCATTTTGAAAATCAAACCTCCTTTAACCTTCAAAATGACAAACAATATGCTGACTATTAACTTTTAGATTCTAAGATAACTAAATACTCTAAAAAGAAACCATATCTAGATTGAATTTAACATAAATTCTTGACCTTTCCCAAATAAAAACTCTGATTTAAAATACTTTAAAATGTTGTAGATCCAACTCCAAACATAATCTCATATAAATATATAAATTTACACGGGTGTTTATAAATTGAACTAGTCTTTAATATCATATAGATTAAATCGAACCAATACTTGCTAGGTTTCTACAAAAATCATATACCGAGAACTGGAATTTGTTTGATTCCTATCCATTCACAGACTGCGAAGAAGAAAGGGCGGCGAACAGACTGGTAATTAGCTCAAACTTCATGTCATGGGGCAGCTGGCCGTAGACCATACTCAACGCCCAGAGTAGCTTATGCATTCACTTGCGAACGCCTGAACATTTGCTTTGGAAGACCCTCCATCTTCAGCAGCTTTTGTGAATATCTTGCAATCATAGCATTCCATCAGGCGACATCTCTTCAAGGCATTTTGTCCATACTTCCACATTTTGGATGCATGTCTTCCAGGGTAGTTGCAATTATAAACAAAGTGTTACCTAAACATGATGCCTACGGCACCTTTTATTTTTTAGGATGCATATTATGACATTTTAATTCCTCCTTACATCTTCAACTATTAATTAAATAATTCACAATTATTTAATTGAATTCAAGATCTTCTATTCTTCTGATTATTAAGTAAATAAATCATATTTATTTAATGCATCACTAATTATCTAAAGTCAACTCATAATTAAATAAAGTTCTCATTTTATTTAATTAATCTTGTCATTAATGTCCTCCTGATTATCAAATAAATATATTTTAATATATTTATTCAATATATCACTAATCCCTAAATCCTCTCTATTAATTAAATAGATTTGCTAATTTATTTAATTAATGACCACTTCTTCTAAATTAAATAATTATTTTTAATTATTTAATTGTTGTATGTGACACTTCTTTATTTTTAAATAAAAGCAATTTATTTAAAATATCTCACATGGATTTTTTTTTTTTTTTTATTCAAGGGAGTGCTTGGCAGGACTATGAACCGGAATACAACCATTCAACAATACCACCCCAATGGGGTTTGAACCTTAATTGTGGCCGAGAACAACAATGCCACCTTTAAACCATCACCATGCCAATGCAGGAAAAATGTCTCACATAGTTAACTAATTCTTCTTTTAGTAATTAATTTCAAAAATCAATTCCTCCTTATCTCACAAAATCCAAATTTTGAATTAATTTAATTCAAAATGGAAATATTCTTCTACAAATCAAGTAATTTCTAAAATTACTGATTTTCTAAAATCCCATCTTCTTATCTTCTGATTTTTGCTAATTTCATCTCAAATGTCACATTTATCTTTGATTTAATTTATTTAATTAAATCTTATTCACACATTTGGGCATTTTGCCCTAACCCTAATTGAGAGTTGTCATTTTGAATCTTAACCATTGCTTCTAGGGCATTTTCTCAATCTCTTATCTCATCCGTCCATTCAAAATTACATTTCTATAAAATGTCATTTTTCCTTTGGCATTCTGAGAATATTTTTAACATAGGCATTTCAATTGTATTGTCATAGTCATAGGCATTTAGGCATTTATCAAATCCTTCAAAGCTTGGTGTAGGACTTAGACATTTACAGATTGCTCGCATGATGAATCTGAGGGCAAAGCATCATCCAACAAGTAAGAAGGTACTATGGAGGTAATCATGGAAGTTTCGAGAAACAGGTATAACCATTTTATTATTTAATTTCCTTTGTACTTGATAGATCTTTGGGTTTTGGCTTTAATATTGATTTGATTGATTTAATCTAAACCTTACAAAATTTATCCTCTCGTTACACAAAGTTCCTTATCCTCTGAAGTATGTCCATACGTTGTTCCAAACCTCCCATTTTAACCCAGGCAGGGAGGATGATGGCGTGTGCATATGGCTGATGTATCCTTTGATTTTTGTCTGAGTATACATTTGGCTGATGTGTGCATATGTTTGAGGAAATTTGTTGTTTCTGCAGTTGCATCATTTTAAGTTTAATTTGAACTGAAGAAAGCGGTAAAGGGCGGAAAAACTAAATAATCACCGTGTCGTGCGTCATCCTAACCACCGTGTCGTCCGTCATCCTCCCCTTAGTTCCGCTTGCAGCTTGGTGGGTCCCCCAATATCATTTTGGATGAAATTTTATGTATACTACATGCATATTACATCATGTTTTTATTAAACATTTAAATAGTCTATAACTAGCTATTGCGGTGTGCAATGGGTTACGCCAAATAAATTGTATGGCATAATAATGTCAAAGTGACTTCCATTGAATTTGTTATGGATACACTACATAGAAATCAAAATCATCATTAATATCTAAAAAACCTTTATACATATTCAATTTGTCTTATTATATTTATTTAAAATTGTAATATACAATTCCTATAATACATTACTCTATAAATTGAAAATCCAACTTTTATTATTTTAAAATAAAATATAATATAATAATAATTTCGTTAACACCTAAACCTTAACACCTTGATTTATTTATATATCATAAAAACAAAAAATCATTATGAAATATCTCACCAATATATAAAATAACACTTTTGCGATCAATACATTACTTAAAAAATCTCTAATGATGAAATTGTCGAGTATAAGACATTAAAAATCTCTAATGACCACAGTATTGAGCATATAATACATTAATTACAATTGGCATGATTGATAAACAACAACAACAATAATCCTACGCTGGTATTAAGTCTTTGCTTCAAGCCACGTAGATTCCCAGAGAGTCTAGGTGTTGTGTAGGACTGTTCTCGCAGGACACATGCTTCAAATAGGTGATGCGTGCATATTAATTCAAGGAGGATTTCAAGGGAGATAATACAGCGCCCGATTAGGTCTCTCCACAGTCCTATCTTTCAAGATGGTTGTGACATTTTTGGAGAAGCTGGTAGACCCATTTGTGGCCTTTCATGATGCTTTGATGGATGTGATTATTATAGACAATTATGCAAATTTATATAATCAAAGTGAAAGACAAAGAGATCATGCTTGATGGATTTGTGACCTTTCATCATTCATCTGTTGAAAGAATCAAGTCTGCAATGTAAGATAGGAGATGATGGAGGCGGCGTCTCACTAGTACATAAGCAAGGGAATATATGACTAAATAAACTACTAAAAATTGCATATAAATGACTAATTTTGGTCCGCGTGACCATTAGTAGTTTATTATTTGGTCATTATAACATGACCAAATTTATGACTAAACTATTTTAGTCATTTATCTAGTCATCAATTTAGTCGATGATTTGGTCATTGATTTAGTCATTGATTTGGTCATTGATTTAGTCATTGATTTAGTCGTTAATTTAGTCATTGATTGTTGTTAACTAGTCATTTATTTAGTCATGGTAGTGATTTATTTAGTCATATATTTAGTCATTAATTTAATCATATTTAGTCATTAATTTAGTCATTGATTGTTGTTAGCTGGCGGTCATTTATTTAGTCATTATTTTAGTCATATATTTAGTGGATTAATTTAGTCATATATTTAGTCATTATTTTAGTCATTTAGTCCTTATATTTAGTCATTTTAGTCATTACTTTTGATCTTTTTATTCTTGGTTTCCATTAATTAGTAGTAAATATAGTCATGAAATGAATAATTTATTAAATACCATAAATTTTATAATGCAAAATTAACATAATATTAATATTATCTGAACAAACTACAACACACTAGAATTAAAAGATTGATTCAACATCATGATAAATAAAGATAATCTGCAATAAAAAATATTTAATGCAAATATATAATATATACATATATATATCAAGTTACAAGATGTCAAAGTTGTCTAAGAGTATATATGTAAATATAATCAAAAATGTCAAAGTTGTCTAAGAGTTTCCAACTCTTTCAAATACACCATGATAATTAAGATCCCTAAACAACACATTCAAAATATTGCATACAGCAGTGAGCCAAGATGTCTAACAACTAGTATATGATAAACATGTTCAACTATGTCATTTTTTGCAAATATTTTAGTGGCCACCGTGTGAAGGTTCCCTCTTTCTCTTTTAGATGAACAACTCCATCTATTTTGTCTTCATAAAGAATAGGTATATTACTTGTGATCTTTAAAATGTTTACATTTGTATCTTCTGTTCCTTTCAAGTTGACTCCATGTACAATAGATAGGGAGTGAATCTGCCCAATGCCCACAACATCACCATCAAATAGATCTAACACCCTAATTTTATCTGCTTCTTTGAGTTTATCAATATGTTTTTGCAAAAATGAAAAAAACTAACACGTTATATTACATAGGCAATGATTACCCTTGTTTGCATAATAAAACAACCATTAATTACTTAAATAGTACTTGCATGTGTGCTAAAATAATTGCAAAAGGAAAGTTTCAAAACTAATTGCAATGATACTTTATGAATGTTTTACCCTAAAAATTACCTTAGTAGACTCACATTTTTTCTAGTCAAGAGGCCCAATATTCTAGATGATTATTATCATCCATAAGGTATAAAGTCAACCAGAAAGAGAATGGGGGAGAGGGATTAGAGTAAGCATGGATTCCAAGAACCATTCATCAATCTAATTTACTAAAAAACCAACACTCGTAGAAGTGCTTACAATGTTACTATTAACTTCATACTAATCAAATACTATAAATGACACAAATATAAACACTACATTACTGTGCACGCATACCAAACACGTAAGATTATGACAACATTGTTACAGATAAAAAAAAGTAGATAATGCACAAAAAAAAAGAATGCAATATGAGACCACTACTAGTACTACTGCAAGGTGAAGGTGAAATACATTGGGATGTACAAAAATAGTGGCATTAAAGCTCTGAAATATAACCCCATGCAGTCAACATAACCCTGTCAATGATGACATATAAAAGGAGAACAAAGAACAAAATGTATCAAGGCAACATGTGACAATCATTAAGAGTAGTCATTGAGGAAACAAAGAAATGTTTCTTGTCTCAAACAACATAAAAAGGGCTAGACCTAGTTTAAAAAGATGTTTCCAATTCTTGACAACATTTTTGAAATAAAACTCATAAAGCAGCTAACAGAAAGGGGAAAAAATACCTTTGTGATGAAGTGAAATAACAAAATAAGCCAATAAAAACTATTGCTTGCAAGATGAAACAATAAGCAAACTTACTGGTAGTGAAGAGTTTGACAATGTTTCAACCAAAGAGTTATTGACAATCTCCTTTGAATCCAGAGACACCTAAATCAAAAACAAAAGGAGAAGTTATCAAAATTGGCAACAAAATGTAGTAGTATAAAATAGGTCATGAAGTTGGGAATATAAACAAAAACATTTTCCCAAGCCTCACACCTTCATGTAATTTTCATTAAGATATGCATCCATCCCTATGTTTTTCCATGTAATGTTCAAAGAATTTAAATGTTAAAAATATAGCCATTGACAAAAAAAGTCCAACAATATAATAGTTTATTACCACAGGATATAACACATATTTTCTGCTTCATTGTTAAATGGATTTTGTGAAGTACATGACATAGTAGATTTCATACATTAGCCATGGATGCATCAACATATGTACAAGTGGGAAGAAGTTATGATAGGACAAATCTCACCTAGAGTAGTTCACAAATGGGAGAGAGTTCGTAGTGTAACTACAAGCATCAAAGGACTTATATCCAGTAGGAAAAGCTGCATTGTGTAGGAAAGCATGTGATCAGAATTAATGCACTCCATATCAAAATTGTCAACCACTATTTTGCCAAATGATTGACTATCATTGAATTTTTAAGGAAAATCACTTAAAGTATAAATTGCAGTCAATTATCAACTTGAAACAATATAAAAATATATATCCTTTAGATTTTGTACAATAAATTATCTTCACTACATAATATGCAGCTATGATAATGAAGATGGATGGTATTGGGGTTATAAAAATCTCTAGCAGGAAAATGAAGGCTAACCTATTTTTCCAAAAGGATCATAAACTGCTTCTAAGTTGGTTCACTCATCTATTTTACAATACCAACTCGAAGAATATACAATACACATGCCTATAGAAACCAAAAACATGAAAAAATAATAATCTTTTGATTGTTTGGTATTTTCATATAATTTTGAAGTCTATCTAAAAGTAAACATGCTAAAGAATCAATGTATTATGTAGGTCTTGTCAAATATTTCAAAAGATTAAAGAAAAAACATAATAGACCTTTCCATGTCTTTTCACAACCAACAATTGCACCTATAGTTTGTATTATAGTGTAAATGATCAAATGGCATAGAAATAATGCTTGTGAAAGCATCCGAGCATCAAAACTAACCTACATATTTGTAAATTATTTAGTCAATGAAACTTAACATTCCACAGACTAGTCTCCTAACCAATCAAGAACATCTCTACCACAAGAAAAATAAAATAAAATATCAAAATAAATAGCGACAACAACCTATGCTTGTGCATCAATAACCGAATTTCCATGGAGCATATCCATGGATTGCAATGCAAAGTTTTGCAACTCTGTGTCACTATGTTGATACCTCAAATGTGTTCCCTACAAAATAGAGTTCAAAACACAAACCAATTATAATGTAAAGTTCAATTCCTATTAACAATCCAAATATATTTTTGTCAACCATCTTGACTGCCCAGCATGCACTAAAACAAAGCAGCATATTATAAATACCAAATTCATGCAACAGATTCTGGCATAAAGGATGGAGCTAAAATGCATAATAAGTATGCACAATGAAACAATAGGAAGGAGGATTGAAAAACATAAACATCAAACTTCAAAACACCATAATATGGAGCATTTTCTAGGCTAGAAATAAAGATCAGCTAAACATAGACAAAATAAATAAGGGTGATTGAGACCTAATGAATGGTACCAGAATTCCAAAATAATTAACTAATAAGTAAAAGCATGCACTCCCATGCAATCTGCACATTGCAACAGGTGTTTTTTTTGCTACCAGTCTTCATTACTGTCACACCCCTGGGAATTCATCGTGTATCTTTGTCTCTGATGTCTTGTATAGTCTCATGAGTTCATTGTATTATCTAATAAAACTTGGAACTTGTATTTGTTGCTACTGGAGATCATCGTAGTGGGAGAATTAATCCAACCTAAGCATATTATTTGGTGATTATATTGTTATTGCTGCATATCATTCTGGTATTATCTATTAGTGTGTTATCGGCGTGATATTCAAAGATTCTCTTTGAGCTCATTATAGTGATTTGGTGTCTGAGAAGTATGTTCTATGGTTAATTTTTGAGCAAGTGTGTTAAGTGTCTTTCAATTACTAGGTCATTTGGGGAGTGTTTTCCTATCATTTCTAGGCAAGCACATCACATTGGGCATGTTATTAGCCATTTAGCAGCATGCACATTCTACAGGATTGAATATATCTCAGTCTTCTTACATATGAAATAATACAGTCATGATACCCTATGAAAAACAGACAACATTCTTCAATAGAAGACTAACATGGTTCTAGAAAAATGAAGACTGCATCAAATAATAATGACAAAGATTAAAGCACAATAACTATAAATATATTGAATTCTTATTTAGTAAGAAATGGTAAACAAAGAGGAGAAATAGGGATAAATAATGCATGTGTTTATAATAATTAAATATTTAAAGTTGATTGCTCTCTTACATCTCAAACATGTTATATCACCTGCAAATGAAGCTATATCTATTTTAGAAATCAAAGATTTGATCTTAGTTGACAATCCTGCCACCTGTGTCATTATGAAGAGGATTTAAGTAAAAATTACATAATGACTCATTTTGATCATTTTTTTGAATTTTTCTTATTCTTGATTTCCTGTCCCTTTTGGTTCTTGTTTCTCTATGGTTTTTTCCTGATCCCCTATTACAATGCATTGAGATAAATTTAGTTAATAACTGCAATATTATTACTTTAGGTTGGAAAACAAACCACATAAACCAAAAAATATTACTAAATGGTTATTTTGATAGCACTCGATGGCTTAACAAACACCAAAAAAATGCCAAGAAACAAACAAAAAAAAACAACACAAAAGCATCCACAATTAAAAAAATATATTCTTGACACATTTGCTATAGAATATTGATGCTTCTTTGTGGTTCCTTACATTCTTGATAAATTTCTAATAGAATATGAACAACCTTATAACATTTTCATTCTGTTAAATTGAGTAAAAGTATTTTGAAAAAACTGCGTACATGATTTTGTATCAATAGAAAAAAAATACAAAGAGCTTCAATACAAAAAAACTTGTCCCTAAACAAAAAATGAAGATTATGAATGGAAAACCTGGACAGGCCTAGCCTTTGATGACTATGTGGCAACATATTGAAGCACATCAAATATTCTAGCTTGAACATAAGATGAAGACTTCCGCCCATATAGAACTACCATGTCCCCAGCCCTCATCTTAAATTCATGTAAACTTCTGTCAATATCAACCTCGTGTTTTGCTACAAAAGGTCTCAGAAAAGTTTCATATACATAGCTTGTTCCTTGAAGATAGTAACACACAACAACTGTCTATTATTAGGGAAAATTAGAAAAAAAAGAGTACAATACAGAAGACATCTAATGAGGCCTCCTTACAATATATAAGGAAATCCTTGCAATAGTATAAACTTCAACAATATTTTGGGAAGGCCTTAAAAAAACACGAAAGGAATGAGTACCTTTGTCTTAGGATACCACATATACAAAATGAATGCAACTTTAGCTTCACCATACATGGGCAACCTGCATGTGTAACAATTCAATCTAACCACTTTTAGTGATCAGTTCAATAGTATAAGCTAAAGAAAACATAATATTCCTTGAATATATTAAGCATTTGGTTACATGTATAGCCAAAAAAAATACTCATCTTATTCCAAAATGTGTAAATACAATAGAATATTAAAAACTGACAAAAATAAGCTATGTTACAAAACATATGGTCATTTAGACATTTTATCATCCTAGAAATATTTCAAACCCCAAAATAAAGTCTTGTGTTATAATCTTGCAAAATTCTAAGTTATAAAACACGTCCAGATCTCTAGAAATGAGACTCCAATGAATAAATCCAAGTGATTTATTTGAAATGAAAATCTCATTCTCTTCACATTTTACATTTTCAATTAAAATGACAAGTAGGAAACCAAAAACTAATTCAATTTTCATAAACCAACAAGGAGAATGGTTTTAGCATGCCAAAATTAGGAACCCAAATTCTGCTATATAAGGCAAAAAAAAATAGGGAGGACAAAAAAAGAAGATTTTATTGGATCCACTTTTATAGATAAAAATATACTAGTTTCTTGCCATTTTTGTTTTCCATAACTAAGAGGTCTGGAGTTAAAATTGGATAGTTTGGATTGCATTTCCTATATATAAGACTTGATTAAAGGAAGCACAGTTCCTTGGCTTTATCCAGAGCTTTTAAACAATGCCACATATTTTAAACTAGTATTGCCAAACTTTCCTGGTATCACCTATCACTTCCTCAGAAAGTAATAGATTAATATTTGCCTCTACAGATATGAAATTGGTGTTTATTTAAAACCAAACCAAACAATAAGTACAGCCAACGGATGATATTTAATCATTACCTTAATTGATGCAAAAGACTGTTTTTGGACTAAATAATTATTACCTCAAATTTTATATACAACATTTTTCTTACAGCTACAAATCATCCAATTTTAATTTTGTATGTGTAAAATTGCATTGCCACATTCTCTAAGTCAAAGGGAAAAGAAGGCTTATACATACCATGAAATGAAAGTATCTAAAACTCTTTCAAGTACAATAAGTGTTGCAATTATTATCCTGGAAACAAAAAGACAAAAACCTCAGCATCTAGAGTTATCCATTCAAACAACAACATAATATATTCCATCTCAGCAAATGCCAAAAAATTCTAATGATAGAATGCAGCTTTAAACATACACTAATATTTTATCAACATCATTTATCATTTTATGTATTCAAAATATTATATAAAATGGGTCACTAAATGCAAAGATTCGAGTAGATATATAATCAAGATTCCATACCATAACAGGTCATAAGAACACTTTCAAATTTAGATAGAAAGTTAAACCTAAATACTGCAAATTGTAAGGAGTTTTGATATATCTAGGTTTGGATGAAAACATTCGATTAACTAAACCAAAATGCACATAATTAATAATAATATAATGATAGAAGTAAGAATCTGTTGCTAAGCCTTATAAGAATAATGTATAAACGCTCCCAAACTCATTAAAGAGGTTAAAAATTGTCTAGGAAGATATGGCAGGTAGGACCATGTAGGACACCAGATTAAGGTTAGAGTATTTTTTAAAAGAAGAGCTTGGACACAACTACAAATCAATCACAACCCACCATCAGGATAATGCAAGGTTCACTTCAACATTGTAGAGGATTTACAAGATTCCTCTAGGGAAGGATAGGGATGCCTTGGTATGAGAGGCATCTAAATCTAGTCATAAAAGTTTCTGACACTAGAGGAGGACAAGCTTTTATATCTAGAGACTGGAACCCAACATAGTCAAAGAATGGTTGGCTAACATAAGCATGTTCTTGCACCTTATCTAAAAATGATTGTATATTTTCCAGCTCATTTTAGAAAGTAGGGCTGTTTTGGCTGCTCATGATGCTCTCTACTTGAACCACGAGTAATACAATTGGCATATGCTTTTAAAAGCCAGTGTATTCCAATTAAAGGGTGAAGCTTATTCACATCATATAGTTTAGTTGAAACTTATTGGAAGACTTTTCATCTCTTGTAGTCTTTCCAACAGAAAAAAAACAACAGGAAATACAAAACTGCTTTCTATCTTTTAGCATGGTTCTTTGGCACAAGAGAAATAGACACCCATTCACAAGTAAAGGCATGAATGTCAAAACACTCATATGGCAGTGAGAAGTGACATGATTTCAAACCATGAAAGCTCAAGCCAAGAACAATCCCTTTTTCAATGTGAATAATATTAGTGATATGAGAAGGGCTCAAGGTTGCTTGTTACTTATGAAAAACATAATTTCAATAGGATTACATAATTTCAAGAAAATTGGATATAATATGTTATCCTACTGGTAAGATTCAAAATAATGGATCTAATAATAATCAACACATAATGATGAAATCAAATCTGACAAGGTTGTTCTTTGCAGAGTTTTTAATAAAATGGTGATTAAATCTTGAAGATGATTCCCAGCTTGACATCACAGTCTAAGAGCCAGGAATTCATAGGTATTAACACCTCATGTTTGAAGAGGCTAAGGATCTTTGAACAAAACTCAACGAAATTACATTTCAACAATGTTACAAAGAGCATGGTGAATTGCCAATTGGTTAGTTTAACTAAATTCCCAACTAACCACCACTAATGGGAATACAAGACACTCCAAATTGCAGGAATTGTGAAACAAGCACAAACCACGAGCCACAGGATCAAACAACAAACAAAACACCTTCTACGCAAGAGATCTGCAAACAAATGTATGCAATTAACTTCAACAAGAAAAAGTTACAGAAGAGAGAAACTTTCAAGAAGATAGAAAGCTACAGATATTCTCTCATTCGATTATTACAAAATGAGATCAATCCTTATGAAAGGAGATCAACAAACCCTAAAAGGGAAACCCTAGTGTGCACACTTAATAATTAATAATTAATTAATTATTAATGTGCCTAAGTTTAGCTTAAGTAACTAAAGTGATAAGTGACTTAATTAATTAACCAATATGATTAAATTAATTAAGTAAAACAACTTATTACTCTAACAGCCCCCCTTAAGATAAACTTAGGAAGTAGCTAAAACACTAAGAGAAAGATGCATGAAAGCAAAGATGGGTCCCGACAAACAAGGCCAAGTAAGGAAAACAAGGACAAACAGTAAGATTCTATAAAGTGGAGAAATAGAGAAACCTTGGGAACAAACTCTACTCCAAAAGTAGATCGGAAGGTGATTGAAGGGACTGAAAAGCTCCAACCAAGGAAATGTCCCTGAAAAGAAGAACATGTAGAACATCACGTATACGAAGAAGCTAAAACTCTGGTCAAAAGATGATCGCTTTATGATAGTTTCAAGAACCTCCTCCAAGATATGATGACTGTGATCAAGAAGACAACACCCGCAATGAGTGCCCCTAAATCTACACTACCGACCGATGGCAAACAAAGGAAAAACATCCGAACGGCGACATGGCACGCGTTCAAATAGCCCAAAACACTGGATCATGAAAAAGTGGAAGGTTGCCTCCAAAAAATAGGAATGTAAGAGTGTCCATATGGTAAGTGATCCATCTCACCAAAATGCATGGGTAACCAGCCGCTGCATCCGCCTAGTACATAGGAACAAATACTGTATACATAGCTCACTCCATCGAAACCAAGGAAGCATTAACACCAACAGTAGAAACCCCCCCATAATGTTGAAAAGGGAGAGGCGTGACAGGTACACTGAAATTGAATGCCAGAAAGTAGTGCATGAAGAGGAACCAAGAGCATCTGAAAGTGCACAAGAAAGCACCTACAACTAAAAAAGTGGTGTGCAAAACAAAGCACACATACATGAGGCTGGAATCATATGGATCCACTGTTGTCGTGGAGGGACACTCACCGGACAAAGGTGTGATGGAAAAACAAGAGCACTACACAACCCCCCCATGGCACTTTATAATACAGTGCGAGTACAAAATATGGCACAAAGTGATGTGCAAGAAGTCCAATACAACACATACAATGTTGAGGCACTTTATCTCAGTGCGTTTACAAAAGAGAAATACATGCAATGTGAGCCCATAATGTCTACAATGTCCAAATAGGACAACATGCTGAAAATGAAATATTTCTGGAAAAAACCAACAATCAAATCTAGAAACCACCTGCACCACTGTGAAGAGCTCAGAAATAGCTTTCCGACGATATCTCGTTTGCCCATTTTCGGCATCGTATGCAAAAGTTATGCCAAAAAGACTGAAGGCAACTCTGGAAAAGAAGATCTGACTTTAACTGGAAATAACAGGAACCTGAGAAAAAATCTCCAAAATATACCTGCACCACTGGAAAGTACTTTGAGTCCTCTTTCCGATGATATTTCGTTTGCTCAATTTCGACACCGTGGGCGAAAGTTATGACCTCCAGAAGAAAACAGCTCAAAATTGACAAAAAACACAGTCAAGGCATTAAATTTGACGCCCACATGGCCGTCGCAGCAAAACTGAGCTTAAAATTGATGGTCAAACGCCCATCACCGCGCTTAAAATAACGCCTTTTATTACAGAAAAATCTGTTTTTATAAAACAATAAAAAATTGATAAATTTTTTAAAATATGGAGGGTGGGCATTTAAATTCACCCCCACTCGGGCCTGGCCGTTTGTTACCGCTATATTCCCACGCAGACTTTATTCATGCGAGGTTGCATTAGGTACGACTGCTGAAAGACGAGGGTTACCTCACAAATTTAAAAAGGCTTTTTTTTTTTGTTTTAAAATTTTTTATTTTTATTTTTGTTTTTGATTTAAAATCAAAAGAAAAAATTTACAACCTTTTTTTAAAAATTTTGGGACAAAAAATTCTGAAAAATTTCGCCTCGCTTTTTTCTCGATCCGTGGCCGGGCGCTTAACAAGGCCGTATTTACAAAAATTTCAAAAATCAACTGCTCGATTTTGACGACGCCAATCGATCTTAGGGTTTTGTCACGGCGACGCAATGGCTTATGTCCGCTTGGGATGAAAAAATGCTCTAAAAGTAGAACACCCTGATCTCGCAAAAGCCTTTTCTTCAAACCCTCACAGATCCTGGACAAACAGAAGCCAAATTTGACGAAACAAAAGCTGATCTGGACTATTCCGACAGCTCTGGATTCAATGGAGAGGTTTGATTCATGCCAAAATGCTTCAAAAAAACTTCCTCCTCCAAAATTTGCAAAGAAAGCAAAGGGGATTCAGATCTGAAGCCTGCAACCCTTGTTGAAGAAGAAAACCTCATAAATCGAGAAGGGGTTTGCTGAATCCACGCTCTGATACCATGTTGGAATTGTGAAACAAGCACAAACCACGAGCCACAGGATCAAACAACAAACAAAACACCTTCTACGCAAGAGATCTGCAAACAAATGTATGCAATTAACTTCAACAAGAAAAAGTTACAGAAGAGAGAAACTTTCAAGAAGATAGAAAGCTACAGATATTCTCCCATTCGATTATTACAAAATGAGATCAATCCTTATGAAAGGAGATCAACAAACCCTAAAAAGGGAAACCCTAGTGTGCACACTTAATAATTAATAAATAATTAATTATTAATGTGCCTAAGTTTAGCTTAAGTAACTAAAGTGATAAGTGACTTAATTAATTAACCAATATGATTAAATTAATTAAGTAAAACAACTTTATTACTCTAACATAAATATCCTACATATACTTGCACATGATATTTTCAAATTTCAATAATATATCATAAAATATATGCTTAAGGTTGGAAAATTGGGTGGCCACATGTCAGCACTATGGCATAACTTGATCACCATTAGATATATATTTGCTCAGAAAGTCCTCTTGCTACATTTAAAGTTCACAACATTCTTTCTCAATTCTTTCAGAATGGATAATACTTGTCAAGCAATTACTCCAGGCAACCCTGTACAAGATGTTAAGGAGTCCCTCTTGTCCAAAACAACAGCTCAGAGAGCCACAAAATTGTCAACAACTTTAATTTTTCTTAGATGCCAGGACCCATTCATGTTGTAGGAAAACTCAACCCAGATGGTAGAAGGAACACTGTACACAGTAAATGCCTATAAGTTGACAAAACATTGTAAAAAAAAAAGTATGTGATTGGTGATGAGGTTGCATTGGAGAGTTTCCAACAAGTTCACAAATGACATTCAATCCCGAAAGGAACAGTTTCACTAGGTGGAGAGAAAATAAAGCCTCCACAGTAAAGCAAGCAATGAAAGTAACACTAAAATAAAACTACAAACTTCTAAATTTAAACAATATGCTTCAAGCATATGAAGCCTTTGCATTACAATTTGTCGATTACCTGACTCATGGAATTATGAATCACTGGGTATAAAGCTCTTATAATAATGCTCAAACTCTACTATGTTGCAGAAGCCCTCAACCTAGGTGTAGGAGATGGACTAGCTCTAAGGTTCAAGTTGCAAGAGATGCAATATGCTCATTTCATGAGAATGGAAGCCATCTACCCCAACAATTTCTAAGCCCATATCTAAAAGATCATATGGGTTCTCAAATAAAGCATTTCCAATAAATCTTTGATAGTTTCTAGGTCCATCAGCAGTCCCAAGCACTCATGCAATATTTCGACTCTTCCAGCTCACCTACTATGTTAATTTGCAAGCTTCTCAATAATGATAGAAAAACATGGCTCTCTTTTATGATTTTTATTGTCAAATGTTATGTCCCCTTTGCCAAAAAAATCAAACTATTATTATAATAAATAATTTTTTTTACTAACACTAATAAATACATAATATGTACATATTAATTATAAAATTCAAAACATCCAGGTTAGTGCCAATTTTAGGACCCTGGGTCTTATAACATAATTCAAATACATATTTATGCAAGGTACCTAGATCATTTCAATCATCTTATGAGAGTTACAACTATTGTGTTTTTCAAATTTTTGAACAATCTGGGCTCCTATGACAAAAACCCCAAGAGGTCAAACAGGTGGGACAAAAAACCTGCCTGATCTTGAGAGAAAATTTAATTTATTAGGTCATTCAATAAGGTCCCTCAAGACCATTTAAATGTTTTTAGATCATTTATTAGGTTTTTGCATAGGTTAAGGGGTATTTTTGGTGTCAAGATTATCATTTGTTGTCAAAAGCAAGAACTGTAGCCCTTGGTGGCATTTTGGGAAAAAATGTAATGGGTTGAAATTTTTTTAGTATAATTGGTCTTATATGGTCATATTGAAGGTTTCTAAGTGATTAGTGTGTGTGTCCAAGTCAATTTGTTCAAAATTGCAAATATGCACAAATAATGTTAAGTAAAAGTTGCAAAAGTGTCATAATTGGGAAGTTTAAGAGTCATGGAAGTGGCTACATTGAACAAGAACCCCATTGGGATGGATTACAAAGGTCGGTTTCACATTGTGGGGTGGGACTGATGATAGATTACATGCATCTATCATAGGCCGATGTAGAAGCACTTATCCCCCTCTCCTGACTTTTGTCCCTAAATAATCTTATGGATCAAATTAATGCGGAGGACCATTGTTGGATCGACCCACCCTAACTGGGGAAATGCTTATTGAACAACATAAACAAAAGCCATGAGCATAGGGAGAATAAAAATTTGCAGCCATAAAGGAAAATATTTCACCCAAATAGAAACAAAATCAGAAATTTTCTGCCATGGTTATTAAGACTGCCACAAAAAAGAGCAAAGCATCTGGAGGAATAATAGATCAAACAACAACATAAACAAAATCCATGAGCATAGGGAGAATGAAAAGTTGTAGCCAGAAAGGAAAATATTTCGCCCAAATAGAAACAAAATTAGAAATTTGCTGCCATGGTTATTAAGACTGCCACAAAAAAGAGCAAAGCATCTGGAGGAATAATAGATCGAACAACAACATAAACAAAATCCATGAGCATAGGGAGAATGAAAAGTTGCAGCCAGAAAGGAAAATATTTCACCCAAATAGAAACAAAATCAGAAATTTGCTGCCATGGTTATTAAGACTGCCACAAATCAAGGGATGAATCTCTGACGAGAACCGATTACATTTCCTTTGACAAAAGTGAATGTGTGACAAGTTTGGTCCAACTGGAAAAGACAAGGAAAGCCCCTTCTAAATTAGAAAATACAGTTGGTAATTTTAAATGGTTAAACAAATATTTTGATTTTTTGATTTATGCAACGTTCTATGCTCAGTTAAAGTCCACCATAGCAGTAGGAAAAGTTGAAACAGAACTAGACACTCTCTTCCAGTTGTTATGGGCCAAGATGAAGCATTTTACAACACAAATATTTGGTCTAGAGTATAAAAAAGCTCCTATTGCCATTCTGTAGCAGCTCGTTTTTCATGAAAATATTCTTGTAGCAACTTGATTTGGGTCTGAAATAGCATTATGATGCTCTAAAACACTTCTATAGAAGGACTGAAACAAAAAAATCCTAGAACTTTCCTGTAGCTAACTGGAAAAGAAGATGACATGAACTACAGACAGGAAAATTCAAACAAAACAAAACATAAACTGGAGACAACTTCACAAGTGTTTATGGTGGTGTAGGATTTTATATGAGCAAAGCCCATATGCTCCTGCACCAAGTTATACTTTGAACCTTTAGTTGATGTACTATACATATAAGCAACATAAATAAAATGATGAAAACGTACTTAACATAAAGAATATAAAAAAATTGATGAAAATTCAAGAACTTGTTTAAAAATTCTTAAATGGGTTTCTGCTTATCTTATTCTCTGAGATTATGAATTTTTTTCAACATCTTTCCTTATTAAGTTTTTGAGAAAAATTATCAAGACACTTGTGTGAATGTCTGATGTGTCGATTTGCTTTTATTTTCTTTGATGCAATTATTTTTTCAAAATTGTAGAGTGCATACTATTGTTATTGGGTGCATGGATAATCAATCTACTTTGGCTTATGGTGAAGGATTTAGGGATTTGTTTGATACAATTTTGCATATTACTAATTTGATGCACATATCTATATTATGCTTGAATTGAAAAAATAGCTTTTCTCTCATATATTGAAGGAAGCTCATTACAGACTATTTGGAGTAATTTGAATCCTTAAAGTAATCCTGAAGCCTATTACTTACTAGTTATGTCTTCATTTCTTATGAAATGGTCTAAATCCTTACAATGTAAAGTCCAACCAAAAAATTGAAATCAAAACCATCACACAGAGTTTGTTTTTGTTAGTATTGATCTTCAACCTTATGCAAGTAATGTTCTCTTTCATTTTTAGGCAAATGCATCAACTGTAAATGTTTACAATTATGCCACAATGTGTTTGTAATGGAAACATTATAATATTTAAATATAGCTCACAAAAGCATCTGATTTAAACTTACTTAGATATAGTTGTTTGTCTTGCAGTAAATTCAGAAGTAGCCTGCCACACCATATGCTTTCTTGGTTGAGGACTAGTCTCTCTGAAGAACAAGGGAGGCCTGGACACATGAACCAGACATGGGTTGGAGAAAATATGTGGTTAAGTCCTTTGTTGGTCTATAATGTATTGTATTATTTAAGCAAAAAAAAATCTCACCTCAATTTCTAAGGTGCTTGGTCCACTATCTGAACAGCTTGCCTTCATAGCTATAATTTCTGACCAAAGAATCTCTATCTTGTTCTTAAGGCCACCTTCTAAGACCTCCCAAACAAACTTATGCTTTGCAAAAATGAATTTTATGATTAAGTCTCCTTCATATCTTGATATGCACTGGCAAATTTGAAAGCCTCGAAATGAATAAATAACATATAATTTTAGAAACCAAAAACATAAACCTAAGAAAGAAAAGACAGAAAAATCTTGTCACTTACAATAGACTTTTCTTTGAGAAAGTTTTTGTACATGAAAATAAATGAGCAAAAGACCCACTATTTCAAAAATGACTTAACTCACATAAATTATTTCCTACTATAATGAATCTAACTTGGATTCACTGCAACAACATGATAATTTTGTTGAGTAGAAATAAAAATCATTACCTCCCATTAACCAACTTGTGCTTATTAGTGACATTAATACTAATTTTAATTTCAATATCTTGCATACCTCGTTGTAGACTGGTTGAAGATGATTGGAATGTCCTCAAACTGTTAGCATTCCCTTCAAGAACATCCTATCATCCCTTAATTTAAAGGAATGCTAAGCCATCCATTACAGTCTCATCTTTTAAATTGCATGAGAAAACACCAAACAAGGAAAAACATAGACAGGTCTGTTTGTTATCTATTTTCCCTGATATATTTAACTAATCATAACTATTTCACTAGTTCACACCCATCAACTCCAAGAACCTTGAAAAAGTCAATTGCCAACACATTTCAATAATTTTCTAGTTTAATGTAACATTATTATGATTTATTTCTTATATAATTTCCATTGTTTTACAGTTTTACTAAGTACTTTTGGTATTTTACAGTTTACATTCTTGATGTCCCCAATTGCCTTATCCCCTATATCATCCAACAATTTTTTCCTTGTTCTACTGATGGTTTGGGCCTTATATATGTCCCCTATCCTCAAAGTTCAATCATTGCATAACCCAGTGAAATTCTTATAGCTTGTTGATTGCTGAAAGTCTTTTAATAGGCAAACAGTAAGCTCTTTATTAAATACAATTCTTTGAGACATTGACTTGATTCAGAGGCAGTCTTTTGCAGTCTCGATAATCTTCCACAAAGATTATTCGGGGTGTGAATTGGACAATAAATTATGCAAATGTTCTTCAAAAGAAAATCCAACATATCAGCCTAAAGGGTTTCCTTGTGTCATGAAGCATGGAGATCTTATCATGTCTAGCAACTCAATAATGGTTCGTGTTGGATTCTCAGATGAAAATCTTACTTCAATTCTATTTTTATGAAGCTTGATCTTTAGATAGGTTTGATGCGAAATCTTTAGTAAATGAGAACTCAATTTAAGCATTTATCATCAAGATATTTCATACTAGTCTTGAGCTCAAGAAATTTCTCATAATATATGAAAAATGGGTATATTTAAGTAACCATACTCTCATTTGATGAGACAATGAAAAGCTATGATGCATATAGATAATGCAAACAAATGATGGACCCACTTCAAATATATATGTCAACATGAAATAAGAAGGCACAGAACAGCACACAGAAGACTATTAGAAGTAGCATATAGTTTGAGGAACATACCTAAATGCCAAATTTTGTAAATGTATGGAATTGGCATCCTTCTATCTACAAAATATTAAAGTATGAAACAAGGCACAATTCAATTCTGTAACTATTTCAGAGAAGAAAACAAATTCATCCTGCAGTCCAAGATCTTACTTTAAGGCGACGAATTCAATATAAGAATGATTTCAGCCAGGATAAGGAAACTGGACTCTATGAAATTTCCACATTTGATTTAATGATTTTCCTTTTCTATTCCTGGAGGAGGGAGGAGGAGCAATAGTTTTTAACATAATAACTAAATCTTACTCTAGGCCTCCATCTAAGAGATCTCTCACAACAATCTTTCAAATTATACTTTTTTAATCACTTGAACCGAATCCAATGAGCTTAATTTCAAAAACAGATAAAGGCTTATTTATCAGATAAATTCAAGATTCCTGAGAACTTCAATATTTTGCTCACGTTGATCTAGAAAATTCCTATCTAAGTAAGACTACTGCTAAATTTGGTCATACTTTGTTATAGTGTAAAGGAGCAATGAAAACTAGAAATCCTACAATGAATCTTTTTAAAATTTTAAGGTAATACAAAAATCATGATGAAATTATATTGTATTCTCTACAATTATTATTCTCTTGCAAATTATAATAGCATGTGTAACTTGTTCAATCACAACATCACCAAAATGAATGGGACAGTGAGTTAATGTCGTGTTCAAAATAAATCGCTTATTTAAAAAAATGTTACCAATAGCTTGTTTTTAATTTATGGTTGTGATTTATGGATGATTGCAACTAATATTTACCCCACTGAACTAAGATGTACTATTGTCAGCCCATGGAGATATAGAACTAGAAGGAAGAATATGAAGCTGCCAGTTGCTGTTAAAAGACTGTTGAAAAAGTGATGCCATTTCTGATTTTTTGTCATGAAAGATGGTATCAAGCAACATGAAAATTGTAGCATAATGTTAAACATTGTTTAATATATTGATTATCAATTTGCATCAAACATATCAAAAACATAGAGACAAAATTTTGTATGATTTTTGTCTACTGTTTGGAAAATAAAACAAAAGGTCTGAAGCTATGTAGTCACTAGTCAAATGGACGCAAAGATTGCAGAATAGACACAAAAGATTTGTTATAGAAACAAAGGGTGGGGGCTTATGTTTTCACATCATTGGATTGCATATATGTTGTTCTCAAGCATTGTGCAACAAAATATTTTCAAGATTTATTTTTTTTCAAACTTCGGAACATTTCTCTTCGTGAAAATTTGTGCAGGATCTCTAATGTTGCTATTTTTTAAGATTTTCTTTGTTTTTTTCTTGAAATGCAGTTGATAGATTGGTTTTTTCTGGCAGGTTTGTGAATTTTGAATTAATTAAACTTATTATTATTATTTTGATGTTGCCCGAGGAGAAATTAAACCTAATGTTTTTGCCCTTTCTCCCTGGCAAATGCCTGGCACATGCAGTGCAGTAGGAGTTGGACATGGCATTCTACAAAATTATTATACATGCCTTGAATATACATCCCTACCAGGGAAGTTGCAACAATAACATCTGAAAAAAATATTCCTTCCTTGATCCTTTGATAGATGGCCATACTGTGTTCCAAGAGCGCTAGGCAAGTGTGGATTTTTGCTTTTTGGCAGTAACTTTTACTAGTAATTTGCAAGGTTAGTGAGAATTTTTGGTTTGTGCTGGTATTAAATAGTGATGTGAGTCCTGCCAATTTTCTCTACACATAAGAGTTTGTGTATAATTTATATTAATATCCAGTGAGTTGCCCGCCATAATGAATTGAAAGAAACGACAATTGTTTGAGCCCGTATGTTTGTCACTCTACATATTACCCATTTCTCTACCAGTTATTCTATATCTTGTGAAGCCTTCAGTTCACATCTTATTTTGAGGCACAGGTCTATATGGCCAATAATAGCGAGGATCAAATCTATAATGGGTGTCTGCATCTTGCTCAGTTGAAGAAAAAAAGCTTCATTTTTCTTAAGAGAGAAGCTGAAAATAGCTTGCTCTAACTAATGTCATTGAACTTGAATTATAAGACCTCTCAAGGTCCCATTATATCCTAAAATTGTCAATGTTAATAAAATTTCAATTTCACCATAGATTTTACCAAATTTTTTACATTTGTGATCTTTCTCAATTTGAGCTTTAAGTTTTAATCAAATTTAATATGCCAACTATTCAAATCAATTTTTTATTTGGAATGTTGGTTCAGCTTATAGATCAGATTTAGTATTAGAGAGTCATTTGTAATTTATTTCTGTAGGATAACAAAGGAAGCAATATAATGACCCATGAGGGGCCAGAGACCCGTATACTGGCTGTAATTTCTCAGGCTCCATTTGTAGTAGACAAATATTGGAAAATTGTTAAGAGATTTTACATAAGAGGTTAAAATTATCTAAAATATAATAAAATAGACAACATATCCTTACAAAACACAAAATATTGTATTCATAGAGGCCATGAAGAACAGGGCAAAAACAAACAATTCATTATTTGGGTGCATATGGAAAAAGGATGGAGAAATAAAAACCCAAATGGAAATTTTAGAAATTTCATGAAATTTTTAGGGGCTTGATGCTAGAACTAAAGGTAGTCCTACAAAATGTTTCAAAAGCAGTCCTAACAAGTTCCAAGTGCAACAAATAAAGTATGGAAGGTGCTTTTAAGGCATCCATAGTCCGTAAATATTGAAAAATAAATTAAAACAACTAGATTTTTTATAAAATGGGCATTTTAGACCACACTGCAAGTTCCATCACAGGGTTTTCCTATAAAGCCTCAAAATAAATATGTTTTATTCTGATAAATTTAAATATAACCTAATTGCAAGGTAAGGTATTCTGAGTCTCAAGTATGAATCTAGGGTAAGAGAAATTTCAATTAATTACATATTACCCAAAGGTGGTTTAATGAAATAATATAGCCTAATCTGTTCAATTGAAAAGTTGCAGTTCATATGTCAAAATAATGTATGGGATACTTACAAGAGAGACGTCAGACTTCTGCCTTGTTGTATGTTGTTATACAGATTGTTATAAAGGAGTACATGTGCTTGCTGTAATTGTTCTCATTCTCTTTCTACATAGTCATAACTCAGTGACATAAATTTAGTAAAATTATTCATCAAATTCTGTGAAACTTTACTGGTGTTTTGTAATGAAAGATTACCTTGGCGATCGTGGTTCATGTGTCCCCTAACTGTCTGTGATTTTGTAAATTTCATTTCACAAAACCTGCATTCATACAGCCTGTTGTTCGCATCTTCCTTGGTTGATTCGACCCTTCACTTTCTTTTGTCTGCATAATCCACACAATCAAAATTACAAGAAAATCTATCACAAAAGTAAAATGCAGTGAATGAGGGAGGGAAAAGGAAAATAAAAGGAGGGAAAATGAATGAGGAGAGGGAAATAAAAAAACCATTTTTGAAAAAGTATTTTTTTTTCTTAATTTAAGACAATTTACACATAATATATATAAGAGACAAAATTAATATTTTGTCTTAAATTAATTAATGCCTTAAAGCGTCTTTTTATGTAGTAGTGTAAATGTTAAAAAAATTTATACTAGCAATTGCACCTTGGTGTGCAATGGGTACGCTGAAGAGGTATGGAAGATAAATTAGGGATTTTTTTGGGTCTTTTTTAGCATATATTTGTGTAGTACATGAGGTTAATTAGTGGGTCATTTAGAAAATGGTGTTTTTTGGTCAATGAAGGTCTAAATGGAGAAGTGATAGTTTCAAATAAACACGCATCCACTTACATGAATTGAAACACAATTAAAATAAAACCTATGAATCAGGAAGATAATCAAGCTCCGTGACCAACAAGCTCATGTTATGTTTGTGATAGAGAGAGAGAAGAACTTATATATAGAGAGGTAGAGAGAGGGAGAGAAAAGGGGTTAGAGAGAGGTGGATTGATAATGAGATAGAGATAGAGGGAGATATGAAGGAAGAAATATGGAGAGATAGAGAGAGTGGCCCAAAGAGATATAGATATAGAGGTCTAGAAAGAGGAAAGGGGAGAGGGAGAGAAGGAGAGAGAGGGAGCGAGATGGATGGATAGAGAGCTTGGTCCAGACATGTTTATATAATAATAAATATAAATAGATTATACATGATTTAATTCATATTATATATATTATATTTTAATTACATATTGTATTATATTTGTATGTTAATTTAATTTATACTATATAAGAATACTAATTATTGGTTATAATAATTTAATATAATTTAATTAGTACTATATAAAAATTAATTTAAAAAAATAGAGTAATTTAAGATAATTTAATTTGGACTATTTAGTATTATAATTTTTATTATATACAATACATATTAGATTTTTTCAGGTAGATAAATACATTTAATATATTAATTATAACACAAATTATAGAATATTTATATATATTATATGTTAATCAAATATTGTATTATATATATTTTTTGTTTTGTAAATCACTATTAAGGCACCCAACACTTTTATCCACCATCGGTGAATTATAGAATATTTATATAGATTGTATTATATTTATATGTTATTTTTATTTGTATTATATTTAAATATATTAAGTAGTAATTATATTAATTTTGAATTACATTCAATATTTTTTATTATAGAATATAATTTATACATATAATATATATTTTAAAAATATAATTAATTATTAAATATATGTATAGTTTACTATATTAAATATTATATATTATGTATGTAATAATAAATATAACTATAATACTATTTTTAAAATGAATTTTATAATCTACATTATATAAAATATAATATATTATAATGATGCAATCTATATTATATCAACTATCAAATACAATAATAATATATAATAAATATACTATAATATTATTTTTAAAATAAATTTAGTAATTTACAATATATAAAAATAATGTATATCAATGATACAATTTGTATTATATACACTTTAATGTGTACTTATAGACTAATTATATATTATATTATATTTATATATAGTAATTTTTATTATATTTTATATAATATATAATTTATGTTTTATAGTATAAATTAAATTACTATGATATCCTTTCTCAAAGTACATTTAAGATATTTAAATTAGAAAATACTATATTTTAAAACAATGATTGTGTCTAAGTAAATATGTAATTATTACTTAAAATTTCAATAAAAATAAATTAAAAAATCTTCCACACTGTAGAATTATTGTTTATTTCTTTTCAATAATAAAATAAAATATATATAACATATTAGTTTAAAATTATATATGTAAATACATTAAATCTATTTGATAATAATACTCATTTTTAATTAATTGACTATTAAAAAATTCAATATATAAATTATTATGTAATATTAAGTAGAATTTAAATGAAACATTATGAACTAAAAAAAATATATAATAAATAAAGCTTATTAAGTGTATAAATTATTATAATCATATCTAATAAAATTTAAATAATAATTAATATCAATTATAAAGTTAAAAATAAAAACTAACTTATAAATTATGTTCTTAATCTCAATAAAACATCATACAATTTGATATACTAAAAAAACCAACCTAATTGTATATCAAATCATATTAACATTCTTTATTGATTATAATTATCATATATTTTATATTATTATTTGTAAATTTCTATTTGTAAAATAAGACATTTTATTTAATTATTATAAAAAATCAATATAAAATTTATATTAATTATTGTTAACAATTTGATTAATTATATAATAATAATTAAATATTTGTACCATATTAAATTATTATTAAAAAAATAAAATAAAATAAATCTAATAAAATTCAATCATATAATATAAAAATTATATAATTGTAAATAAATTTCTTAATCCGTGATGCTTGTTATCTTTGGAGAGGCTTTCTTTTAATTATTTGGTGAAAATGCACTAAATTTCCTCCGTTGGAAAGGCATAATACGCCAAACAAACATGAAATACACTTTTTAACTTCAGAGCCGATTTAAAAATTTTGCAATTTAAGACAATTTACACATAAAATATATATATAAGACAAAATTAATATTTTGTCTTAAATTAATGTCTTAAAACATCCTTTTATGTAGTAGTGTAAATGTTAATTTTTTTTATAAAATATGTGAAGGCTTTAAGACTGCACTGAGAGGCAATGCCTTCAACGCAATAGGTATTTTTGGTGCACCAAGCAACCTAGGCGGCCAAATGGCCCACTTAGGTAGGGGTCCCATGAGGGGGGTTTAAGCTCTATGAATTGATCAAATTCGAAAGAAAAAAGAATAGAGGAGTAATAGTCATTTATTTAGTCATTTTTATTTGTCTGATATTTAGTCATTTTTATTTGTCTAATATTTAGTCATTTATTTAGTCATTTTTGTTGTGATTTTACCCGATGACCAATTTAGTCACTTATGATGATCAAAATAGTCATTTATTTGCAAAATTCTACTAGTGTTAGTCACGTGACTAAAAGTTTTAGTCACATGACTAAAAGTTTTAGTCATGTAGTCATTTATTTGCCAAATTGTACTAGTGTACCAAACTTGGTAAGATGGCCCTCCCTTTGACGAAGATATTGGTTTGGTAACCTCATCCTTCATATATCCTTTCCTGAGCATAGTGACATGTCCTACATATCTATAGCTTACTATAAAGTCTATTTCTATTTCTATGATATTCCCAAACTAGTATGTACTTGGATCACAGTGAATTGACAATGTAGATAGTGGCTACCTACACTACTTTGGTCAAAGATTCAACACCCAGTACTTTGAGTGAGGGTCATCTATATTCAACACTATAATTGCTTGATTTGTATTTGACCATTAGTATTTTATTCTAGGTTATTCCCTTTCCAATGGATTATCCTAACCCTAGTAATAACCTTCCCATTAACTCATATTAAACTGACACTGTTACTATCTAAGAACAACTCTATCTTACGCTACACACCTAGAGTGTTGTCATATTATGTATAGTACTAACATTCTATGTAAAGTACAAATAGTATTTATATTTGTATAAAATCCAACATAGTATACATATCTATATAAGTATATATCAAAAAGAAAGGTTTCACAAAACAAGAAACAATCAAGAGACATGCACACATATCCAAGCATCACAACACACACAAAAGACAATCTTTCCAAACATGGCAACGTAATAAACAATATTTTCAACATAAAAACAAGGAGTAGAAATCAGCGTGCCTATTTAAAGCTCCAACCAATTATTCTAATCTCTTAGCTTAATGGCTCAAGCTCACTTGCAACTTCCTCCAAGAATAATTCAAATCCCACTACTAGCTTCTCACTAACTCTCTCAACAATACTAATGCAAAACAACTAAACAAATATCTAAACCTCAAGCTCTCAATACAGTAGAATAACAATCAAGGTAATTAGATTGGAAAAGTGTAGCAATTGGTAGAATAAGCACCTCTATTTATACTAAATTGTGAGCAACCAAAGGCTACAAACAAGTTAATATTTCTGACACCTTTCTATCCTCATGCACAACTCACCAAGATAACTTACAGGTTTCCAACACATAACAGTCCTCTCCATTTAAATGGCTAAGTCAACTTGTTACAAGGGACAACAAGACTCCTTTACTGAGTCAAATGAACAACAAGCTCGGAAGCAAGTTTCCTAAATTGAATTCCTTCACATATTTCTGCCAAGTTTACCTTTTACTGAGTCTTAAGGCTAAGATATTACATTATCAAACCTATGTGTAGTTTACAGACTTCTTATGCATTCCATCCACTTCTAAATTGGTGCCACATTTCATAAGTTGGCGCCCCATGAGAATAGCGTAGTTTGACAACTTTAGTGTTGGTTTAAAACTATATTTATTTTTTATTGCAATGCTTAGATAGTAGCATCTATTCCTACGTGCCTTATAAACTTGTTGACTTGGTCTTTTGTTGTTATGCACAGGTTTACTATGCAACTCACACCATGGTTGTGCCATAAATATGTGCCCACGTTTTATTTAAGCACTTCACTAATGTTATTAGCAATACTTTATATTGTGCTTTAAGAATATCTTAAATGATTTCCATTCATATATTATGTATATGTATATATATATATCCCTCAAATATATATATTAATATATATATATATGTATACTCATTTCACAAGGTTATTAAATACATTAATTGTTTATTATCAAACATATATAAATACATATCAGATAACATTACATATATATTTATATATATACCATTATATATAAATATATATTAATATTTATGAAACTAAATTATTTATTCATATATATTAATATTTATACATAATATCATTTTAATACTTTTATAAAAACACTCATACTCTCATATCCATTGATCAACATATATACATGAGGTGTATACATACATACATACATACATACATATATGTGTGTGTGCGTGTGTCACCTTTGTCCAATTGATATTCCCATGCATAGAGACGTCTACCTACGTATACTCATGTATGTATTCACTCACATTTATGAGTTTATCATAGACACGTACATATATACATATATATACATTTTATGCATATATCTCATTAACATAAGGATAAACACACAAGGAAGGAATTCCACTTGACATCAAGACTTAATCACATTTCTCAACCCAAACATTCATAAAACAAGGTCACAAATCAATATAAACATTCACAGCTAAGTTGAAGATCACTTACCATCTACTTGAATTGACTCAACTCAACTAAGACCAACTAGGGCATAATTGTGTGAATGCTTAGTAAGGCTGAATTAGAGGTTACTAGACCAAGTTATTCTCCTGAGTGATACTTCCCCTCTCTTCTGGAGGTTTGAACCTGTTCTTGCATCCAATTTTGTACATCATTACAGTAGTTAGTTGAATCAATACATTAATATGCATCACATATATTTCATATACAAAATAATCATAAAATATTAAATAGAATCAAACATTCATTCATCATATTTCCATCAGGATTCATATATAAAACACATCACATAAATTAAAGCAATTTACCAAACTAGGTAATAGTAAATAGGTAATAACACATGGGGTGTAACATATTCCCCCCTTGTGAATCATTGTCCCCAATGATTTTTAAGTATCAAATATGATCATAATATAATTTAGCACATCACAAAACATCATTATTTTTCAAGAGTTTTCAAAATATAGCAAGACTTGTGGAAACTTTTGCTTCATTTCAGCATAATCTTCCCATGTGGAAAAATCTTCTACATATTGATCCCACTGGACCTTGCATTGAAAAACCTCTATGTTACTCAAGTGGAACTTATGTATTCCAAGCACCTTGAGAGGCTTGATTGTTACCACCCCTAGGTCTTGTACCTGTAAAGCATTCCAATTAATAACATGGTTATCGCCTGGTATATACTTCTTAAGATATGAGACATGAAAGATGTTATGCATCTTGGCAAGAGTTGGTGACAAGGCAATCATATATGCAACAAGGTTGATTTCCTCAACAACCTCAAAAGGACATATGTAGTGTAGAGCTAGTTTGGATGACTTTCTAAACCTTATAGAACTCTTGTGAGGTTTAACTCTCAACAAAACCTTATCCCCTACTACAAAATTCCTGGGTACTCATTTAGAATCAACATAACTTTTTTGCCTATCGTTAGCTTCTTCTAGCCTCTACTTAATAATTCCCTTGTTCCTCCATTTTCGATAACATCTCTGGCCCAAGGCTTATCCTATCTTCTAGCTTATCCCAACTTATAGGAGTTTAGCACTTCCTACCATATAATACTTCAAACAGAGCCATCTTGATTGTAGAATGATAGGAGTTATTATATTCAAACTCTACCAAAGGTAAGTAATCCTCTCATTTGTATTGTTGTTCCATGCAATACATTCTTAGTAGGTCTTCTAATACTTGGTTCACCCTTTTTGGTTTTTCCATTCGTTTTCAGATGATAATCAGAACTTATGTTCAGTTGAGTTCCAAGTGAAGAAAACAAGGTTTTCCAAAACCTAGATGTCACACAAGCATCCCTATCAAAAATGACTTTTTCAAGAATCCCATGCAATTTAAATATCTCTTGAATAAAATTTTGTGCTATTACAGGAGCTCCATCAGTCAGATTCTCTAGTATGAAGTGAGCTACCTTTGTAAGCTTGTCAACCACTACCAGAATGGCATTGTTATTGTTCCTTAACATCAAGAGACCTTGCACAAAATCCATGCTAATAACTTGCCACTTTCTTTCAAGAACTTCATGTGGATACAAAATACCTAAGGATGATGATGCTCCGCCTTCACTCTTTGGAACTCTAAGCAACTTGCTACAAATCTCGTTGCATCACCTTTCATTCCCTTCCAAAAATATAATGGATTTACATCATCCAACATCTTGGTTACACTAGGATGTCTTGAATATTGTGCATTGTGAACTTATTTCCATACCATACTCCTTAATTCCCCAATTTTAGGTACATAAATCCTTCCCTTAAATCTCAATAAACCATTAGGCTCAAAGTGATATCTTTCATATATTTGATCTTGTGGATTGTTTGAGAGT